>JAJFDI010000030.1:0-309890 GCA_028637685.1 Xylariaceae sp. X3-2
GACCCTTCCAGAGATAAAGAGAGCTCTGAAGAGGGCCCAACAGAAACGGCGGACTACCAATTGACTATACAAGCCCCCAGCAGCAGAAGTACCGAGCTCCTACCTCCTCCAGGAGAGCGCTTCCAATAGATATCCGCTACGACGATGCGTCATTCTGGATTCAGGTTCGAGCTTACACATCTTCAACATGCGCTCCCGGTTTAGCAACCTCCAAAAGGCCGCTCCAGAGGATGTTATCCTCGCAGGAAGTGGCACAGTACCTATCCTGGGCTACGGAGAAGTGCACCTACGCGTCACGGGCTCCCGGGGTCCTTCTACATACCGCCTGAACAATGTGGCCTACTGCCCAGAGATGTCCACAAGCCTCGTCTCCCTACAGGCACTCAATCGAAGAGGAGTGTACTTTGACAACCACCCAGGGCGCAACACACTGCGTCATGGATGGGGAGAGGTTCTGTGCGAGCTGGCAGAGATGCATGGACAGTTCGTCATTGAATACAACCCTGAGGACTGCTCCGCACAATCCTTTTACACAAGGAGGAATCTGCTGAACAGTTATACAGGCCGTTCTAAGGCTCGTGCGTCCATGTACAGGTGGCACCAACGGCTCGGACACATCGGGCCAGAATCACTTAAACGGCTCCTGTCCAAAACAGAGGGAGTCTATGTATCCCCTAGGCCTGACGATGAGATCCGGACCACAGACTGCGTGGCGTGCGGGATCTCCAAGGCACGCCGACAGATTAACCGAGAAGCAAGGGATGAGGTGCATGCCGCAGGCTCCCGACTAGCTGTGGACTTCCACGAATACGACTCCCCAGGTAAAGGACGCTTATATCGAGTGGTTCTGATAGTTGACCGTTTTTCGGGATACACGTGGGACTACTATTTTGACAACAAGCGTTTCGATACGCTGGTACACACTCTACGAGACATTGCTGACCTACTCCTCCACCGATATGGCGCCCGGGTACTCGATATCGAATGTGATGGTGAGCTCGCGGGGAGCGCAACAGAGACCTCTGCACTGGCCAACGCGCTCCATGAGTCGCACGGCATCAAATTCGTGATCTCCCCCCCTCACACGCAAGACTTGAACGGAGGAGCTGAGCGCATCGGACAAACCATCAAGATCAAATCGAGGTCCATGAGGAATGGTTGCCAGCTCCCTACCTTCCTGTGGAGGGAGATTGTGCGAACCGCGGTGTATTTATACAACCGCACTCCAAGAAGGCAGAACGCCTGGAGGTCGCCGTACGAGAAGATCCACTGCTACTTCGACGAACAGAGAGGAATCGTGAGCCCTTCCCGTCTCCCGTACGTGGGACATTTAAAGGCATATGGTTGCATGGCGTTCGCCATGACCTCCAAAGCAAAAGAAAAGAAGGAACGGCGTCGAAAGCTCGACCCAAACGCTTGGATAGGCTACTTGGTGGGCTATCAATCGACCAACACGTATCGCATATGGCTCCCTCGAGATGACAGGGTTATCGTGACGCGGGATGTGACGTTCAATGAAGACAAATTCTTCAGCGGCAACCTGAAGGAGTTCAAAGACGACCTCATCAAGATCTCTCGTGAAGAATACGAAGCGCTTATCGGGAGCCTCCAATACACAGAGGCCACGAACGTCGACCGACAAGTCAACCACGAAGAAGACGACGAGCCAACTAACCCCATCGTACCGACTGAGTCAGCACCCAACGAAGCGCACGAACCGGTCGTCGAGGAGCCAGCCGCAGAAGTCTCCATGGACGTCAGCGACGAATCGCTCCCAATACCCTACTACGACGAGCCCACCAAGCCTACCGAAGATAATCAATGGATGACCCCTCCAGACAGCCCAGCAGATGGAGTGTTTGCCCTAGTGGCCACAAAGCATACTGAACAGCTCGACACGAGCTCTTGGAGGCACTACTACTACAATACAGGCGAGCCCACCTGGGTGAGCTGTTTCAACGTAGGTAAGAACAGTCCTCCCAAACGATTAATAAAGAGAGCCCTTCAAGGCAGATTGAACCGGCGCCCAGTCCTACACCAGGTAACAAATACTGGTGACGGCGGAGCCGCCGAAGAGAGTGCGACCTCTACAAGCGTCCCAGACCTGCTGGGGAGCGGATCTCAGGTATCAAAGACTGCAGAACGCTCACCAGACTGTGAGGACAACCACCCGCGGGTACTAAAGACCGTTGGGGGCTCCTCAGAGGCGACGCACCGCAAGGAACCATCACGGGTACTAAAGACCGTTGAGGACCCGGTTAGGAGCTCCGGGGAGCCTGACGAGGCCCTTGAGAAGCTCACGTCGCAGGTCGCCATCCAAGAACAACTGGCACAAGGTATAAAGATCCATCGCAGCCAACTGCCTCCACCACCCAAGTGGCACTCCGACCTGGAGTCCCATCCCATGGGGGAGCTATTCAGGCAAGCCGAGAAGGATCACCTCAAAAGCCACGAAGATATGACAACGTGGAGAGAAGTCCCACGATACGAATCAATTGGTAAGCTCACCCTAGACTGTATGTGGGTATACGTCTACAAGTTTGATCAAAATGGCTACTACACCAAGTGCAAAGCAAGGCTCGTGGTCCGCGGAGACCAGCAACCCAACAATGACCTGGACGAAACGTACGCCAGTACGCTCGCCGGGCGCTCTTTCCGATCCCTGATAGCACTGGCAGCGCGCTTTGACCTAGAACTCAAGCAATACGATGCGGTCAACGCCTTCGTAAACGCCAAGCTGGAAAAGGAAGTCTTTATGCGCATGCCTCCAGGCTACCGAAAACCAAGCACAGTAGTACGCCTCCAACGAGCCCTATATGGACTCCGGGAGTCTCCTCTACTTTGGCAGAAGGAGCTATCCGGAAGTCTCCAACAGCTCGGCCTGCAACCCGTGCCACACGAACCGTGCTGTTTCACAGCAAGTGGTATTCTCATGTTCGTATACGTGGACGACATTGTACTCGCATACCGAACAGCTCGGGAAGAGCGGGCAAAGGAAGTGGTAGAGGCTCTCAAAAGCCGATACAGCCTTACGGGAGGAGACGATCTGAGGTGGTTTCTTGGGGTAGAGATTATAAGAGACCGTCACAAACGACTCATATGGCTCACCCAAGCCTCCTACATTGACAAGATCTCTAAACTGCGCGATACCCTATCCACAGCTCACTGCGACACACCTATGAGGGCCGGAGAGCTGTTACCATACAAAGGAAGAGCGCACAGGGAGAGCATACGACGATACCAACAAAAGATCGGCTCCATCTTATACGCTGCCGTCATAACTCGGCCAGACATAGCCTTTGCGGCCTCGCGATTAGCTCGTTTCAATCACAACCCTTCACCTGAACACCACCGGGCCGCAGACCGTGTCCTAACCTACCTGCAAAGCACGCAAGAGCTTGCCCTGCAATTCGGAGATGGGGATGACTTTGTTGTGGCAAGCGACGCCTCCTTTGCAGACAATAGTATCGACCGCAAAAGCTCCCAAGCATATGTCATGAAGCTCTTCGGAGGAGTGATCGGATGGGGAGCTAGCAAACAAGACACTGTGACAACATCGACCACTGAAGCCGAGCTTTTAGCGCTCGCCCAAGCTGCCAAAGAGTCCCTCTTCGTGAGTCGACTTTTGCGGGAGCTCGGGGTGCAGCTTGAAGATGAGCGTATACGCCTCCAGTGCGACAACCAACAAACAATCGGTCTGATCAACAAGGAAGTTGCAGTGCTCCGAACGAAGTTAAAGCACGTTGACATTCACAATCACTGGCTGCGCCAGGAAGTGGAACGAGGAAAGCTCCTTGTAGAATACTGCCCTACAAACGAGATGATAGCAGACGGCCTGACCAAGGCACTGCCTGTACAAAAGTGGGAAGATTTCCTCACGAAACTAGGTCTATCCAGAGCTCCCACCGGGAGCTGTACAAGCACTACAGACAAGAGAACAGATACTGATCAACTGGAACTTTTATTTGACTAAGATAATTAACTCGTACTAGATGAGACAATCTGAAGGGGTACGAGAGCCCATAACCGAGACACAGAAATCAACCCAAGAGCCTATCCGACAGCCTACTCGCCCTCGCCCTCCGAGCTCTCCGAGCTCTCGTCGAATTCCTCCCCTTCATCCTCGTCCGCCTGGAAGGACGAATCATCGGAGTCATCAGAGTCCCGGTTACCCGAAGCGCTCTCTGCATCAGAAGCACGAGTGCGATGAAGATCCTCCTCCCCAGAAGACACATCATACAGCTCCATCTCCTTCTTCGGCTCTTTCGGAGCGCCAATAATAATCCCTATGTCACGAAGCTTCTCGTCAAGGACCCGACGAATTGCCTTCTGAATAGACCTCCGCGCACCGCGCGCTTTGGCACGACGAAGGCGATTGAAGAGCTTCACCACAATTTTGGAGTAAGGGATCTCATTGCACTTGTGACCTTGAGAGCACTTGGCGCAACGAACAGTCTTGAAGTTCGTGACATCGCGGCATTCACCGTCGCCCTTGTCCCTCATCAAGCTGCGTACACAGCGCTCGCAGGGCACCGCACGACGAACATCAGCCGGGATAGGATCTGGGCGCTGTTTACGACCTCGCTTCGGAAAGGGATGCTGCACGACCGAGACCTTTACACCGGAGGAGAGAACGATTTCAAACGGCTTCTTGAGCTCCTCTGCGAGCTCATCAAAAGTCATCCCGGTGACAGGATTTGCACGAAAGGCGAACGGAGGGGAGAGAACATCAGGCTCCTTTCTCTTCCTCTTCAGATTCTTCTTCTTCACAGGGCCCGGAGTTTCGGTGCCCTGCTTCTGAGCAGTTGAATCAGCTCCCTGGGCGTCCTGGGAGGCATCTTGACGCAAGTCATCTATAACGAAATCAGTACCCAACTTCCGAAAAGCTCGGCGCGAGCTCTACTGGCAGCAACTAACCTTGAGCACTCTGACCCTGCGGAGGAACGTCTGTCTGTCCCTGCATCTCGTCGACTTGGGGGCGCGGAGAGAACGGATAACTACGAGGAGGAGGAAACACTTGAGACGGAACCACGGTTGGGGAGCCGTAATAAGTCTGATTAAGAAAAGATATATACTCGACGTTTGATAAGCTCCCCTGGGAGCGTGTCATGCGTCGATTATCCGACATCGAAGTGCGTACACAGAAGCGTGAAGAGCTCGCACTTTGAAGATATTGAGGAGGAAGTTAGAAACGACCCCAGAACGGAGGGGACGAGGCTATTTATACACAGGTCAAGCACCCTACAAGAGGGCATTCAGGAGGGCCTCCGCCTATAAACCACCACTATAGGGTATATCTTTAACGCCTCCCTCGGTGGCAAGGACACTTGCAGGAGGGGGATCTCGGGAGTTACGCTGTAAATTGGGCGTGTCAGAGAGAGTTGGGGAGCCCCGCAGTGTCGCAGTAGGGGAGCACTGAATTAAAGTTCGCTAAGAAGATACCCAAACTGGGTGCGCCCTACGCGAAGAGCTCCCCGGAAAAAGAATGGTCCTAGGAGATGCCCTAAAAAGAGGGCTTCTCCCAGGGGGGTGTGTTGGATAGCACGGAATTACGTAATGACGCAAGCCACAGGGTGGCGGGAATCGTGGCTTATACCCACAAAATAATTATGTAAAACTATCCTATATAAACACTCCGTGGTGGGCTCCCGAAAACGGGGGAGCTCACCAGGACTAATACAAGGACGGATTTTTCTACAATCCAACAACTTCGGAGGCTCCGTGAAAAAACTGAACTCAAAGTCGTCCGTCTGCACGGACTTCGTACGGATAGATACATATGTTCTCATGCATTCACGCTAGGTATTTAAGACGTTCAATGATCAGATAAGTGGGTGTTTGTACCGGATAAATAGATATTTACCCTAACAATCATGGATGCGTCCAACACCACTTTGTGTTTCTCAAACATCGAGAACAATCAGAAAACAATGCATTCTCAGACAGATTACTAAGATATATATAATAGATCTTCAAGCCTCTCATTCTGAGCCATAGTTCTCTAGGTTAAAATGATACCCTACATATTCCGTGTGTACACGAGTCAATTCCTACCTGCTTACCCGGGATCAATCCATCAAGTTAATCGTATATGTTACATAAGCAATTGCAGAGTGGCGTTTCTGCTTTGGTGCATATCTTCGTCCAGGCACAATATCTATGCATCTAACCCCTCCATTCTGTAGGCGGTCTTCCTTAATCCGTACGATTGACCGACCTCGAAAACGTGAAGCTCTTCCAAGTCGGCAACCATCTTCACATCGACCCGGCACGGCAGAACTCAACGTGCTAACTTGGGTCATGTCTCGACTTCTTCAAAAATGGCTTCTGCCGCGATGCTCACCGCGAGGTCTCCCGTTGCTTCGATCCACGGGGCTGGCTCCTGTGAAGCGAATCGCCGTTCCAGTAATGCAGACTCGCTATTTTCAGCCGGTGCGCCTCCGTGAATATCAGGAGGACTGCATCCAAGCCGTCCTATCATCGCTGGAGCAGGGCTCTAAGCGTGTGGGCATATCCCTGGCTACTGGAGCCGGCAAAACGGTTATTTTCACCCAATTAATTGACCGGGTCAAGCCCGTCTCCAAGCACGGAACCCAGACCCTGATCCTAGCTCATCGGCGGGAGCTTGTTGAACAGGCGGCCCGGCATTGCAGCAATGCCTACCCCGGCAAGACCGTCGAAATCGAAATGGGCAACATGCACGCCTCGGGAGGAGCAGACATCACGGTCGCTAGTGTTCAGAGTATCATCTCCGGAGACCGGCTCAGCAAGTTCAACCCCAAATCTTTCAAACTTGTCCTCGTCGACGAAGCTCATCATATTGTCGCGCCCGGCTATCTGACCACCTTGGCGCACTTTGGTCTTCGCGAGAAGAGAGAGGGGTCGCCATCGCTTGTTGGTGTTTCTGCCACGTTCTCCCGTTTTGACGGACTTCGGCTCGGAACTGCCATCGATGAAATCGTCTATCACAGGGACTACGTGGACATGATTGAGGATAAGTGGCTGTCGGACGTCATATTCACGACGGTTGAGTCGACGGCAGATATATCGCAAGTGAGAAAGGGTAGAGGCGGAGATTTTGTGGCCGGCGAACTCTCGAAAGCGGTCAACACAGACAAAATCAACGAGATCATCGTTCGCTGCTGGCTACTGAGAGCGGCAGAGAGAAAGTCTACGCTGGTCTTCTGCGTAGATTTGACTCACGTTGCCAGCTTAACTCGGGTTTTCCGACAGCATGGCGTCGACGCCAGGTTTATAACCAGCGATACGTCCAAAGTTGAGAGAGGCGAACGCCTGGACGCGTTCAGAAATGGAGAATATCCGGTGCTGGTGAACTGTGGTGTTTTCACTGAAGGCACCGATATTCCCAATATCGACTGTGTCGTGCTCGCCAGACCGACTCGCTCTCGTAACCTTTTAGTGCAAATGATCGGAAGAGGCATGAGGTTGCATCCTGGGAAGAAGAACTGCCACGTCATTGATATGGTTGCCAGTCTCTCAACTGGAATTGTCACAACCCCAACACTTTTTGGCTTAGATCCATCCGAGTTGATGGATAACGCTACTGTGGATGATATGAAAGATCTGAAGAGCCGGAGAGATGCAGAACAGCTACGGGAGGCAGAGGCATCACGACAGGCCTCGGCGGTATCGAAGGACCCGAAAAGGGGGGAAGATAAGATCAAAATGGTCGACTATGACTCGGTTCTAGAGCTGATCGCAGACACATCTAGCGAGAAGCACATTCGTCAAATTAGCCATCTTGCTTGGGTTAAAGTCGGACCGCATCGATATATACTCAATGGCCAGGTTGGGGCATACCTGAAGATTGATAAGATCGAGCAGGAAAAAGAAGGCGATCCCGAGTTTGCCGTTTGGGAGATACGGCCCTTACCGAGGGGAATGGCGAAATCACCTTATGCCAGACCAAAGACAATTCTTACGGCCGCCACGTTGGATGGTGCCGTGCATGGTGCTGATCACTACGCTCTGGAACAGTATGCCTATAACCTCGTTGCAAGAAACGTACCGTGGCGCTCCGGGACACCGTCAACTCACCAGTTGGACTTTTTGAACCGGCTTCGAGGCGACAGTGACGCCGAGTTGGACGCAAGCAATCTCACCAAAGGGCAGGCGATGGACATGATGACGAAGATTCGACATGGTGCTCGAGGTCAGTTTGCTAACATTTCGAAAGAGAAGCGCAAGGCTGCGAAAAAAGAGAAGTCCCTGGAGCAGGTAAAGCTTCGAGAGAAGGTGTCGGTCGGACCGTTGGCGGCGTAAATGGAGTGTTATCCGTTGTAGCAAGGCACACAACCATTCAGGTTGATTGTCGATTCTCCTAATTGCATGGTATAGAGAGAAGGGGGACGAGTTTGGCAAGTTTGTTTATTTCTATTATATCCCAGTACCACAAGGTGCCTGACTACCTCGCCTGCCTAGTCACTGAGCTTACCTCACAATGTATTCACGGACGTTCACTACTTTCACTACCTTTCACTCATGTTTCGAATCCACACTATTACTTGTACTGTGGCTCCCGCACCAGCGACCCTGACGACCAAAACCACAACAACAACAAAAACCCACCATCACCACTTCACAGTCATCTTTCCCTTTGCGCTCTCAGACCTGTTCCACCATCATTCACTCATCCTATACTTGTTCCGTCGTCATTCGCTTCGAATCCAATTGGCAATAGATGCACCTGCGGGTTTCGACTTCTCCCACCCACGACATCGTCGGCGATCCTCTGCAGTCACTCAGACCAAGCTTCACATTCTTGTGATCACCAGGCACAGCACACTTTCCGAAATTCGAGAAGATGTTCCGTTACGTGTTTGGCAAGCCATTCGCTGCCTTCCGTGGTCAAGCGGTGGACTCGAACAAGTCTAAAGAAGCAAATCCTACCATTCGCGCCCTGACACCACCAATGTCACCCGAGCCAGCACGGCCGATCCCAATACCTGGTCGCAAAGTTCGACCTGAGCCCGACTATATAATCGATTCCTATTCATCAGGTCGCTTTCGAGGAGCGGACTACTGGGAAGGAAGGGAATGCTCCGACGATGACGGTAAGGACGACGACGACGACGACAGTGCAATCAACGGTCAGGTCTTCGTCCAACCTCGACCAGTACCTAAGTCTATCTTGCGGCCTTTAGGTTCTTCCAAAATGCCCGGCAAAGACCATTTTCCAAGCATGTTTGAGCCGGAGTATCCCGACTGGTACTCGTATCCGCCCAAATTGCCAGAGAAGCGCAGCGAGACAAGCGCATATATTCCTTCCACAAAAGCGCAGCCATATATACCACTGGAAGAATATCAACAGGAAACCGCAGAGTTCAAGGACCGTGTCGATAAGATTAACGAAGAACGAGTCAACCTTCTACGCGATGCTGATGACTATCACAAGACGTTGGTTGAGGAACTACAGCAAGACGAGTACCTTGCCGAGAATGGCCCAACGCCTTATAATCGTCTAGATGCGAATGATCGCATAGTTGAAATAAAGGATGATATCGAGCAGCTGCGACATCAGTACTTGGCCGCAGACCAGTCGCTGATCAGAGCCGTTGAAGATGAATGGATATCCTTGGTCGACGTGGACATGGACAAATACCAGAAGGATATATGTCGGCAACACCATTTGGCTTCAATTTCAAAGCCAGAACCAAAGCTTTCGCTATCCAGAGTCGAAGGCATGCTTGCCGCAGATGGTTCCATCCTCGGCCACCAATTATGGCACACGGAAGCTGGCCCAGAAGTCTCAGATTCGGGCAATCGGAATTCAGGAGAACAGTTGCCTGCTGTGGATCCCGCCGTGTGGCCGGAGAAGCCAGTTGAAGTTCTGATACCCGAGTGGTTCGAAGCGTTCGAGGCGCACTCGATCATGATTTTGACGGGTAAAGACGTTGAGGAACGGTACAAGTGCCTCCTCAATATTATTGCCCGTCTTGAAGATGAGAAGCGTGAGCTGGAGGATAAGGCCAACCGCAAGTATTTCTGGTTTCCGTATTGTCCACGTATTTCCCCTCTTTTCGTTCATACGTAGCAACAATATCTAACATATTTTCGTTTGCCAGAGGGTATTGATCCGAATGAAGGATGGGGCATGCAGTGGCATGACCCAAACCCTGGTTGGCGCCACGAGCACCAGAGAAAGACTGGCGGCTGGTGGAAGTGTCGCCGAGGACCTACGGCCTGTGCTGCCGAAAACGCATGCACTCTGTGCCCTCGGGGCGAGCCCCCAAGGCTTGTCAATCCCGCAGACACTCTCAGGGACGTGATGCAGGAAATTGACAACGCCATGGCGATGGTGGACCAGAGAAACAGAGAGATTGTTTGGGCTCATATGGCCAAGGAGAAGGCCAAGCTTGCACAGCCCAACAATCTCGAGCAGCAACTCGCCGAAGCCATGAACGATCCCATTGGAGCCGAGAGCGTTGTTCGGGCTCCTATGGCCAAGGATGCCTAGGCCAAGGATAAGGCTCAACCCTCACAAACCGAGGAGCCCAAGCATGATTCCGCTGAATCTTCAAGTGAATCTAGCATTGAAGACGAAGATGTTGTGTCGGCAGATATGGACGAGGAGGAGCAGCAAATCCCCTCGTCTTTGTCCTCGTCCTCGGACCGGCCTCTTGAAGACAAAGGCATTGTCTTGGCGCAAATGGGCGAGGAGAAGTCCCAGCTCGCGCAACAGGAGGAACTCCGGCAGGATTTCGCCGAAGAGAAGCAGTAATTATCCAAGGCTGCGAGCGAGTCTCATGGAAACAATTGTAATATGTCGGGGCCTATGGATGAAGAGCAGGCCCAGTCCATGCAACAAGAGGAACGCCAGTAGGAATCCACCGAGTCTGTGCGAGAGCCTGTTGAGGACAATGGAATTGTGCCAGAGCCTATGGACGAGACTAAGTAGCAGTTCGCCGAGTCTGTGATCGAGTCCACTGTTGTGAGATTCGAGATATCCATGCCTGGAGCCTGGGTGTCTTATTGGGATGATTAATGTCAATCATCTCAGAAAGCAATCTCATGAAATGAAGTCGTCACAGAAAAGACCTTTGCCCTAATAACGACTACACGATTCTATGATGTATGATGATGATGATGGAAACGGCACTAGAGTCACCTGCTCGGCACCCTGCCAGTGGAAATGATAAGGAGTTTCGGTATAGGAGGTCTGGAGTTGGGGTTTCATGCATTGTAAAGGGGCCCGAGGAATTATGAAGGTTTAGGGGTTGGTGATAGGACACTTTCCATCTCTGAGATGCTGCGGTATGTTTGTCTTCTGTCTCCATGGTCGTTTGTCTGAGAAGAACAAAACAACTTCTCTCCATACTAGTACATGGATCTAGCAATCGCAGAATAGAGCTCCTGAAGTGGGCAAACACCATGTACTGCTGAGCTCGCATGTCGAGATAGCTACACAGGTCAGACAATAAAAAATCCCTCGTATAACTTTATCGCGCTCAATTGGTGAACTCCCCGTTGCTGTAGTCCTCAGAATCCAGAGTAACGCCCTATTTTGCTTTCCATTCTGGTACGAGTGAGCGACCGGTTGTCATGGTTACCAGTTTCGCATAGACGACGGGATAAACAACAGGAGTCACGCTGTCGTTCCTTCCCTCTAATCCGTAGCTTGTTTCAAAAATCACAAATGTTCGTCAATTCACAGCCAAAAGCGGTCACGAACTACGCAGTGACTCATTCCCTCTGAATCACTGCCTGCCCACGCTTTCCTTCACTTCTTCTGCCAAGTTGTAACTGCCTTTGCGCCTACAACCAAGTCTGCCGCTTTGACAGTGTGGCACGACACCACCTGACATAAGGGTACAATGTATCTATTGAACCATTATCTCGGTGCGAGCATGTGAATCATGACCCACTTCACTTTTCCAGAGTTCAGAATCAGATCCCCCTTAACCTTCGGGGCCGTTTCGAGGAAATTGAAACCCTTCTGATTGTGAAGTGTGAACTTCCACAAAACGTAGAGCAAGCAGTTGAAAGAAACTTGACGGTGTTCTACGCCAATGTCAAACTCATGATTACCCACAAACTAACAAAAAGTCTGCCTCCAAAGACATTGAAGTGAAGATAGACATACAGAATACGGAGCACGACTTGTCCGGAACAGACATGTGATAATACGGGAGCCACGGAGTCTTACGGAATGAATACGGAATGCGGACGTACGGAGCGGTGGTGATCTGTGATTCGCTAGTACCAGATAGGACTGGCGCGGGGTGTTCGGCAGATGCTAACAGATGCTATCTTGGTTAGTTGCATAGCCCATCTAGCTACATCTTAATTAGGCAAAATGCGATATCCACCCATCATACCTTCGGTATCCATTACCTTCTTTTCGAGGCAGCTCTGGTGATGATGTAAGTTGCAAGAGTAGCCTCAATTATAATCACGACATAAAATCTGCCCTTCTGGATCTTCCGAGTCGACGAAGGCAGTAACAATCCAACCGAGGACATGGGCAGAAAAGTGCCGTCCCTTGCGCCTTGATACATTCTAATAGTCTTGTATTATTTCTACTGTTTAATTCTGCCCGCCTGGTGCTCCGTTCGCGGTCCCTCCCGTTCCGCAACACCATCTCCGTCGACTACCTGCATCGCCGCTTCAGCCCCAAGCTCTCTTCGACGACGACTATCTGTCCACGATGCTGTGCCGCCAGCAAGTCTCGCGGCAGCTCGCCGTACGGGCGTCTTCTCGCTTTGCACTCACATCGCGGCTCGCCCGCCCCGCGAACTCATACTCTATAAACGCGCCCAGTCGGCCGAGTGAAGCCCGTGTCGCGTGCCTCCGACCATCGGTATCTGCCGTGCTTCTCCCGCGATCTCCCTTCTCCACGTCGACGGCGAACTTGAAAGAAAAGAAGAATGACTCTCCCGACAACGCGGCCGTACCCAAGCAGGATGCACGGACGGACGCTGACGAGAAGTCAGAGCAGCAACCGGAAAAGGAGGTCGCAGAGGCGAAGAGCTCTACTGCGGAGTCACCTTCATCTAATAGTAGTAGCTCGAGCCAGGGCGAGTCACCGGATGAGAAGGCAGGAAGTGCAGCGGGCGGCGCATCGTCAGGAGGATCTGGCAAAGATACACCTGGCGATGGCGGTCGGAAGTCCGGCTCCCGGTCTGCCAACAAGGCCCTGCAGAAGTTCGAAATCCCCGAAGTGTACCCCCAGGTCCTCGCGATTCCCATATCGAAGCGACCTCTGTTCCCCGGCTTCTACAAGGCTATCACCATCAAGGACCCTAACGTGTGCGCAGCCATAAAAGAGATGATCAAGAGAGGGCAGCCGTACATTGGCGCATTCTTGTTCAAGGACGAGAATGCCGAGGAAGACGTAATTCGGGATCCTAATGATGTTTACGATACTGGTGTCTTCGCACAGGTTACGAGCGCTTTTCCGGGGCAGGGAGCCCCCAACGAGCTCACTGCCATCCTGTACCCCCATCGCAGGATCAAGCTATCTACTTTAATCCCGCCGAATCAGCCAGAACAGAAGAAAGTTGAACCCGAAGCCGACGTTGTCCCCGACCCTATACCTGTCAAATCCGAAGACGCATCCCGGGAGAAAAAGGGAGATGTGGTTGCAAGCTTTGAGGAAGCGGCCGTGGCCAATAAGACCGACGGAACCGCCGAGAAGTATGAGCCGACATCATTCCTGCGTGATTATCCCGTAAGCCTGGTCAATGTTGAAAACCTCGTGGAGGAGCCGTTTGACCCTAAGAGCCCCGTGATACGCGCGGTAACGAACGAGATTGTCAACGTCTTCAAAGAGGTAGCTACGATGAACAACCTCTTCAGAGATCAGATATCGACCTTTTCTATGAGCCAGTCGACAGGAAATGTCATGTCGGAACCCGCTAAGCTCGCTGATTTCGCTGCCGCGGTATCAGCGGGAGAGCCTGCTGAACTTCAGGAGGTCCTTTCGAGCATGAATCTTGAGGACCGGATGATGAAGGCTCTAGTCGTGTTGAAGAAGGAACTCATGAATGCTCAGCTGCAGTCGAAAATCACAAAGGACGTTGAGCAGAAGATTACAAAGCGTCAAAGGGAGTACTGGCTGATGGAGCAAATGAAGGGGATCCGTCGAGAACTCGGCATTGAGTCCGACGGCAAGGACAAGCTCGTTGAGAAGTTCAAGGAGAAGGCCGACAAACTGGCCATGCCTGACGCCGTTCGCAAAGTATTTGATGATGAGATCAATAAGCTTGCCCATCTGGAACCTGCTGCTTCTGAGTTTAACGTCACGAGGAATTACTTGGACTGGTTGACCCAGATACCTTGGGGTCAGAGGAGCCCTGAAAACTTCGGTATTCAAAATGCCATGAAGGTCCTAGACGAAGATCACTATGGACTTAAAGACGTAAAGGATCGCATCTTGGAGTTCATTGCAGTAGGAAAGCTCCGAGGCACCGTGGAAGGCAAGATTCTGTGCTTTGTTGGTCCCCCTGGTGTCGGCAAAACAAGTATTGGCAAGTCGATTGCTAGAGCCTTGAACCGACAGTACTACAGATTTAGTGTTGGTGGTCTCACGGATGTAGCTGAGATCAAGGGTCATCGCCGTACTTATGTTGGTGCGCTGCCCGGACGAGTCATTCAGGCCCTCAAGAAATGTCAGACGGAGAACCCTCTTATCTTGATCGACGAAGTCGACAAGATTGGACGTGGTTATCAGGGAGACCCATCTTCTGCTCTTCTGGAACTACTAGACCCGGAGCAGAATGGCTCGTTCCTGGATCACTACATGGACGTTCCTGTTGATCTTTCCAAGGTCCTGTTTGTATGCACGGCCAACATGACGGACACGATCCCCCGGCCTTTACTTGATCGTATGGAGGTTATACGGCTATCTGGCTACGTATCCGACGAGAAGAAGGCCATTGCGGACCGGTATCTGTCACCGGCTGCCAAGGAATTAGCCGGTCTTAAGAATGTCGATGTGGCCCTCTCAGACCAGGCTATTGAAGAGCTTATCAAGTCGTACTGCCGAGAATCAGGTGTTCGTAACTTGAAGAAGCAGATCGAGAAGGTTTACCGCAAGTCAGCTCTCAAGATTGTCCAGGATTTGGGTGAGGAGGTTCTCGCAGAACCTGAGGCATCAACAGAAGCGGCAAGCGAAAATGCACAGTCCGCTTCCCCAGCACCCTCAGAAAACGAGACCTCAGAGACACCGCGCGTTGCTCTGAAGGTACCCGAGTCCGTCAAGGTCGTCATTGACAAGGAAAACTTGAAGGACTACGTCGGACCACCGATCTTCACATCTGACCGTCTCTACGACGTAACGCCTCCTGGTGTTGCTATGGGTCTGGCATGGACTCAACTAGGTGGCTCTGCCATGTACATTGAATCCATCCTCCAGTCCGCCCTGCGTCCCAGCAGCCGCGCCGGCCTAGAGATCACAGGTAACCTCAAGACCGTCATGAAGGAGTCGTCGACGATCGCCTACTCCTACTCCAAGGCGCTCATGGCGAACGAATTCCCGGACAACCACTTCTTCGACAAGGCGAAGATCCATCTGCACGTGCCTGAAGGCGCCGTGCAGAAGGATGGCCCCTCGGCCGGTGTCACTATGACTACTTCGCTTATGTCATTGGCCCTGGACACGCCTGTGGACCCGGCCATCGCCATGACGGGTGAGCTGACGCTGACCGGTAAGGTTCTCCGGATAGGCGGCTTGAGGGAGAAGACGGTGGCGGCGCGTCGGGCTGGCTGCAAGATGATTATCTTCCCCGAAGACAACATGTCTGATTGGATCGAGCTTCCTGAGGTAAGATTGATTTTGCGCCCGTCTACTACTAGAATTCTAGGACTTTGCAGCAAGGCTAACATTTTCGTCTCACCAGAACATCAAGAACGGCATCGAGGGTCGCCCCGCGAGCTGGTACAAGGAGATTTTCGAACTCGTGTTCCCGAACGTCGACAGGGCTAAGGCGAACGTCTGCAAGGTCTGCGAGTGGAAGAAGGAGCATGGATCGTCTAGTAGCGAGGGTGACAATGATGACTAGGCCGGCAGCAGAAAGGCAACTAACTACCTAGGACTTTCGAGCCTTGTATCAACAAAAGGGCCTACTAAACACGATTCCATTCGTATGCACGTTTAAAAAAACGGTGTATATAAGGAAAAGAAAGAACAAAAAATTCACCTGTATATTACATACATTGACATACACTTTAGGTAGGGGTTGTTTTAGACATATACCGCGGGGAGGGAGAGGGGGGAGGGGCGCGCAGCATTTTTTTTTTTCTATTCACTTTGTTCTGGGCGTTCAGGCGACCATTGCATCACATACAATCACAATCAACATCAAGTTCATACACTGGGATCATTGACATGATGGAACTCCGTCTTGGTTAAAGAGAGGCGTGGAAAATCAGAAAAAGGTATCTCCGGCCTGGAAGTTTTCAGTGTGTATTATGGCTGAACTGAGACATGCCCGTAGACAAGTTGAACGAAAACAAGATTCTCATCTCTCATTATCTATCTTCGTACGTACGTACGGAGCAGGCATTGGCAGACAGAATTGTCGCAGGCAAACTCGTCAAAACTCGTTTATTTACGGAACACATTTTGTTACCTGTCTCTTTTTTCCTTTACCCCTCTACTCCTAAATTCTCCGAGAGGGATGGAGGGGTGAAGTGAGTGAGGGGTAAGTAAGAATAGATAGCTACTACTCGCCCGGTCTAATAGCGACACAGGCTCTCAGGTGGGGTCCCGACCCTCGAGCCTGGGTCTTAGAATCACAAATCGGTCACTAAAGTCGCCAATTCAAGATACTTTGCAGATCATAGAAAAATACCGAAACTAGATGTATTCCATCCTAAAACATTACATTGTTTACCTACATGCCAAGTCCTCAAAACGCTTCGATAATATCATTTTCAATGATTTATCATAAAAACGAATTGTATCTTAAAAAATGCCCGGTAATAATACACAACTTCTCCTACATTCACAACATAACAATATAACGACTTATGTTGTTTCTATGTTTTAAACGCAGTTACAATGACTATTGTACCGATTTCTCTCATTGCATCGCCGTACATCCACACGCAATACCTCGCGACACTATATCGATTCCCGCCTCCACGTCACCACATATCCGTTACCGATTCCTTCCTCCACGACGTCGCCGTACATCTCTCACCGATTCCTTCGTCTACATCGCCTCATATCGCGTACCGTTCCTTCCTCCCTGACGTCGCCGTACATCTCTTACCGATTCCTTCCTCCTCGTCGTCTCACATCCCGTACCGTTCTTTCCTCCACGACGTCGCCGCATATCTCTTACGATTCCTTCCTCAACGTCGCCTTACATCCCGTATCGTTCTTTCCTCCACGACGTCGCCGTATATCCCTTACCGATTCCTTCCTCCTCATCGCCGTACATCCCGTACTGTTCCTTCCTCCACGTCACCGTAAACCACGATGCCGTATCAATCCCTTCTTCTACATCCCCGTAAACCACGACACCGTACCAACTCCTTTCGCGACGCCGTACCGATTCCCTCCTCCATGCCGCCGTAAACCGCGACACCGTATCAATCCCTTCTTCTACATCCCCGTAAACCACGACACCGTACCAACTCCTTTCGCGACGCCGTACCGATTCCCTCTTCCACGCCGCCGTAAACCGCGACACCGTATCAATCCCTTTCGCGACGCCGTATCGATTCCTTCCCCCACGTCACCGTAAACCGCGACACCGTACCAATTTCTTCTGCGACGCCGTACCGATTCCCTCCTCCACGCCGCCGTAAACCGCGACACCGTACCAATCCCTTCCGCGACGCCGTACATCCCGTACTATTCCTTCCCCCACGTCACCGTAAACCGCGACACCATACCGATTCCTTCTTCCACGCCGCCGTAAACCGCAACACCTTACCGACTCCATGCGACGTCCTTCAGCCATGCCGTAGCGATCTCTTTCATCGCTATACTATGTCTTCACTAATAAAGCTTCCAGAGTCACTGCTTTTGTCGCCATCCCAATCTATACTATTGACGTCTCCGGGACGTGACTCTGGTAATCCAGACTTCTCCTTTCTCGTTTTGGCGCGTTGTTTAGCACCGGCTGTCGCATTTTCTATCTGTTCCGTAATGAGCTCCTGTATGACTGAGATCTCTGGGGGATGTAATGGCATCCAGACGGCGGCATTATTGACGTCCTCAACTTCACCAACATAATATGGTCGAATTGCGTGTCGCAATTCGCGCTGAAGCTGATACATCCGCTTCAGGGCTGGAGTGTCGCCAGACAGTATCTTGTAACGGATTCTTGTGTCAATACCAATCAATCCACCTGTTTGAAGCTGTTTCCGGACGGTTGCAGTCCAGGTACGTATACTAGTAGATTCCTGTTTCTTCTGTCTTTTCTGAACCCGGACCTGCTCTTGTGCTATTCGGGCACTTCGAAGTGTTTCGTCATTTGCTGCTCTTAAACGTATGTCACCGGCTGTCAATGGTGCGTGCCTCCCCACCACCCGCGTCTTCTCGCGACGTGTCTTTCGCTTGAGGATTTCTTGACGCAGTCTGGTGTGTTCGTCCTTCTCTTTCAAACCGTCTATTGCCATGGCAATAGAGGAATGTGCAAAACCAGTCAACGTCCTAAGAAATGACGGGGTTAGCGGTAATTGACTGATACTATGAGCCTCACAGCGGGTTCTCAGGTGGTTGAATGTTTGCCAAAGATGAGCGACATTCATATTGGGCTGTTCATAGTTCAGGGGACTTGTTTCTTGGGTAGGAGACACCAGATCTGACATCTGAATGGGTGTAATAGTGCGTTCTTGGTGAACTGGTGTAGAGGGGGTATGTGGAAGTGAATGAACACTTCTTGGTGGGGATGAAGATACAAGGTATAATGAGGGAGCAGGCATTCGGCGTGCATTCGGCGTACACCTCGCCGCCTCGTCGTCTGTATTTTCAGCCTCTTGTTGATGAATGAATTGAGAATCTGGTTTCGAGATCGTTGTCGCCGTCGGCTGTAATGAATTGCTTATTTCAGAGCTGGTAAACGAATCATCCGATTGTTTTCTTGAAACATTGCGAACAGCAGATTCGATCATCTCGATACCTGCTGTGCAAGTCAATGGTGTAATATAACCCCGTTTCCCACGGAGAAACGACATATCGGTGATAGATGATGAAGGGTCAGAGATTTTCTGCAGCACAACCTGCGGCGCATACGGCGAAATTCCTGTCTTCTCCCAACCCCCGAGGATTGTTGACTTTTTAAACGTCTTATTCCGCACCGTTTGCAGACCAGCAAGAAAATCGTCTTTGCAGTAGTCGACAGCACCATTCTGTACTGCTAAAAACATCTCTTGACCTGAATGTGCCTTGTATGCTTGAAAAACACCCACATCCAGAGGCTGCAGAAGGTGGCTTGTATGCTCTGGTAAAGGGAACAGGACAATTCCAGCTTCCCGTGCCTTCTTTTCAAACTCCACTGTTTCATGACTTCCATGATTATCAAGCAACAGTAGTCTCTTCTGATCTGGATCTTCTGGCTTGGTGTGAGCAATAAAGTGATCCAGCCAGTCCAATGCAATCATGTCGTCTATCCACCCATTCTCAGATGGGCAAATAACAGTATCGTCATCCAAATCATTGTCTCCGAACTTGACAGGAATCTGAACAGCGGGAATTATCACCCATGCTGGTATGACGGTGCCTGTTGCTGAAATGCATTCCACAATTGTGGTGGGAATTCGTGATTCTGGATCAATGAGCTTTAGATCTTCAATCTCACAATATGTCCATACTGCTATATCTGAAATGCAGCCTAGACGGAAGCCTGTTTCGTCCATGTTGAATAAAAACTCTGCTGTGATGCCGTTCTCATCATAGCATTGTTTGAAGGCATGAAACCAGGCTTCTAGATTGGCATAGTCATTAGCGAGGCGTCGCTGTAGTGACTGTGGTTTGCCCCGAAGCTTTTTAAATACGTCACGATGCCTCGCGAGATAGCGGCGTGCCCAACGATGTGTAACTTGGTGAGGCGTTGCCTCGGGCGACGTTATTTTCAGAATGTCGTTAGCTGACCTCCAGAGGCGGTGCGAGCTAATATGCGTTCCCCATAGTATCATTCTTTGCAGCGACGCGTGGAGCGCCCTATCCGCAGCCTCGTTAAGAACAAGGTTGCGACCTTGATTTTCGGAGCGACGGTGATGTCCGCGATATCGATTCAGGGTTCTGTAATAAGGTGCCGCGTAAGCTCGCGCTGCGGCAGCTATACTGCGGTGTTTACGCTCATTAAATGCATTGATGGCAAGTAATACGCGTGCTTCTATCATGTCATCCGTGATAGAGTCCTCCGTCGACTGTATTTGTGTAGATTTTTCGACGTTATCAGACATCGTGAAGTGTAGGTATGCGTCGCCGACTGTATGATAGAATTCCTTATACGAGTTATTGACGTCGTAAAACAGTGTACATCTCCCGCGTCACGCGATTTGGAAAGCAGTTACCTATCGCAGTTTATAGTGCGCTGAAATCATCGCTACTTCTACATGCAAGTAGCAGGTATTCGACCTTGAGATTATAAACAATATTTGCGAATAGCGGTGCTACATTGGATTTGCCGACAACATCACTTAATTTTTTGTACCTATGAAATTGGCGACTTTAGTGACCGATTTGTGATTCTAAGACCCAGGCTCGAGGGTCGGGACCCCACCTGAGAGCCTGTGTCGCTATTAGACCGGGCGAGTAACCTGCTCAGAGCTCCTTGTGCTTACATAGGGAGATGGGGAGGAAGGGAGATAGGAAAGGCAGACGACCCGCGGTCTTCTCGGAATTGGTTTTTGTCTCGTCGTGTCGTGCTTGTTTGATTCACCTGCATGCATCATGCAAGGCGAGAGAAAGGGTGGTTTTCTTGATATTACTGTCGTAAGACCTCCTTTCCTCGCTGCCATGGTGTATGAGTGCCTATTATTGTGTAGATACCCCTGCGAAGGGTGGGTTATCTTGAAGCAAGGTACACACCTCGGTGTTTCGTAATAGGTAGGGAGACGTGTGGTGCGGCGCCGGTCCAGCCCAGTCTGTTCGTTCATTGCTGGCATGGAATGAGGTTTCCCGGTTTACCCTTTTCAGGGACCCCTTGGGATTAATTGGACTTGATGCGAGACTCACCTCACCCGTATGCCATGCACATGTAGGATATGCATTACCAGTATGCAGTGTATATTAGTCTGGGTAGGTAGGTTAGGTAGGCTACATACGCGTTGGTATGTAGGTACATGAAAATAGGTACGAAGTCGATAGGAACGTATATGATGAGCAGAGGCTACGGAGGACGAGACCCGTGATGGTGCCTAGTGAGGGGGGCTAGGTACTCGGCAATGCACGTGGGACAGGAGACAGGCCTGAGGCGACTGAGGCGATACTGCATAGGTGTCATAGGGTAGATCAGGAAGATCTGATAAGGACGAACCGTGGAACCGCAGGTTCTAGTTAAACGTGTAGGTAAGGTCGTTGAAGTGTGTAGGTAGAATGTGGTGTGAGGTATGCTGGCAATCCTGTTTGGGAGCTGCCTTGCTTTGGAAGCTATCTAGGAATGCAGGTGGAAGATATCTAGGATGTATGATGTATGGATCAGATGCCATGCAACGACGGGTGTAAGTAAGGGCGCGAGCTGTTTCTCAAGCGAGATACTTACTTTCCCCAAGGCCGGCGACCAAGCTGCAGCCCCTCGGTCTCTCAGCCCTCTCTGATGTGCTTGATCTGATGATTGGGGGCGATGCGGCGAAATCGACTAGATTAAAATGAATTGAGACTGAGAGACAAATGCAGGCAGGGCAGGCAGGGCAGCAGGCCGGAACCAAAGAGGACAAGGAGAATAAGGAGAGATACATGGTCGAATCACGAGTGAACTGCATGTATGGCTGCCCAATACTCTCCGCCCATTGTTACTCTCTCTCCGTACAACGAACGCAGCGGAGTTCGAATGAGACGAGGGAAACAGGGACGTTTTCGTTTTCTAGATCGGGAATCCCGACATCTCTGTGCGTTTGTGCTCATACAGGCACACACCATGTACGAGTACACATGCCATGCCATGCAACAGGGCACTGGACGATGATAGTCACGGAATAATGGCGGCTTGTTATGTACCTTTCCGGCTCACAATTATGTAACTTATAGGCATGGTTCTTCGTCGTAACGTCTCAAGTCGCGGCCAAACAGGAAGCACATACGTCAAGGAGGGGCGGGAACGGCGGCGCCGCTGTCGTGGCCCTCCCTCCTCTCAAATGTCAGATGCGCTCTTTTTCCCTCGGCCTGTATCACCTACAAGCCTGATATTGATGTCGATGTTGCCTTTTCGATGCCGCCTCGTTGATGCCTACTTTCAAGGCAACACACCTACCTGTGCTCTGTCGTCAGCGAGTCCAGCCTCCGGATGGGGAATGGGAATGCTAACGACTAAGATGTGCAGTAGTCAAGCCCTGCCTACGTAGGTACGAAGCTGCCCGCATCGATACGCATAGCTATAGGCTCTAGCAATATGTAGTCAGATCCGAACTCCGCACCCATCCTTCTCGTTATGCGCAGCCACAGTAGTATGCATGAGAAGTGGCAGGCATGCTGTAGTGTCCTACGTGTCGGACTGAACACATGACTTCTGGCTTAATATGTGAATATATGATCAATGGTTACCAGCTTGGTGGTCCAGTGATGCCCGTCTCAAAAACAGGCAACGATACTGTATATTCCGTAGGATCATGATTCACTAGGATGTGCGAAAGTGAGACAGCATCCTCGAGAATCAAGAGTTCACGGGCTCGGCTGGTTGAATGAGAGATCCATGGAGTTGTTATCTGCGGCGGGAGCTAGTGTAAGTAATAAGAAACAGAGATCTGGCGTTGGAGACTTGGAGAGACTCCGTACCTTGGAATACCGCACATACCCTGCATCATACGGATTACCCGCCTACAGTAGGTAACTCATAGTCCGATCCAGAGCGATGGAATACCGTGTTTCGTACTTTACGGAGAATAGATTCTCGGCAGTCGTATGCACTAGAGATAGTGCATGTACGAAATAGAGTGCCTAGTAAGTAGATTTAGGTCAGTCTGGTAGGTATCACGGTTCGGTGAGAACGTACGAAGTACGGAATACTGCATACTTGGACCTATCTTGCCCATGTCATTGTCGTGTAAATACTGTGGGAGTTGGTCGTAACTCGGTGAGTGACATTCTGATCAGACTCTCCTCCAATGGCCTCCCACAAGTGCACCCATCACTTTTATTGATGACAGGATAGGTGATACCTAGGTATCATGCTCGTGCTGATAATGAAAACGAAAGTGGAAAAGGAATGAGCAGTTTAAACCGCGATCGATGATTGATGAGTTGTTCACCCACTTCGTCGCATTGACTTGCACTCTTAGCCGCATCTGGACTCGGACTAGATAGACTGCCTGCGTCAAGAGGGTCAGCAGCCATGTAACTCTTCACGATGTCGAGTCTCGACTGGCGATTGCGATGGTCGTCCCTAAATATAGGTCGTATCGGGGCGGGCAGTGAAAAGATGAACAGAAAACGGCGACGGGCTGTGTGTCCCAGAGTCGCATTATGCGAAGTCACGCAGCTACTATACCCTTTAACACCAACCAACTCCGCGTTAAGAGAGGAACATGAGCAGCAATGGGAGGCATGTAATCCGTGTCCCTGCCTGGAATGTACCAAGTAGCACTTTCGGGTTGCTGTTGGAGATCAGCCGCTCAGGGACCCAACCTACGAGTAGGAAGGTCTGCTGTATGAACGCACCGACACAGCATACTTCGTACCATACCACATACCTAGCTGCTTAGGTCATTCAAGCCCAATTCATCATCGTCCCCCCATTGAAGAGCCACCTATCGAAGCTCGTGATGGCTGGGTATAGTCGTGAATAGATACTAACCAGCTTAGACAGCTCGTCAGCTGACGTTACCAGGGTATCTCCTCGTAGTCTGGTGATTGCGATAAACCGGCGACGTTAGACTGACTGACACAGACAAACAGGAGATCGGACTGTTTCGAATAAACACTCGTTCAAGCCCGACTGTGGACTTTTCTGCGAGACAACGAGTCTCCAGGTTCTATCCATGAAGGAAGAATATGAAGGAAAGTCATCCATGCCTGCCACTGCTTGGGTGTTATTCACAGACAGAGTTCACGACGGCCCGGTTTATGCTGACGGCCCGGAGAGTGAACCTTAAAGCAGTGAGGTGAATGGGAATGACGCGACTTCCACTGCAACTCCTAGTGCACACCAGTGACACCACCTGTAGCGCAGCATACATAGCGCCTACTGTACCTACACTAGTGCAGTATTGGCTGCATCGTTTAGGGTATTGGTTGCTAGCTGCAGACCGTCGACAAGTGACCAGATCGAAACGGACCGGACTAGGACTACGGAACGGAATACGATTTAGTACCTATTCGCGGCAGCCACGACGGGCATTGGGTCCTTTTGTCGCCCAACCATCTCTCGTCTCGTCTGATCTGTTTCTCCCTCTCTCTCTCCCTCTCCTCTCAAGCATCAACCCACGGAATACAAACCATCCGTCTCTTAAGCCAGCCGGGATAATCGTGAAGAATGTGCGCTTCAACACCATCGATGGATATGTGAGCTTGGCATCATCAGATGCCCCGACTGGTTCCAAGCCTGCTTTGTTGATTCTCTGGTTCTTCTCGCCTCTGCCTACAGAATCGCTTCGTGCAGGCACCAGATGCCACCGATGCTCCAGATGCTATTACAGGCTACAGTTCCGGCAGTCTGCGTCCATCCATTCAGCCGTATCTGCCTATCCTCTGCCTGAGGTCTGCCTGCATCTCCTCGATTACATACCTATTATAATCCGTACACTACATCTATAGTGTGCCCGCATGCATCTCAGCCATGCCTACCTACACATGCATTCATCCATACCATCCACCCCATGCCCATGCCCATGCCCACGCCCATCATCCACTCCCCTTGCTCATTCTACCCACCTGCATATTCCCTCCTCTCTGGTATCTCTCGCTCTCGCCCTCTCGCTCTGTCTGTCTCTGCCTGCCTAGTGACTCGCGTCCGTAGGTACATCCCCAAGTAGTAAGATGTACGTGATGCCGTCTAGTGTCTTCTGTACTTCGTATGTACGAGTAGATGAACATCTCGCCTGGTCAATGGCCTGACCGCCAACGCACTGCTCGCCCCCATGACATGCTAACATGTCATGCCAACCATCGTCACAGCTCACAGCTTACAGTTACAGCTCCCGGTCACCAATAGCAGCCTTGAAAGCTTCACTCATTCGTACTCTTCTTACACGCATCCGCCATCTCTTTCTCTTACTCCTAGAACCTCCGGTTCTTTTCCTCTTCTTCCCTCGTCTTCGATTCCGTACATCTTCTCCTCTGCACCCACGCAGCGCAAACCCACCACGTACAACATACAACTTACACTGTCACCACGGAATATTTCCTGGTTCATATCTCCAAACCTCCTCTCAGTCTTCCTACCTAGGCAGCCGTATTCAGCCCTGTTTCACCGCTGAGCAACCCGCTCTTCCCATAGAATCAGATCATCGCCCTATCTGCGACTGCGCCGCACGCGGTCAGCTAGTTAGTCGCGAAAAATCAACCTGCACTCTGCTGTCATCATCTTCCCCTCACGATCGCAAAGGTCTTGAGGCCTAAGCATTGACTCCCGCCAGTATCAAGAACTCAACTACCGACCGAGACTATATTCGTATTGCCTATTCCGCTCTATACGGGTTTGTCGCCCTATCTTGACGCCACCTCGTCTGCGTGCCCACCTGTGTGTTTTCGGTGTGTCTGCGAGCCGATGCGCCCGTAGGCTATCGCTTGAGGGGTCCGAAGCAACGATCATATACTGTCCTGAATTGTAGCGAAAGGTCTTTCAATTCGCCTTTGCATGACATCGACTGGTTGACCGGGTACAACTGTACTGCCGAGAGTCTGCGATTTTCACTCTCATTAAGAAACCATCGGCATGGCCGCACTAACACCCCCTTCGTCCTCGGATAGCAATAGCTTTTCCACCTACTTCAAGTCATTTGCTGGGAGAGGCATGAAGTCCCCCCAACCGCTTGCACCGTTCTCCGAGCCAGGAGTATCCCGGGATTCTTCAGTTAGTCCAGACGCGCCCCGAAGATCCCGACGAAAGGTCATCCCCGGCTTGCCGAGGACCCAGACGTTTCAAAGACAACAGTCCGAGAATAGGGACAAACTAGAAACCATTCAGCCAACGACTGCCGAACGAAGAGCTGGCTCCGTTGATCGACGCTCGCATCTTCACAATCTCTCCTATTCAACTCCGGCTTTACCGAGCGCAAGTGCCCCTGATTTCTTCCAGGTAGATGCTTCCACACTCGCTATCAGTTCGCGGGCTTCGTCGCCGCCTCGAAGTTCCGCCAATGACATAAATTCTTCGGAATTGAGGAATACCGACGCTACCAACACAAATGGAGGTGAGAACCATGGAGCTCTCATGTATTCCGGAGTTTTGAATGCCACGGACATTCAGTCCACCAAAACGTCCCCATACGACGCCCAGATACGCAAAGAGCTAGAGGAAGAATGGATTCTAAACGTCAGTATGCTTTTCCGAGATAAGTCGAACAGAGAAAAGTTCTTTGTCACCTACAGAGAGAAGGGTTCCTATATTGGGAAGCGAGTGACCATTTCCCTCGACTATCGAAACGCTCCCCACGATTCCCTGGAGCAAGACCTCCTCAACATTGAATTTCAGAGAGAAAAGAGTGCCAAAATTTACGAGGCCATTCGCGACAGTCTCCAAGACATTCAATTCTATAAAACCGTCACGAATCTCAAGTTGGAAACCTCTGGGGGACGACTGCACGTTCATGTAGTCGAAGACGTAAATGTGGGTTTGGTTCTTCGCTGTGTATCTGCATTCCGTATTGTACCAGAAGCTGATCAATTCAAACTAGGAGATTATCCCCTTCCCGAAAACCCACATGGTGGAACATTTGAACTGCCGCCGCATTCCCGAGAGGAGAATCAAATTCAAGTGTCACATGTCTGGTTTTGTATACAAGGTTGAGGTCAGCGGAAGGACGCTCATCAAGAAGGAAATCCCAGGTCCGGACACCATAGAAGAGTTTCTTTACGAGATCAATGCCCTCCATTCGCTACGGTTTTCTCGCAGCATCATTGAGTTCTATGGTGTGGTCATTGACGACGACCACAGGGTCAAAGGACTGCTGATTGACTATGCTGAACAAGGAGCACTTATCGATATCATCTACGACTGTCGAGAGCGTGGCGGACCGGACATACCTTGGGCCACTCGAGAGAAATGGGCAAGGCAAATCGTCCGAGGCCTAGCGGACATTCATGAAGCTGGATTTGTCCAGGGGGACTTCACCCTTTCTAACATCGTCATCGACAGAAATGGCGATGCCAAAATCATAGACATCAACAGACGAGGTTGTCCAGTCGGTTGGGAACCCCCAGAGGCCCGTCCACTCATCGACAGCAACCAGCGGATTACCATGTATATCGGCGTCAAATCCGATCTCTACCAACTAGGGATGGTACTTTGGGCACTCGCAACTCTTGAAGACGAGCCCGACACGGTTGATAGGCCACTCAGATTGAGCGCCGAATTAGATACTCCTTCATGGTATCGTAGAATCGTGGAGACGTGTTTACAAGATAATCCACGGCTCAGATCGCAGGCTTCTGCCTTGCTCGCTCAATTCCCTGAATCGGCTTACGACGGCCAATGTGAGGAACGGGAGTTGCCCAGCGTCCCTATGCATAACGACAGTTCGTTGCACACATACGAGGCGGAGGAAAGATATGGTCGCCCCGCCCTCAGGAATAGTTGGCCTTACTCCTCCGCTAGTCATTCACAAACGAGTTCGCCTAGCACATCAGACGGACGACGGCGTGGTCGCTCGCCTCCTAGCCCTTCACCGAGGCGTCACGAGGTGTATACCTCGCCGCCTGTGTACGGGGGTGGTTTGTGGACAAAAGATAGTAGTCTCACGGTGGTTGGGGACGGCCCTGGTGCGGATGAGGTAAGGCAGCCACACATGAAAATCTTGAACTGAACGGCTAACTTTCTGAAGATGGTGGCAGAGTTAGATCATCTAGCACAGTTAGAGCAACGCGTGGCCCGACGTTATCCTGCGCAATCGCAGACGCCCGGTGGCGATAGCCTCGCGCAGGACACTCCGTCAAAAACAGTTGGTAAATCTAATGCCTTGGCTGGTAGCCGGGATGAGGATGTGGCTTTCTCAAACGAGAGGACCATCGACTCCATACCGGCACACGATCTAATGACACGTGAAAATCTGGAAAGAATACCACATATGGAAAGGCTACTGCGAACAAATGAGTTCGCTTTATCGGAGAATCCATTGGGTATTTCAATGGACGCCGAAAGGGAATTCCCAGACGACGTCATCTCCCTGGATGATGATCCAATTGAGACAACACAAGCCGCTGGCTAGGCAAAAAGTCGCACCTGAGCCTGTTGGGACGGACATTCAAATTGGCGATCTAGATGAGGCTCGCTCGGTACGAACAATGTCATAGACACTGAAAAGATTGGCATGTTTCGGAAGCTGCCCTGGTTACCTGTCTTTCGATTGGGAATCACAAAAGATGCCATCGCTGGCATTGCCAGCGTTAACTCCGCTGGTTCACGAAGACCTTTGCTGTCAATGAGACGGATGAGGCTGTGCCACTGTTCAACCAACTTTGAAGAGTTTCATACTGTTTGTTGTACAGCGAGGAGTTAATGGCGGTTGATTCCGGGCAAGAGTAGTCGTTACATTAAATACTATTTTCCTTTTGGCTTTTTCTCATACGTTCACAGCTATGTAGGTATGTAGCAGCGATGAGCCTGGCAGGAACCAGGACTTCCTGCAGAACTTATACTCCAATTCATTCCTTTTGGTTTTCATGGGTGGACGTCAACGAGACGAAGACGGCGTATATTGTTTCTCATACAATTCTTTGTTGTTCTAGTACATATCTAGATGCTCCTCGCAATAGGACGTGGTTTGTAACAAGACAAAACGATGAATTGATTGATGAGATATGTATGTCTTCTCTTCTTGATGAGTTAACGGATGAGATATGCGCACCGTATCATGCCTGCTTAACAATCTTTACCGATGAGCGAATATCTTAGCATATACTTACGTGGTCACGCTCGAATCAACGACAAATGTTAGCATTCAAATTCGAGTAGGCCGGCCGTACGACTTGGATTGCTCGTCGAAGGTGACGGGACGGTCCGAAGAATCCATCTTCGACACCCCGTACCTAATGAATACTCACTCGGACTTCGACCGGCACAAAAGTTCTTAACGAGGCGTGGTAGTCATAAGCCGTCTTGGTTCGGTACACAGTTTGTCGTCTCCGAGCAGTAGTAACACGTGACGGACCAATCCTGTGGATATGTGCGTATGCACACGTCGACACTAATCGAGCAAACAGCGACGATGCGTCTGTACTTGACACGTTTGCAATGGTATCCAGCTCGGTCCGCGGACTTACGCTTTCTGATGTCCCGTTTGACTTGGACCGGTGAGGGGCCATGCTTCTCAGAGTCGGTCGGTATAAACTGAGTCAAAAATCGCAACTTCAATCGCGCTGCTGCTGTTAACTCCACGCGCAAGCGACATCAAATCTGGTTCGACAACGTCGGTTTGCCCTGCATACACATCTTATCTTCCGACTGGAAGATTGAAGATTCTGCCGACCAAACGGATGGTACGGACACTCTGCACATCGGCTGCCGGCATGGGCGGGATCAACTAGGCAGACACACGTATGTATGGAACGCATGTCATACATACGTAGGTAGGCAATGTAAAACACATCATCAGCCGCGCCCCGTCAGATACGTAGATATTCAGTGGCAGCGGATGCAGATTCCGCGTCGTATCTTGGACCAATCATGCCTTTTGCTTGTGTCTTCTTGTGGCGAGATCTCATAGTGGTGACTGAGTTGAAGTTCGTCTTGCGGTCGGGGTCGAACGGCGTTTGTGTTTGCGACTTGATCTCGGGGTTCTCTGGACTTGGTGAACGGAAACGAGGTTTTGAGATTCGGACTGCAAGAACCGTACTCCGAAGTCATGGCCAGTTTTGTCTCGATTACTGTTCATTGGCGCCGAACCGCATATGCACACTCCCTGGCTTTCGAGCCTCGACTCTGATGACGCGCTGATTCATACGGATAAGGTGGCGTTGAATGATCTGCTTCTCCAAAGCCAAAATCTGAATTGAAGTTTGCCATAGCGAGGTTGAGGCTCTCACAACTGTTCATTCAGACGACCACCTCAACAACGATAGGAACCCCGTTGTCGTGAACTGGCGTGTGGAGACCGTTTGGCTGTTGAGATCCTCGGGTATGTCTGCCAGACCCGAGTACGAAGGCGGTGCTGGCGATCAATGTCGGTAAGCATAAGCTTATTATAAGGCGAAGAATTGCTTCATCGCGGAGTGCCCGTGGCTCAGCGTGACCGTGGCTGGACCGACCGATTCGAGGCCACTCAGCGTTGGGTTCGCAGATTTTCAGAAACGGTATGCATTCCATACCAAAGGTGGCACTCTCACAAGAATCCGCGGTCTGAGACCAGTCGGTGTGCGCGTTGGTTGAACTCGTTCCATTATTTGCATGAACCGTACTTCCTACCATGTAGGACGATGGAATAGGTATTATTGTTTTGTTTATTGTTGAGGCACGGTAATAATATCCGATGGAAATAACAACCATGAAGGAGACCCGGTGTCTGCCTACCTAAGATGGTAGAATCAGAAAGATTAGATAAGGAACCCGGATCGGCGGCTGTCTAGTGTAGCGCTTCGGCCCCGGCACTTGGCCTTAACCCGCTACGGCGGATCCACTGCACGCGGGGGCTGCAATTCATACCGTGTTCGGCAAAGCGCGGAAAAGGTCAGAGCGTCCGGCGTTTTGAGTGTCATGATGGATTCATCACTCGCGCCTACGGCGTGGCTTCGTGGAGCTACCTAGGATGGAGCTTTCCGTATTCCGTAGGTATGAGCTGTTTGACTGTGAAGAAATCTTGAACTCACTCGCAACGCCGGAATGGTACTTCATATAACTCGCAGCGTCGATACCGTTGTTTATGTCTTTTCCAAACCCGATCTTCATACGCACACGAAATGCGCCGCCGCCACCTGCACTCGGTGTTTTGTCATCCGAGTGGAACTTTGCAATTTTTCTCAATCTTGATTCTCAGCTGTGTCAATAATGGCCCGGGGCTTTGGGCTAGGGAGTCCGTAGTGGCCAAATCTATACATAGGTACATACCCTTGCCTGACGCTATTTTGTTCGCGCTCGTTTGTTGGGACATGCCGTCCCATCTCATGTCTAGTCCTCATTGGGCCTAGCGCTGTCATAGTCGCACCTACTCGAAGGGAAAACAATGTCGTCAGCTCGCTACCGTCAAAATTCTTTCTTCGAGAAATTCTCTTGGGGTGTCGCTTGTGAGATTCACATCCCGTAAGCAGCCTGTACTTCGTAAAAGGGGGTGTGTGATTAATCGACCTTTTTAGTGTAGCTTATTCGATTCTGCTGTTGTCATCGCGATCAGAATTCGAGCTTGCATGGAAGTGTAGTCACGATGAACTTACTGATTAGATAGACTGATCATCTGGGAATTGTCAAAAGGGTAAATCCTTGAAAATGCGGCGGACGATGTATCTTCTGTGACCTGGTTCGGAGGTATCGTTTTCGTGCACAGAATGTGACAGGTAGCCCGCTCCCCTTCCGGTGCAAGGGTCAAGGCGAACTTCAGCTTCATTTTGAGATCCCGCTCCGTCCCCGAACTGTCTCCGTCGTCTGCTCTCGTCGGCCTTTGCGCACGAGGGCGCACCCACATTGCTACCACCGCTGTCCGATGGAGTCCCATTACCGGTATCCCGGACTCCTGAGCAGAGTGGCAGGTACACGACGGAGTACGGAATCCCCATTCCGTACTGTAGTAGCCCAGCGCCCATCTGTGTATAATCCCAGACGCCGCCCCGTAGATGTCATGTACGGAATAGGCATATGCAAGTGACTAGTGTAAATGTCACTCAAAGCTCGACATGGGGTCATCGAGAGTGAAGGATCCCTACCAACGAATTACCTGTACCTGAATATCGCATGCTGGGAGAAGGAGTTGACGTTGGTGACGTCGATCTGAGGCAGCAGGCGTGAACATGTATGAACATGACACTATAAACACACGATACTCTCACTTGATCAGGCCATCTAATTCAGTCAGCCATGGTTGCGGAAATATAGAAATGGCCAGCCAGCAAGCCCTTTGGGGTTGTGAGGATTGAGATCTCCCAACCATTCATTCACTGCTGGTCTACCAACGGAATAGCTCAGGGTCTGTCGGTGAGTACCGCTCGACCCCTTTTGGACTCGAACGACTCTGTTGTTGTCCCTTGAGTTAGGTACAGCACATCTGACGAGGCCGATATCTCCGGATTGAAGGCTGACGATGGCGAAGTGAAATCAATCAGTCGCCTTGCTGTTGTTTGATACATATCAGACGCCGATACTACGACGGTACCTCCTGCCAGTGCAGAGGAAGTGCATGACGTACTGTACCCCGAAAGTAGGCATTTTGCAGGGCAGGCTCGGGCGGGTTCGGGCGAAGGGGATGTGGGGCGTGCTTAGCATGAGTGTGGGGTGAGAAACTAGCGACATGGGTCTTCGCACTTTAGCCCTAGTGCTGTGCTCTCTGATTGGAAGAGCTGTGTGCTCTTTATTTCTACCGGGTAGTGCGCCTAGACTGGCACAGAAACTTTTATCTCTCTCAGACTCTGCTCGCTTAGACGGAGATCAATTAGGTACGGATTACCAAAGCAGTAGGTACTCGTATACGGGTTATCAACGGTATATTCTGCCAGTTCAGCTCTCTTCCATCAGCAGTGCTTATCGTTAAAGGAAGTCTGGACATCTTGTGTTGATGGATTGAAACCCTCTTAAATGTTTACCCGGTTGACTAGAGCACGATGTAACCGGCGGTACGTTAGTAAATAGTTCATGCACAGCATGGTACATTCTCATATGAACTAATTCACGCGCTTAATGTAGGTACTCGTGGGAATGACTGCGGCAAACGTGTTCCGATTCATGAGCTTTACGGAACGCCAAACAGGGCAGCCAATCTGATGAAGCCAAAAAAGGTGAGCGCAAGGAGGCGAACGGGATTCGCCTTGTATTTGACGGAGTATGGAGCACCTCGTCCGCTATAGAGTCCTTGTAAGGTTTTCCATTTACAGAACGGACAGCGGATAATTCACACCCGGAAATCCTATTATTGACAAGCATTTTCTCCGTATTTTCTCTCACAGCACCTTCTCCATAAGCTGTTCATGAGGAGATTCCACGAGAATGTCGAACGTTGCTGCTTTGGCCGGAGCTTTTCTGCTTAAAAGAAAAGCTAACGTTATGGTTGGAAGGAAGGGGGTCTGGGGGAGGGGGGGGCTTTTGTGCATGACTAATCGTCCCAAATAGGAAATTCGGTACCTATGTACCTAGGGGCATGAGGAAGTGCAGATTTGTAATGAAATGATTATATAACCTATATGTAAAGTATAATGGATTATAAATTAATAAAATATATATATGTTATAAATATTACAAATATACATTTCGCTAAGTAATAATTATATAATATAGTATTAGCTCATACACAAATATATATGACTATTTATCAACAAATTTCATTGAGTGTATGAATGTCGCATGTTTTAAAGCCAGAACATACCTCATAATGTTAATCCATCAACAACTAATATGTCAGACGCCATTTTGTCATGAGGTTCAGCTATATTGATCAAGACGAAAGCAATGCTGTCGTATCTTGAACAACCTGTATTTGAGGAAAGACCTGACATTCTGCTATTTCATATATGGATTTTACTAGATGTGAAGAATGATAGAGACATAACCGTCGGTGCCTGCATGGGGTTATGTACACATGTATCATGGACATTATGGTTTCTACACAAGAAGATATATGTCTGCCTCACCGCTTTGAATGTCGGTGATAATATACTTTGCGATCGTGAGAAATGACTGATAGGTGATGTCAAAAGCCAGCTTTCATATTAGAGATCATAGAAAAAAAGTATAAAATCTGTCGCAAGTTAAGAAGCTTATAGACAGAAAAAGGTGTAGAAATATATTGACTTTTATTGGCATACGGCTCAATGCTTTAAGCAGTACATGCAGATAATGAGAAGGAAATGTCTATATATTGGCCGGGAACACTGATGAGGTGTGGTGGACTAGACTGACTTATGGTTGGTACACGTATTTACTTCTCGTCAGGTACGAATCAGAAACGAGTCTCAAACAGATTATCTTCGCCTCTTCTGGATATCGGAAGCGTATCGAGACCGCACCTATACAGCGGACTTGTCTTTAAATATAGGAGGACTTGGCGGCCCCAATGGAGTGCAAGTTGTATATGAAGAGGTGTGGTGGACTAGACTGATTCAGGTGGTTGGTACACGTATTTACTTCTCGTCAGGTACGAATCAGAAACGAGTCTCATACAGATTATCTTCGCCTCTTCTGGATATCAGAAGCGGATCGAGACCGCACCTATATAGCGGACTTGTCTTTAAATATAGGAGGACTTGGCGGCCCCAATGGAGTGCAAGTTATATATGGAGAGGTGTGAACAGATTGTAGACTACAATGGATTCATCTCCACTCAGTGAACATATTATTGCGATTCGCCCTGAGTGTGCACTATACGACTAGTGTACGGGTTTACCTCGCCTGGTATACTGAACATCTACAACTTTTGTGATTATAATGAATTATAAACTAAATTGAACTACGTTTCTATGCTTCAATGCTATTGACCATTAAATATACTGTCTATTACCAGATCATCGTCACACTTCTTCCACAGATTAAGTGTTTATTCGTATATACGCGAGTACATAATACATTAGTTAGCTTTGTCTTACAAAATGTCGTATTTTAGTGATGATATCCTCTTTAGATAAAAATATATCAATACAAATCAATTATAAAAAGAAACTTCAATGAAAAAGTGATATATGCATATGTAGCAGATGTTTAAATACATGGAACATGTAATACGACTTTTAAAAAAATAAGTGAATAATTATACATAGCATATACAGTTAAACAACTGATGAAAAGTTCAAGTATTGAAGCAGAGATATAATGCGATAAAAGTGTGGTTTGACATGTATATACTTGCATTATTCCTTATTTATAAGCAGAATGGAAACTTCACTCTGGTTAAGAAAAGCTCCGGCCGCAATGGGTACCCACCCCAAAACAGCCGCCTAAGTGCTGTGTGGTCGTGGCGTAGCCGTTCTGTGTTACATTTTCAGGTACTTTAGACCCCCGAAAGAGGAAAGGCCCGGTCCCTTTCAAGGCTTTTGGTTGGCTAGTGCCCCTGTCTTGGTACTCCCCACTCCGAACCGTTTTCCCCAACAATTCAACAAATTTCAGATCTGCAACACGGGAAGGCTGGATGATCCACCGTCATACACGGTGCGGAATTCTCTGTTGGTGAGACAACTGTTCTATCATTGCCACGCGAGAGACAGTGCTCTTGACTGTACACTCCCCACATTCAGCAACATCGAAGTTGCATCTTTCAATCACAAAGACAACAGTTGTGTTTTGTTCGGTGTACCTATCTTTTTTTGCACTGAGAGTCTCACTTTCCCTGATCTACCTATCAATTATCGGTTTATCGTCTTGCCGGTTCACTCTAGGGTGACACTCTCTCACAAGTACCCTCTCGATACGGGATGACCACCTGTACCTATACCTAATCGTATTCCACATCAAATGTAAAGGCCTCTGTCAGCAAAACCTTCTTCATTAACGGAATCAAGTAAAGCAGAAGGCACCTTCTCAATTAATCCGTACCTACAAGGCAATCACGGTAACCGGGAGGTACTGATAAGCAAAAGTAAAATAAAATTGGGTAAGTTAAGATGTACATGATCGTCACGACTACTTCGTACGCCGAAGATGTACATCATCAATATACGAGGGAGCTCATTCCAGACAAGTACCTGGACGGCTTAGGTATTCTTCTAGGCAGGTACCATCATATCCACCTGCTACACTGGGCATACGACGCTGTGTGGCCCCGTTCCACAGGCCCATATTCCAGCATTCTAACTTTTTTCCCAATTTTCGTTCGTGCACCCGACTGCTTCTGTTGTCTTCCTCTTGAATCTATACCTCTCTCCCCTTACATCATATCGCTGTGCCATAAGTACCCTGTACCTGGTTTCTCTAGTCCCCTTCATAGTCCGCTATGTACACTCCCGGTCCTCCTAGATAAATATCATCTCCAATCCGCTACTGCTTCTCACTCTCCCTCTCTCTCCCCGTCTCACTCGAGCTCCCTCCAGTCTCGTCGTCTTCTTTCCCGTCCCGTCCAACTAATTCCACCTAGACACGGGACACTAGTGGCCGAACAACATCTGCTGCTGTAATTGACGACATCCGCCCAATCCGCCCGTCATGGCGTCTCCCAGCGGCCCCCAGATCGCCGCTGTCATCGATGATGGCACCAAGGACTACAAGCCCCTGAGATCCGCCAAGTATGACTTGAAGAAGCCTCACATCACCGAGTTCCCTATCACGTGGGGCAACTGGTACAAGCACGTCAACTGGCTAAGCACCTTCTTCATCATCGTCATCCCCTTCATGGGCTGCGTCGGCGCCTACTTCACCCCCCTTACCTTGAAGACCGCTGCCTTCGCTGTCTTCTACTACTTCAACTCCGGCCTGGGTATCACCGCCGGTTACCATCGCCTCTGGGCTCACTCCTCGTTCAAGGCCACCCTCCCATTGAAGATCTACCTGGCCGCTATGGGCGCCGCCAGTGTCGAAGGTTCAATCAGATGGTGGTCTAGAGATCACCGCGCTCACCACAGATACACCGAGTAAGTCACGGACTGGTTTTCAAGAGGAATTCGGGGGTCGCTTGTTCTGGCCTCACGCGAGTTCGGCGAGAGATTTTGTCGAAGTGTGAAGCCGTCTGGCTAACTTTATATCTCACAGCACCGAGAAGGACCCATACAGTGTCCGCAAGGGCTTGCTCTACTCCCACATTGGCTGGATGGTCATGAAGCAGAACCCCAAGCGCATTGGAAGAACCGACATCACTGACTTGAACGACGACCCTGTTGTTGTCTGGCAGCACAAGAACTGTACGTTTGACTCTAACCGCGTTTCGACTTTCAAGCATCTAGCGCGTACTAATAAATCTCTAGACCTCAAGTCTGTTCTGTTCATGTCCCTCATCGTTCCCACTCTTGTTTGCGGACTTGGTTGGGAGGACTGGACTGGTGGTTTCATCTACGCCGGTATTCTGAGAATCTTCTGTAAGTGGAACCGTGACATTCCCTATTATTCGAGTTTGTTACTGACTTGACCGCAGTCGTCCAACAAGCCACTTTCTGTGTCAACTCCCTTGCCCACTGGCTTGGTGACCAGCCCTTCGATGACCGAAACTCGCCTCGTGACCACGTTATTACTGCTCTTGTCACCCTTGGTGAGGGTTACCACAACGTAAGCTCTTGAACCCACTTCACCGCCAGACATGTCGGCTATAAAGACCGCAAAGCTAATACATTACAGTTCCACCACGAATTCCCCTCTGACTACCGAAACGCCATTGAGTGGTGGCAATACGACCCTACGAAGTGGTTCATCTGGACATGCAAGAAGATTGGTTTGGCCTACGACCTGAAGCAATTCCGCCAGAACGAAATCGAGAAGGGTCGCGTTCAGCAGCTCCAGAAGAAGCTTGACCAGAAGCGCGCCGCTCTGGACTGGGGTACACCCCTTGAGCAACTGCCTGTCATCAGCTGGGACGATTTCGTCGCTGAGTCGAAGACCGGCAAGGCTCTTGTCTCCATCGCCGGTGTTGTTCACGATGTCACCGATTTCATTAAGGACCACCCCGGTGGCAAGGCCCTCATCTCCTCCGCTATCGGCAAGGATGCCACGGCTATCTTCAACGGTGGTGTCTACCTCCACTCCAACGCTGCCCACAATCTGCTTTCTACCATGCGTGTCGGTGTTCTCCGAGGCGGTTGCGAGGTAGAGATCTGGAAGCGCGCCCAGGCCGAGAACAAGGATGTCTCTATTCTATTCGATTCCGCCGGCAAGCGTATCGTTCGCGCTGGCGACCAAGTCACCCGAGTTGCGCAACCTACCGCCAGCGCTGATGCGGCTTGATTCATCGCTGGATCCGATGATGGAGTAGAGTATCATTCATAGACTGGGTTCCACAACAACCATGGATGCTGGCTCCGGCACACTGTCCTCACACCAAACAGGAGGACCGACAGATGATCAGGGATCATCATGTATATATACCCAACATCGCCAGCGCCACTCTGGAAAAGAGGAAGAAAAACTAAAAAGCATAAGTAGATGACTTTCACAACATTGGCGTTGCTGGGAACAAGTTGGGAGCAAACGGGCGTTTCTCATGGGGAGGGCTTTATGATATTCATTACGATCACATGATGCTTAGGTAGATGAGGATGTTGCACTTTAATACATACCTCCGATTGATTCTTCATCACGTCCTTTTCGCCACTCACTTTCGTGTCATCTGCGTGAATGAATCACTCTGGGTAGGTCTCTGAGACTGACTACCGTCGGTTTCAGTTGAAATTTGTGGATGAGTCATTGCATACCGTTGTACACGCGTCTGTTTCAGGGATGATTAAGTGAATGTGATATGAAAAGGGGGTTGCCCGCATTGGTTTAGGCGTAGATTCTAATATGGGTAAATGGTGAGAGGACCGAAATGAGTTGTGGAATTGTCCATACCTCTCCATGGAATACGCTCAGGGGCGCGGTCAGGGGTATTGATATAACGACCTGAATCACCTCACAACGACCCCGATACGCACTCACAGTCAACAGGTCAATGACACGATAGGTATGTTTAAAACCGACTTTTTCAGATTGGTTGATTGATTACAACAGCAAAGCCACTACGACTGTCTTCATCTACAGTATCTAGAGTAGCATCATGAGTTCAACCTTTAGGAGGGATGCGAAACCTGGCCTGCATCAAACCAGCCTCGATTCTATCGGAAACTTGTGAAACGCAAAGAACAACCCGTCATCATCACCAATTTCGATTTTCGAGCGTGTTCTTCAGAGTCCAGATACGCCCAACAATCAAATACAACTCGAACCACCCCGTCCATCGCTTGAAAAACCCCCGTTCTACTTCGAGTGTATCGACTGTACAGCCCCGAAGCCTAGGAGGAATGGCGTTGTTATGGGTGGACTGCAATGTTATACTAGGAACGGCTCGTCATTAACCTATAACCCCCTAGCCTGCCATGTAACGCCTCGAAAATGCGAATGACACAATTGTATGTTGTCCATCGGAAACACCAGCGCAATGCACTCTCAGTGTAAAAGGCAAAACTGTGGATATGCGGCCCTACGACTGAACGAAATGTATGAAAGAAGCGGAAAAGGGGGACGGGAAAAAGGGAAAAAAAAGGTGATAAAGAGACACAAACGACTCAGGAGACATGCATACAGAAGAGGTATATACCATGATGCCGCCTGGTGACAACTCATTTGAAGAGGTCACGGAGATCCATGAGCTTCTGTTTGGCAGCCTCAGCTTTATCCATAACACCACGGTTTCTATCCATGCTGAGGGTAGCGAGCTTCGTCTTCTTCTCCTGAAGGATAAGCATTTTCTCCTCGATACTGTTGCGCATAATGTAGCGGACAGTACGAACCGGTCTTTTCTGACCAAGACGATGTACGCGATCGATAGCCTGTGCTTCCGCAGCGGGATTATACTGCGGCTCCATCATGTAGACGTTGTTGGCTGATACGAGGTTGAGACCAAGTCCACCAGCTGAAATCGACACGAGAATAACATGTATAGACGCATCCTCTCGGAAAGTAGCCATCGCAGCACTTCGGGCAGGGCGGGTCATCTTGCCGTCAAGACGCGTAAAGCGAATGTTTGCATTGCGTAGTGCGATTTCGATGAGATCAAGGTGAGATGTCCAGGCCGAAAAGACGACTGACTTGAATGGAGGGTCGTCAGGATTGGCAGCGCTCTCAGCCTCGAGACGGAGTAGGTCTTCGACCAAGGCAATCGTTTTCGTGTGTGGTCCGGAATAACCATTCGAACCATCTTTGGAGCGATCCTTGTTGTCTTTAATACCTTTGTGGGGGCCTTCGTGCTCAAGTTTGAGCTTGCTCTTGCGAAGTTGGCATAACTGGAATTTGATGCTAGCACCACAGAACGGACAGCCGCCCGCTACTCTACCCTTGGTGTCTTGATTCCAGTTCTCGACACAACTCGGGCAGAGAAGATGGAAGCAGACGGTCATATGCCCTATGAGGTCTTCATCGCGGTCAGATACAATGTCGCTACTATTATCCATTGACCGAATCCGTCGCTCACACGAGAAGCAGCGGTCATTGTTCGTTTCTTCCATGAGCGCAAATGCCTCGTAAATTCGTGACTCCAATAGTGCTGGCTTCGTATCCTCGTCATCACTCTCGATGTCGATAGGCGAATCGGCTGTCAAGCCTTGAACCAGCTCAAGATCTGCGTCACTAAGAAGGTCTCTTCCATGAGCAGAGAATAAACGCAGCCGTAAGATGGATTGCAAGATGTGGATGTATACTTTGCCACCCACCATTCGCTCCCTACCAGCGGCCAATACCTGGACCTTGTCTTGCGCGTTTTGTTCAAATAATTGATACAGCTTGAGCTCGGCCGGAGAAAAGTCAAGCTTCACAAGGTGATCAGTCCTTGGGGGGAGATTGATCTTGTCCTTCAGCCGTCGGAGTGTGACGCTGTCGACAAGAACCCGAAGTTTGGGTACGATTTCTGGATCACACATCTTGAACGGGGCAGTGATATACTGGGTGAATTTGCCCTTTTCATCGAATGGTTTCAACCGCAAGAAGGCCAAGAGGGCAGCGAGGTCATCGAGCTTGTTCTGGACTGGCGTACCCGTCACAGCCCAACGTCGGTTGGCTTGCAAGCGGCAAATGGCCTTGAACTGGAGTGTAGTTTGCTCTCGGATCATGTGTGCTTCGTCGAGCACGATTCGAAACCAGCCTATCTCCTCAAGCGGCCACGGGCCAGGTTTGCCCCTATTGCGAGAAGTGACCTCACTAGCCACAGATCCGTACGTGGTCAAGATGAGGTCGTAGTCGACCAGCATGTTCACATCTTTGATGCGATTGGAGCCATGGTAAATGTAGTACTTCAGTTGGCCCGGCTGGATATGGAGTTTGATTTGGTCTTCCCAGTTACTGATCGTACTGAGGGGACAAACGAGAAGAGTGGTTCTTCCATTTCGCTTGAGGGGCGTTAGCTGCAGAGGAGCAGGCACCGGTGGATTGAATTGCCGCGACAAGTCCTTCTTCTTGGGCTGAGGGGCTTGCGGCTGAATAGGCTCCTTTCTTGCCCAGTCATGGGCGTCATCAAGTGTGGTGGCGACAAGGGACAGGATGCTTAGCGTCTTGCCCAAACCCATCATGTCGGCGAGGATGCCACCCAATGTTTCGGGGGGCTTTTGATTGTAGACTTGGCCGGTGATCACATTGCGATATAACTGCTGGCCATACGGACCATACTGAATCTGCCAGAAGGAATCCGAGGTCTGTCCGTTTGAGGCAAACTTTCGCGGCTTCTCTTTCGTAGTCATGAAGTAAAGGCCCTGTTTCTGATGCCGCAAGAGTTCCGTTTGCACTCGCGGATGCGGCTCCATTTCAGGTAGGTCCTCACTTTTAGTGAGTGAGTCAAAAACACCCATGACCTCGGAGCGAATTTCCTCGACGTTTCGACCTACTGGAGCGTAGCTGCATGCGAACTGCTGGTTTCTCATAAAAGCGGGAGGCGGGGGCGGTCCCGGCGCCTGTGCTGGCGCCTCCCTCTCCTGAGGATTCTCATATTGAATACCATTCTCGTAGATATCTGGCTTTCTAAGCCACACATTCTTCTGAGAGAGGAATTTACCAACCGTCTTGGCGGCTTTACGCGGGCCGTAGAGCACCAGTTCCAACACATAGGTCTTCGAGACAGGCTTGCCAACTTGCTCGTCTGGCTCTCTCCGCCTGGTATTAATTCGGCAGTTTGTTCGGAGCTGCAAAAGCGGCGCATCGAGCAGTGGCGCAAGGCCTGCGCTAGTGTGAGAATCAACTCTTCCAACGATTTGTCGCGTGTAGTCCAAGGCATAAATCGCATTACTCTGATCGCCGGCTTTTCGTCGCAGCATGATCTTCACAATGGGCCAATAAGTATCGCCCATACTGGCAATCGAATTAGGCTTGGGGATGGGTACAAGGTGGCAGTTCAACTGCACGTCCTGGATGATGCCATAGCAGACCTCCTCTTCTTTCGGCGGTGGCAACTCGACGACATCGTTGTCGGCTTCCGACACATTAGTATATAGTCCCACAGCGTTAGAGAGTGACTACTAGCGACTTACTTCCGCTGGTCAGATCTACCGTCTCAGCTGGCGTAGTTGCAGGCGGGTTGTTTTTTTGTTTGTCCATGATGTGCTGGCCCATCATGCCACTTCCAGGGGTACCAAACTTAGGGATCGAATCGGTCTCGATCCTCCGACGTTTGGGCAGAGGCGCGGTGCGAGGCCCGACATTGTTCACACGCTCAATCATAGTGTCAAAATTGCTGAACGCGTTCGGGTGGTTCGCGATCTGGTGCACTGGTGAAGCCGAAGAGCTGTGGTTAGGGGTATCAAAAGTGAACTCGACTGGAGTCGAGCTACCAGAGTGGTGAGGGAAGCGATTTGGGACGGCATTGTTCGCAAGAGGGCGGCCATAAGGGTGGTGAGGATTAAGAAGGGCGGCGGGATGGTAGGCGGGAGGGAATGCGGCAATAGCAGCGGAGAGATTATTGCTCGGGTCTCCGTCTTGCGCAGACTCTACAATTGTAATTAGCGACGGATTAGTATCAAGAGAATTTGAAGCGTATTAGAACATGGAGTTGACTTGGGCTGTTTGGCATGAGGGCTGAGAATGGCTGGGCACTGGGCAGGAGACCGTGAAGGGTCAGCAATACCTTGAGGCTGCAGATGTGACGCCATGATACAACAAGAGGTGTTGATCTTGTCCTGTCGCAGGGCGATCGAAAAGGATGACAAAGAGTGGATACACGCCAAGGCAGTCAGTCAAATGCCAGTCAGACGGGTCTATGTGAGGGCGACTCTTGCCCAGAAGCTTTCATGCGAGTCTCAAGTCTAGATGGGATTTGCGTGGGATCGAGGAGGCGCACATATGCCCATGCAGGACAGTCGCGTAAAGAAGCAGAGACAATAGTCGCAGGCAGTCAAACAAAGTACATAGACAATGTTGTACAATGTTGTTAGGCTGGCTGTCTGTGTTCTTGGTTGTCCGTGTTGTGCGCATGGGAAGCTGAGGCAAGGAAAGAAGAGATCGAGGTGGAGGAGGAAAGAAGGGGGTAGGGGTAGGCTGGCTTGGACTTGGACTTGGACTGGAACTTGGACTTGATCTTGGACTTGCAAAGATGCCCAAGGCTACCTGGTATTAGGTGGGAGACGGGAAGGAATGACAACGCGTTTCAGAACTGGGAGGGCAACGGTTACTTGATAACGAGCGTGGGTAAGTAGGAACGACACGTGAAGGAGAGGTCCGGCAAGTACGGCTTAGGTGGTTGTTGATCTCGGAGCAGGCGCGGCTGGGTGATGCCTGCCTCTCTCTCTCTCGCCTTCTCGATCGCGCTTTCTTCGCCACTTCTCTCTCTCTATTTCTCTCTCTCTCTCTCTCTCTCTTTTCTTTGACGCCGGAATTCATTCAAGGCCCTTGGCTCTCTCTCTCTCTCTCTCTCTCTCTCTCTCACGCTCCGTACCTCTCCCTCTCTGTCTCTCTATCTCTATACCACGGTCAAGAACCTATCCGAGATCTCAAAAGCATAGGGGGGTTTATAGAGTCGGCTCGGTGGCATCGACGGGTGGGTTCATGATTGCCGACCTGCGGAGATACAGAGGCAAGTACGTGGTAAGGCAGAGCTGAGATTCGAGGTGGATTGCGAATTAGATTTGGATGTACGGAATAATAATAGACGTGAATGGTGACCAGGGAGGCAAGGTAGGTGGTAGAAGGAGGGGTAAAGCTCCAATATCAACATAGGTATGGCAGTAGGTAGAAGGCAGATACCTGTGAGGGTTCGATTGTTTGAAGGCCACGGAGTGCGAGCGGGCGGGTACTTCGTACCTCCTGTTAACACCCATCTGCGCTTTATATGCGTACCTGCCTCGTAACGGATTACTTACCACCTCACTAAGGTACCTGCCTGCGCTAGTTGCTTGTGATGGAGTGTACCTGCCTGGGTAGTGTCTTCGTCGATGTTGGTTGAGGTACACTCAGGTAGCACATGCCAACGAACCCGTCGGCGATACGGAATATAAACGGAGAGGTTTGCGGGTTCGTCCTGTTTCGATTTTACGGAATAGAAGGTATGCACCAGATAATGAACATTAGTTACTACAGCTCAAAATTTAGGCATGCTTCTGTGCCTACCTATCTGTAGATTAGATGAATGAGAGATGCCATTCATCTTGACTACCAACATACGAATTAATCCGTACGTACAGAGATAAACGGCTCCGAAGTTACGGACTCAGGCAGGTACCTTCTCCGTATTCCATACAAGTACAGTTGCCCGCCTATCAAGGGATCGTGCTAGGCGGGCGTGACCCTAAGGTTAGGTTTAGGTAGGTAGGTAGGTACCTACCTAAGGTACCTAGGTTAGGTAGGTTCTCACCCACGGCGTAGGCGGCCGATAGGCTCTGACACAATGCATCCCCCACCCCAGCCCCACCGTCCATTCATTCCTACCTCTCTCTCGCTGAGACTCTGACCGTGCCCTTCTTCATCATTGTCTAGTGTCGCGTCGGTGGCAGGTATCGGCAGTGCATGCCTCCTTCGGCTCCCAAATCCAACCTGTATAAATAAACGCCGCAATGTACGGCAGGTCTGCTGACCCTCGACCACCATCACCTACTGCTGCTAGTCGAGGGTCTTGCAAGACCACGTGCCTCTTCAGAACTAAGCACCCTACATCTGGCCACAAGTAGCACTTGGTACGGATTCACGGAATACACTCACTAGTGGTGGCCCAGTCAGTTGTGCTTGTAGCAGGTAAGTACACGTCCTCTTGAGACAAGCAGTCGGCATTCACGCTGTCAAGATGATGTTACCGCTACCTAATGGACGCTGCACTAGATGCCCCTGAGCAACGAACTACGCCGTGTAATCTGCCGCTGTTCTGATTCGTGACGCTTCTGGACGAGCCTCTATCGTCGTTATCGTGCTATCTGATAGGGAGAGTACGGATTCACGGGATATACGAGTACAGATGCAGGCGCAGAGAATGGTGGTGTGGTACACCAGAGGTACTATCTGCAGTGTAAAGGACGGATTACCTACCATGATGCCTCCAGTGCGGGAAGAGATGCACTGTAATCCGTATTATTGTGCAACTCCTCCGTACCTAACGGATTCAGCAACCTGCCTGTGAATAATTATCGCGTCACATGTCAGATCAGATCCCCCTCCCCCAGGCGTTCTAAATGTTTCCCACAACGTCAATGAAACCTCTCGACTAGCCCCACCCGGCAACAGAGGCTAGGTTATTGGTGTCAGTTACGTGCAGCATGCAGGACAGAGTTTCCAAGTCAGTGTTCATCGGGGAAATACAACGTCAGTGGGTTGAAGGGGGGAAATCCCAAGGACCTAAAGGCCACTGACGGACGCGGGCACGCCCTAGTGTGCAAATTGACGGTCACGTGACCCACTTATTCGGACCCGCCCGGATTCGAGGTGGAGTCGAGATTCGCGCCTGAGGTCCACATCGTGAATCCACATGCACCCGTAGAGCAATCCGTAGACCCTCTTCGCTCTTCGCTGTGCGCAATCAAAAGTCTGAGTGGGATTCCGCACACTACGGAACACATAGCACCGTATCCGGTATCGTCCTCAATTGGAACTGGCCCTCGTACGCCTTCCTAGTTCAGGCAGGAGGACCGGTTTCCGAGTGATGCATGTGTCATGAGGCGCGGAATAAAACGCGACGACCTACGTCAAGTTTTGTAGATCGGGATGCCGGGTTTACTATATGCAGCAGGGGGATGCCGGTGTGTAGGTAGGTACCTATCTCTTGGACTTTGGTGGCTGTTTCGAGACAACACCCTATGCAGCATCACGATTGGATTTCGTGATAGACACCATCGTGTGGAAGACGGACGGATCGGGTGTAAGGGACTTGGGCACTCACTAGTACATCGGCCTTATCAAGTCCCCTTACCCTGAGAACTTCCCCTCTCGTTCACTAGATAGCTCGTCTCGTTCTTCTTACCTACCTATATCATTTACTCGTAATCCGTACCTCTCTCCTGCTTCTTAAACTCGACTCCAATTTCTTTCTCCTTTGCTATTCGAGTCTTTCAGCCGATGAAACTCATCGTACTTATCGTGACGCTCAACCGGCTGGTGCTTGGGTATCACAGCGGGCACTATGACCGGCATGAAGATCAGGAACATCCCGCTTATCGTCCTCGGTGACGGTATCGTCGTCTCTTTTACCTATTCTGGCATTCTACCACCGTACTCAGCGAGAGTATGACTATATTGTCATCATGAGTTATTCGTCCTATATTCTACGGTGAGTGAGTCGACAGCATGATTTGATTCTTCCAAAATGTTACTATCATCAGGTATCGGCAGAGGCTGAGAAAGCATGCCGACAAGATGCTTTAAAATTTAAAAAAACTGAGAGCATTGAATAGGTATGTAACTCCAGAACGATTATCCTAAACGCCAGCTATGGTATTCAAACGATCGAAGAAGATGCCTCGCATAGGTAATCATAGGGACGAAGAAAGCTCCCCAGAACTACCGTAGGGTGAGGGTAGTACATGGAACAAAACATTCAGTGGACGCCGACCTTTTCGTTTCCCTCTTCAGTCGCCTCAAATCGTCAAGCCTGGCATGCCCGATGAAGACTCCAAAGCCAAAGCCATCCGGGTGCCCGCTTCTCTTTTTCGTTTTCTTTTTTTTTCTTGGCCTCATTCCTCCTGACCAGTGCACCCATGCGTTACACATACCAACACATTTCTGTGATGGTATGGTCGATCCATCAAGTGACCTCTTACCACCACAGCAATACTCAGGGCCCTGATATGTTTTCAAAAACGAAGATACTCATGCCGACTCGATACTCCTCCGCATCATCAATCTTGCAACAACAACAACAACGTCTTCTCCTCAAAGACTTATCCACGTCTACCGGTTTCTTCGCGGGTCGGTGACTCGCTGGATTCTGCGAGTTTATAAGCTATCAGTGGGAGCATTACGGCTTCAATAGCCGTGTGATTATGATCACCACTATGGGAGCTCATTCCAAAGTTCGCCGGTATAGTGGACGGAGCCCGGCTTCGACTCTGTGTTCGTTGTCGTCTGCGTCTGAACAATTCCTGTGCCGATTCTATATCCTGGTAAGAAGTGTACGGGGACTGGGACCGCGAAGGCGGTTGGTTACGCCGACGGGTCCCGACGAATTGCAATATGCGGATCATCTTGCGACGCGAGGGCGAAGGGGATCCCGAAATGTTGCGACGGTGGCATTCCCCTATTAGCATTCGAGCCTGTGAGGTCGGTCGTGACAGGGACATCATGTCCATGTATCTCGAGCTGCTGCGGTATCGACATCGCCCCCGAAACGTGGCGGACTCGCCGAGTGGACTCGTGGTCCTGCCGGTGCTCATCCCAAAGAAATCTCGACGTCGTTTGCGACCTCGTTGGAGGTCAGGCTCCAAGGTTGACACCGATGTTATGTGTATGTCGAAAGGAGACTCTGTCGCTGCACCAGTATGGGTAGCCATGGTTGAAGCGGTGTGACTGCAACCCAGTCGGGTGTAATGTGAAGACGATCAGGAATTCGTTTCTTGACGTTCTATTGAGTTGCACGAGATGGCTGTGTGGACGGGATGCTTGAGACTCTCCTGCAGTATATGACAGGGGGGTTCTCACAAGCTGGAATAAGGAGTCTCCAGGGTCTCCTGGATCACTGGACGCTGCTGGACTTCAGATGCACTTATATAGGTAGGTAGAAGCACACGGCAGGGAAGACGGCAGCTCTCACCTGGGCGAAAAGGGATGGGACTTAAGGGAGGAGGGGACTCGTAGTATAGTCAAACAATCCTGGAGAGATTCACCGTTTGACCTTCAGTTGACCTTGACTTGGTCGACTGGGCCATCAAGATTCCAACGGCAAGCTCAGGAGGTGTTTGACGTTTCCTCGCATGTCGCTTGATCTTCAACTGGCCCAAGGTGGTTCAAGATGACCTAATAAGACGCCTCACCCTATATTTAGCCCAGATGCGATTGGCCAGACCAAGGAATCCCCAGAGCCGGTTGACGTAGGCGAAGTTACTTGTTGGCGGAGCGAAACTCTCTCGAGGATAGCGCCAGAGGGTAGTGATTTAGCCGGTTTGATCTAGCAGGATCTGCTCTTTTTCTCCTGAATAGTGGACGTGATGGGGGGTTTGAATGGCTGTTTTGTGGGTGAGGAGTCAGGAGAGTGTGAGGAGGTTACATAAGGACTGAGACAAAGGCTCAAAGCTGAGGTGGAGGAGAAAGGGTTAGGTAGCTAGCTGCTGCTGGAGGTCCTTCGCCCAGCCTAATGGAGGCAGCCCGTCTTGCTAAGCGGGAGGGGACCTGGGCGAGCTGGAGAGCTGGAGGTAGACTGGAGAGCCGAGAAGCTGGTCCACGTTGGAGATGCATAAAGCACTGGAGTTTCAATCGGGTGATGGTCGGGTAATCCAGCCTATGGCGCACCCAGCATAGATTCTAGGTAGTAGTAGTAGTAGCAGACAACATACGAAGGGGGAGACTGCACTGGTATGGGATGGGATGGTGGCAACGGCGAGACCTGATGTATTTACGAGGTGGTATTACTGATTAATAAATTAATAAATAATAAGTCGTACGGGACAAGCTGCTCATGGAATTCGGAATGAATGTGTGGTCAAACATGTGGCAGCCTAGGAAGAGAGACGGTTGCCTGCCTACCAGCGTTTACACGACTCCCCAGGGATCATCACTCTTGGGATGATGAATGATGGTGATGGCTACATCTGGATTTGGCGGGCTCTGCGGAGCAATTGGCTCTCACACCCGGCTAGATGGATTACATAACTGAGCTCGGCGAGGAATGATAACATGATCTCCGTGCCAGTCTGACCGTCTACACCGGATACGTGCATAGCGTCGGACATTACGTCTTAGTGTGCGGAATAGGTGCATGCGGGCGTCAATGCTGCAGTTTCAGCCAGTCATAACTGAGATTTGAAAGCCCCTTGGACCTCTATAGATGCATTTGCATGTGTTACATGCATACAATGTACGTCCAGCTGCCCGTCCGCTACCCGATTAGTTGCGTGTACCGGTTGACTTACCGCGAAGGTCCCTAGTGCACTGCAACTCGTGGGCCAACTTCATCGAGCTCCAGCTGCGCCTGGCAAACTTCAACTTTCTGCAATAAACTTCGACCATCATTCCGGCTTCATGGTCTTTATCAGTGGAGACGTGGCCAGTCATCAGAAGATTCCCGGTGGTTTATGCAGCAGCGCTGAACGGTCCGTTTCCTGCCATTCCTTGACATCGACCGACCCTTGTCTCTGGCAACGGGACTCCGGGTGCGGGACGGGATAAGACGACAGGACCCCTCGAATCAGCCGGCCAGTCTTTCGTTGCCAGAATGACATGAAATCAGTATTACTTACGTCTTTCTACTGACCTCATCTTCGTCGTCTCGCTCGCTCGTTCGCCTGCTCTCTCAACGTATCTGAGCTGCTATTAAACTTCCCCGTCGTTCCCGTGTCCAGCCAGAGCCACTGTTCTTCTGGAGCTGCTACGATGACGCGAAACCGACCTGCTACTACGGGCTATGAACGCCTTGCCCAGGCTGACCAGTTCAGCGACGAGTCCGATGATGAGCTTCTATCTCAGAGCTTTGCTTCGCTCCAACCGCAGCCATTCCCCCGTTTTGTCAACACCCAACCGCGCGCTCGTTCTGGTGCCACCTCTCCCAAGGATATCCCGGGGCAGAAATACTCCCGGAGACATCAGCGAAGTAACTCGGGTGTTGATCTGAAGGCTATCAATGCACGGTTGGAGCGCTGGGCCGATGAAATCGCGTCCAAGTTCAAAAGGACGAAGGGGAAACACTCCAGTGAGGAAGAACGTCCAGAAATACACTACAGCGTGTTCCACCCAGTTCCCGGCGTCCGGCCTGCCACCGCCGAGACTCTCGCTGCTATGCCCAAGCCTGATATGTCCAAGGCTGAGTTTGATCAGATCGTTAAGAGCGTAAGGGTCGCTATCAACCAAGGGATGCATCCCAGCATGATCACACAAGGCAGCTCAGGCAGCTACTTTGCGCGGAACACGGATGGTAAGATTGTGGGTGTATTCAAGCCCAAAGACGAGGAGCCCTATGCCGCCGGAAACCCGAAGTGGAACAAGTGGATTCACCGAAACTTGTTTCCTTGCTTCTTCGGAAGATCATGGTATGTGTCGTGCCTATGAATAGTAATCTCCTCCTTTTCGGATTGGTAATGCTCACCTCTTCGCCAGTCTGATTCCCAATCTTTCTTACGTCAGTGAAGCGGCAGCGTACACACTCGACTGCCAGCTTCGTACCAACATGGTGCCGTACACTGATGTGATTTGGCTATCTTCCAAGTCGTTCCACTACCCGTACTGGGACCGCCGCAACTTTTATAGAAAAAAGAAGCCTCTCCCAGCCAAACCTGGCAGTTTCCAGGTGTTCCTTAAAGGCTACAAGGATGCCAATATATTTCTGAGAGAGCATCCTTGGCCTGACCAGCATTGGTCCGGCTTTCGGCCAAATGACACGCACCGGAATAGGCGTAAACGCTGGGGCGTGAGCTGCCGACCGTCACGTCGACCTACCTTTGATGATTTTGAAAGTGATGATGAACAAGGCTCTAGAGAACAGCGCCCCCTGGGGCCCGACAACTTCATGTGGACAGAGTCCCTGAAGCAGTCTTTTCGAGAGGAGCTAGAAAAGCTAGTCATATTAGACTACATTATGAGAAACACAGATCGCGGATTAGACAACTGGATGGTCAAGGTCGATTGGGAATCACTACAAGTGTCGATAGCCTCGGAGCCAGTACGGCTCAACATGAATCTCATGGACGAAGACGAGAACGAACTCGCTCCCAGACCCGTAGAGCTTACGCAACGGGCACAGCCAGCGACGCAGCCCTACAGAGCTCAGAAGCCCATGAACGCAAGTGGCATTGCAGACGTCCCACATCCTAAAATCTCCGTTGGAGCCATTGATAATTCCCTATCATGGCCATGGAAACATCCAGATGCATGGCGAAGGTAAATTGCCTGTGCTTGTCATGGTATATGGACTGATTTCGTGCTAACCTATTCGACAGTTTCCCCTTTGGCTGGCTTTTCTTACCTGTCGACCTCATTGGGCGACCTTTCTCGCAGAAAACCCGAGATCATTTCCTTCCTCTTCTGACTTCAACAACATGGTGGAGCCAAACATCGCACGAGCTACGCAAGGTCTTCCAGATTGATCCTGATTTTCAGGAGAAGATGTTTTCACGCCAAATGGCCGTTATGAAAGGTCAGGCCTGGAACGTCGTCGAGACTTTGAAGACACCAGATCACGGACCACTGGAACTTACACGTCGAGCGAGAGTCTGTGTATGGGACGATCTCGTAGATATCCCCGTTGCTGTGCCGATGCGAATGGCATCATCTGAAATGCGCCGGAACACTGGATCTGGAATTCCTGATATCATCCAGGAGGAGATGGATATCGGCTCAGCTAATTCGGCATCGCCCCCTGTACCTCACGCACCAGAAGATTTGCTTAGCCGTTCACATCCCGTCCCCCGTACGAATCACTTTGAGTCTGCCGCAAGCCCGAGAACACAGTCACCAGTCCACGATAATGGTTCAGCTCGTGGGTCGTTGGATGAAGGTCAGTCCCGTCCTTCTGTAAATGCATCTGGGGCGAGGTCAAGCTACCAGGGCCCATCGAGAACAGCGTTGCTGGCCGCTTCGCCCCGCAAATTCCGCCATCACTCTTACGCCCCAGGACGAAGACAGAATACATCCATCGCGCAACAGATGTATGCTGATCCAGAGGGCTATGCGGGAATTGCCCAAGATGACGTGGAGGGTGATCTGGGGTATGCTGCTGCCGAGGGCAGGGAAGGGAACCGGCGCAAGGTCATCGTCGAGCGGCTGGAAACCGTCAAGGCCAAAAACCCAGTGTTTACATGGTGTTGAAGTACTTGTTTTCCTCAACTGCTACCCCTGTTCAATATTTGCATGCTGTTGGATCCGGAACTGTTGTCTCTTGCCATGATTTCACGGGCGTTGGGAGCAAAAGGAGGCAAACGGCGCAAGGCAATGGGTAGATGGGGTATGACATGGGTAAATGCATAGATCCATGGTACACAAAGATGGACTTTAGAAAGCTAATACTAGGAAAACGGCTGGTCATTGCTTGGAGTTAATGGTACTGAATTCCTGTACGGCTAGTTTCTCTGGCTCTTTCTCTGTCTCTACCTCGTTACGCCTCGTCTCTCTTCTGTTGTCGGTTACGAATGTATGACTTATGGCATTCCTTACAATATATCGATCTATCTGCCTGCTTGACCCCTACATGACAATGACAGGGTTAACATATCTATTACCGTACTGAGTAACCAGTGCATTGGTTCCCGCCAAAACGGCTTTGAAACCGGGACATGTTCATCCGTAGCAGGGTATCTAATTAGTTACGTAGGGCCGGAGACATTCTATTTTGCCGTCCAGGGGTATGGATTTATGATCCTCGTGGGTTTTTATGATCTCCACAGGACCTGACTACCTATTTATATCACCTGTCATTTTGTTTCATGTTTGGCGATACGAACTTGTGTGTCAGGGGTAGGACGGTGAGTAATTGATTTGTAAATGATGAGGCTATTGTGTTATTGTAGGGCGGACTGGTGTTATGGATCTGTTCTCGTGGTGCGGCTGCTTGTCCTCGTGGTTATGGACGTACGATATGGTTGCCTTATTGTACGTGTCCCACGTTGAAGGCGGCTTAGAAGTCTTGGCTACAGGGACAGGTATGACTTTGTTGAGGCTTAGTATTGTTACTGTGGAAGAGACAACCTACCTACCTTGTTGATGGGAGTTAAGAAGTCAGACGGGATGATGTACGGCCGAGATTTCTATTGCTTGTTCTTTAGACAAGGCCTCTCTCAATGGCTTGAGGGGATGTAGGGTCTGGCCAACTTGAGCTGATTCTCCATTACATGAGCCTCTTATCTCATAACCCGCAAGACTTGATCTGCGGCTCTTCAACATAGAATCCTACAGACTTTCTAGAACCCAGTAGAGCAGACCTAAGAGCGGATCCGAAGTGAAGTCCTGAAACCCTTTTAAACCGGCCGGATCAGTACTCGTAGAGTCCGTCGACCGTCACAATCAGCAAAGCACAAAATGCCCGCTGTATGAACGTAGCAAGCTGCAGCTATTACACTAGACACCCAGATATGACGAGAAACGTGGCCATGCGGCGTAGCATCAAGCACGTGAGAAATCCCATCCCATCATATCGCGGAACAATTCCCCGTGTCAGACGGGACGACAAGACCTGTCTACCTACTGCCCTCGTACCTAATACCTACCTACCTACAAACCCAGAAAACCAACGTCTTCCTTCCCAAGAATAGCAAATCCCTCTAACACGAGAACGGTATAAAACGGGCTCCGTTTTCTGAATCTCGATAACGCGTTCGGAGACAGTTCCGCACACAAAGCTGACGCGTGTCGAACACAAAAATGTCAGCACTAGAACGCTTGTCAGAAAAAGCGTCGCCCCGTTTTCTCATTTCTAGAAAAATAGAAAGTAGGGAATGAGGACTGAAATGGTGATCAGCGAAGCTGATGATCTCGAGGGTCCTGAAATCTGTTTCTTACCTACCCGGTAGTTTCGTCGTTTCGTGGCCATAATATGTACAGTGCCTGTATAGAAATTCTACGAGTAGAAAGATGAGTAATTTCCATGTCAGCAAGTCTTGAATCAGGTGCTATCTCGTGACGACGAAAACTGCTTCGAAAACACATTTGGTAAGAAAAGGTCCCATCATCGGCGATAGGGTAAAAAGTACAAGTACTTGCACAGTATTCGCAAACGATAACCACGTCGCCGCCGGGTGTCGGTGCGGCTTTGCGGATTACGATATTCCGATAGCGTGCATAAGCCAGACCGGCGTGATCGGAGCACACTGTGTACATAGATGGAAAGCCGCAACACGCCCAACAGCGCTAGACCGGATCGGGTAGTATGCACGGGAATACTGCAGAAGTGGTGGGTCATGCCTGGCTGTCACCTGATCTAGGAAACCATTCTTCTGGTCACAGCAAAGGGCCGCGCCCAACGAAAAAAAAGGTGACCGTATCTTTCGCCTTCTGTCTTTTTCATGTCACGTTTTTAGGGTAGCATTTTTTAGTTACAGGTTAAGTTGTCTTTTTAGTGATGTCTGATGCAATGCGATCTTGCGCGAATGGGCTACCGGAATACGTACAGGCGCACTACACTACACCTGGGCATGTCTTCCGTCTTGGATGCAGGACCGATCACATGTACGAGTACGGAGTACGCGGGCGGAACTACGAAAGTATTTCACACATAACTGCTTGGATGGTTTCCGAAATTCCGACGGCATCCCGAGTCAGTCAGTACGGAGTACTTGGTCTCTTAGTAACGTCATGTATGTAAGTAAGTGCGCATGTATGTAAGTAATGTTGGTTGTCGGCGTTCAGTTTACCAGGCAACGAGATTGGTAGGAGACAACAAGGCGAAGCGATCCGGTTAAGTCGGCAAGAGGAAGACGACGGACTCGATGATAGTCTCGATAGTCACTGTACCTCTCCGGTCTACGCTGGTATCTCGAGATTACTTATCGAGCTCGTTCCGTACCTCTCGCGCCAACAGACTGGTTCGCCATGTGCGGGTCCCTCCAAGTTACATGCCAGATACCATTCCGAAGGTACTTCTGGTATCGACCGTACCTATCGTCATAGGAACCCAGCGCTGCGGATGCCATCTCCATCGTGCCGGTTTCTCTGCCAAGACATTTGCCAGTATCGGGGATATGCTTCAAGAGGGGACAGTATCGAGGGAGGAGCGTTGACGTAAGATTTGGTCCTGTTAGTACCCGTTTGGGTTAAGTCCCGGTAGTTAGTACGGTGTCGTATTCCGTACCTAACGTGATTATGTACGCAGTATCGCCAGGGTCAATTGCGGTATCTATTCCGTTACGGATCCGTATCTGGGGGATTCTCAATTATTGGCATCATTTCTCTTCTATTGCGCTTTTGTTGTTGTGAGATTTTGTTGTGAGTTGGGAGTTGACCGGGACTTCAACTCGGTAGTTGTTAACGAATCTAATCTGTGTCTATGAATATGTGCCGGTATTATCGACATGAACCCCTTCCACCAACGCAATAATAGAACGACGTATAACAAGGAGAGACGATCGATATGTGATGTATAATATTGCGGCATAATTAACGTACGAATCCACAAAGCACCCAAGCGCTCGGGTTTTGTTGATAATGGACGGTTACACTTACACAGACAGGGTTAAGGGCGTATCGTGAACGGGGGGTGATGGAAAGGAAGCATTGGTTGACAAGAGAGAAGATCGAGAGAAAGAAAAGCAACAGAGACAACATACAGACATACATGCGTTGTACATTCGGCATGTAACGACATACTACATGATAGACAATAGTAATAATACCGGTACTATTGTATGTAGGCAAGGTAACGCAGTCAGATCGATTGTCTTGGGGAAGAGGAGAGCTGTACGGAGTAAGGAGAATCCCAACGTTTGTCGGGATTTCATACATACGGACGGCTGGATTACCGAGGAGAAAGAAGAAAAAAACCTCAACATAGTAACCACCTGAATAGCTAGCTAGCAAGGGCAAAATATGACAGGTCGGTTTACACCATCTTGGAAGGCTGTTTCGTTTCGTAAGACTAATGCAATGGACTTAAGAAGTCGGTAACTGCGTGCGTAAGGCGAAGTTCGTTTACGAATATCATCCGGTCATAGCTCGGTGTTGATTCATGCCTTCAAACTGGTTTTACCCCCTCTTTCTTCTTCTCCTTCTTGTATTTTCTCCTAACCTCTTACTACATACTTTGGTCTGTTAGTTGGGCCCTGCGCCCTTTCAGATGACAGTGATCCTCCGATGTGGATAGATGGACCCCGTGCTCTCGAATGTTATGTACAGATGCGTAGGCAGATAACATGTAATCCGTACATACATATTACATGAAGGATGGGGATGTTTGGATCCCTCCTGTTGAGACGCTGACGATGACGATCTTCGGACGACGAGGAACCCTGCACTGTGATACACACTTCCATGTAAGTACATCATTGTATCTATCTTACCTACGTCTAGACTCCATCGAGGGGGCGAGCGAGAGAAAAAAAAGCAGCAGACGAGCAGAAAAAAAGCACGAGCGAGACCCGGCCGAATCTTGGCGTTGAGAGTGGGGAGGGGGGATACAATTTTTTTCTCGTGGGCTCGGGTTCACGAGATAGGTAAGTAGGTTAGATAGATAGGCAACCTTTGCGTCTTTTTTATTGTGCCCCCGTCCTTGATGGAGCTGTGTGGATGAGTTGGCCCTGGGTGGATGGGACCGGGCCTGAGAAACGGCCGGCCCGCAAACTTCTCTCTGGGTCGGTTTGTCTTGCCCCCCGGGGGATATTGGGACGTTCTCCTCTTCTCTCTCTCGGCTTCGTCTCGCTCTCGCTTCCTCCCTCCCTCTTCCTCTCCTTTCCTCCCTTACTCGTCTTGGAGGGTTTGTCCTTATTTGTTGTAGTACGGGATACCTAGGCTGTGGCTAGAAACGAAAGGGGCTAGATAGTACAGTTAACGTAGATGGGCAACGTAACGTAGTCTTGTTCAGAAGGCAGGTTTCGAGAACTAATTATCACGAGTTAATACGCTGTCTTGCCTCCGTTTCCTTACTTACAGGGAAGGGAGTCTAGTGGGTAGTTGCCTGGAAGTATTATTCCGTTGAGGAATAACTCCTGCACATCTTTGCCAATGTAACATCCCGGGGAGGGAGTTCCCGTCCATACGTGCCTGGGATTTTGCTGTTTGGTACTTTATTGTTAATCTTAAGAGAGACGTATGATGGCGGATCATCATCATACCAGAGTAAGACATGGAGCTCTCGTCTACAGCTGCGTAGAGAGAAGGAGATGGGCTTGGTATCGCGGCGGGCGGTCGTGTATTCATGTAGTGTCGATGCATGCATGCAAGCTGTATTGAGCACTGCATAACTACCGGTACCGTGCACCTACAGACAGAGGGAAGAGGTACATGCGTTGCATGCAGACGAGACATGATATCGTGTGGAGAAGTGACTTATCAAGTTACAATGGGCAATATTCGTGGTGCCATCGCTGTAACCCAGCTGCATGGCGCGTCGAGCGCTGCCTACCGAGAAATCCCGTAAGCCTTTTCAGCAGCTTGCTCGAAACGAGGAGGAGAGACAGAGGGAGGAAAGAGACGTAGGTAGGTAGGTAGGGAATCAGGGCGTAGCTCAGGTGTTGCGGCGCAGAGGAGGGAGAATGTGCAAGTCGGTCAGGGGGGGGAAACCTGCGACCAATTGGGAATGCCATTCATCATTCCAATGGCCAGTAATGCGACCCCTTCGATAATTCCTACTGAGCCCGAAACAACAAGAAATCTGACTCACTGCTACTACGACAACCATGTCTGTCTTCCGGGTCAGGGTTTTGCCGCGGATGGGGGAAACGGTTGGCTCTGAAAGCCACCCTGGCCTTCCCCTTGACCGTCTCTGGTAAGGCCGTCGCGTGAACAGACATCATAATAGGGGGTAACTAAGACTGCTAATTCTGGGTCCTTCTTTTCTTTTCTTTTTCGAGTTTTATGCGTACCGTGGCAGCGGTTGGTCCCGGGACCACTCTCACGAACAATGTGTCCATGGCTGGCCCCCCAGCTTCCCGTGTCGCTCCAGGATCCTATACCATGTCCTCGGTATTCGACGTTGCCATGGTACTGTACACATCAGGGAGGGAACGGGATTTGGAGTGCCATGGGTTCTCCATCGGGTCTACACATGTAAGATGACAGAGGGGGTAGGTAATACTGGGTGCGGTGTTCAAGGGGGGGACGAGCCGAACCCCAATGAGATCCATAGAACATTCCGTATATTTCGGGCTTCATTTTCTTCTCGTTTCCTCGACACCGAAGCGAAGCGCATGACAATTACACGACTCGTAATGACTACACTACACAGCCATGTGCTAGTAACTGGGGCCGATCCCATTGAAGAAAAAAAAACTTCGATATATGACCGGCGTCCTTTTTTCTTCAACTAGGATAGATGAAGTACGAGTACAGACGGGACTGTTCAAGTCGGGTAGTAGGAGTAAGAGTATCAATGAGATGAGGAATTTCGCTCATTAGACCAACGCACGCCCCCCTAGCAACAACTAATACGACCCGACCCAACAGAACCCCTACCACACTACTGCATCGTACCAGGAATCTCCCGCTTGGGTCCAATTCCCAGAACCACGGCATTGGGCGATGTCAAGCGACGCCATGGCACACACTTCGTTGCTGAATTAATTTTGCTTTCTTTGGATTCTCGTAGGGGGGAGGGGTGTGTGAGAGAACACGTCAGAATGGTCGCAGTGCGTGTTCCGGGTGCATGCATCGGGGGGGAGGGACTGATGGGTGGATGGATGGATGGTTACGCACGTCGCCGCCCTCGACTGGACCAGGGCCCCCCCTCCCTCCTCGGTTGACAGCAAGCAGAGCACTTTCATCCGGAACTAATTGGCCTGCTGGACAAACCCATGGCGCATAGGGATTTGATTTGGTCCTCGTAGTCCACCGGATCCCGTCATGCCCCAATATCTCTGCTTTCGTTTTTTTTCTTTTGTTTGTCCGTCCAACCAATAGACACAGATAGACTGGGTATATTTGGCATTGACATGCTCGTACTCAGCAGAGAGAGCACAGCTCTCTTCTTGGAGCATGATGGTAGGTACAGCATATGCCATGGGCACCGGTGGATGATAGTCCCAGTCCCATGTACGAGTACACCGTACTCGACGTAGGACCTTGAGCAGACGAGACGACGCTCTTACCTAGTGCGTGTGCGTCGTATCCCAAAGTACCGGTACCGTAGACCGCAAATGCATGGGCTGTGGCTTGCAGCTAACCTGTTACCTCCCTAGCAGCAGCTGGGCCGGGAGGATGCCGCTTGTCGCCACACGCCGCCCACACACGCACGTTGGCATTTCCTGGCGCCAGGCTCGTGGATCGAGTGAGACCAAGATGTGTGTAGTGCCGTATGGACGTTTGAGAGGAACCATACGCTTGGGTTAACTAATAATTAAGACGACTGGGCCGGGGGAGGGCTTGGAGTCTTAGCTTGCCATTGGCTCCGGTATCCTTCCGAGTCCCAGCAGCCAGCAACCACGACCTCGGTCGTCAGCAATTAGGACCCAACTGTTGGTCTGGCAAAGCCCAGACTAGTGTCGACTATCTACGAGTAGTTGGAGTGTTAGCGATAGTGGTACCGTTCAATTGGGTCGTGGTCGTGGACGTGGCACTTCTTGGGGGAGTGAGCAGGCGAGCGAGCGTGGGCGACCTCGGTCGATGAGGTTCTGGTCAGGGGGCCTTGGCTTCCTGGGCTGAGATAATATCTCATCAACCAAACGACCACGGCTCACCAGCAGGGCCCAGTACCGGTATGCTGGTTCTACACGACACTAGCCCCATGGCTAACCCCCTGCTAACCCATGGCTAAGCCTGTTTCGATCGAGAGACAAGCTGCGCTAACGCACGAAGTATTCCGTACAGTATGTGAAGTATCGCATAGTACCTCGTGTGCGGTGACAAGCAGTAGCGCAGGCAAATTAACCTATCGTCGCTGTCTTGTCGTCGGTTCGCCGTCTCTTATTACCGGTAGCTACCTGGCGCCTGGCCGCCCCTTGGAGGGTACTGTGTACTTGGACGACGAGCTAGTCGGCCTAGCCTGTCGTCTAGAGGCAAGAGGGTATAAGTAGTCCGCGCTACCATCGCACAATAGGTAGCCGGCCTGCACGACTAACACCGACTACGTCTTACTACGTATCCCTACTTTCTGCGATGCTGCCCGGTCTGCCTATCAGGAGTTGGGGTGGAGCCGCCCGAAGCTGGGAACGACACCGCTCTCTGATTCCTTCGAAAATTTCTTCGGGACTAGGTGTTTGAAGCTAAGCCCAAGCTGACGTTGGGATCAGATGCGAGCCCGTCGCGAGCCCGGCCGTCGTCGACGAAAGGGAGCCATGGGCGGAAGTCGTGGAATCAGAAAAAGAAACAGAAACAGAAGCGAAACCAGCCACTCCCACGCTACCAACACCAACACTAACGACAGAGGCGAAGGAGAGCCTTACGCTGACCGACAGGATTCGGGACCCCCCCAACTAAGATGATCTGGACACGCCCGCAGAGACCTGACTGACCCGATACTCTGGTACACGCTAATGCAAGCTCACTAAGACACATGAAGCCCAATGTAAGACATCTCGAAGGAATGAAGGAATGGAAGCCTTGCTTTTGCCCTGCCTGCTTGTCTCGTCCAGGAAGAGCCCGCTATGTTCTGGTCTTGGTCTTGGTCTTGGACTTGGTCTCTCTTGGTCTTGGTCCTGATCTTGGTCTCGTCCTGGTCTGGTCTTGGCCGGGGACTTTTTACGGAATAGTCTCGGGCGTTGATCGTGAAAGTCGACCCCGTCGTATGCGGCAACGTTTCCAGAGCCCTTTCGAAGGGCCTGTCATATCTGCAATCTCCTGATGTGTCTGATCGGTCTGATCTGTCTCTTGTGGCTGATACTACCTACTCGTGCTAGCCTATAGGCAGCTCCCTATAGTATGTACGAGTATGTAGGTAAGTAGTAGTATCCAAGTGCGCATGTGTATCACGTATCGTGGGCGAAGTACGGAGGAGGTGCATATGTACGGAGTACTTACATGAAGCCCATGCATGAGGATGAGGGAGGTACCAACCCATCTTCTCGGGTCGTTGTCTCGCCTCGTCTTATCTCACCTCCTCGTTAGCTCGTCGGTCATATGTAGTCTCGTGATTTGCGACAGACCGACACTCGCAAGTACCAGATACATGACTACCGACCTGGACTCGCAGATTTCTCCGTCTGTCTCGTCTCGTCTCGTCTCGACTGGCCCTCGAGAAGGATGGATTGGATGGCCGGGTATCGGTAAGTACCTAACCTACCGGGGGGTCCCCCGACGACTGCCCCCGACGTACCCATTATGTGGAACGCATTCCCAGCAATTTGGTAATTTTTCTCTTGGACTGATCTTGTGGGGTGCGGCAAGGAAAATTGCGTGCGTCAGGGTTTTTTTCCTTCCCCTTCTTAAAGCACACTAAGTGCTTAACCCTCTTCAGCCTGGCCTTAGTTTCTTTTCCAAAGGCGGCGATGCGGAGTTATCCTTCGGTCCTTTTGGGAACAGGGGCCGAGCAACGCGGAAATCCTGAGTCCAGACTGTCCTCTCTTCGGATAGATCATCGTTATATTCCCTGATACTACCGTGGATTTTTTCTCCTTTAGTAATTTTTTTTCTTCCTTTGCGCTGGGTCGCATCTGTTAGTGTGCCTAGATTAGCAGGGGCACTTATTTTTTTTCTTCTTTCTTTCTTACCGGGCCCATGGCATGGGATGGGTCCCTTATTTGGTACCGAGTCGTCTCCGATGGGCTCTCTCTCTAACAAATAGGTGAGGTCATCATTCGCCCTATTTAGTAGTTTCGGTCAGAAGTCTGGCGAATATGCCGTGGACAGGCTGCGGCCCAGGATCCTGGCTCTTTCTCTGATGCCACCCTCTCTCTCTTCTCCAAGTCCCAGTCCCAGTCCCAGTCCCAGTACGAGTACATACCTACCTACCGTACCTACCCTCGTACGCGTGGCGTGCCTGTCCGAGGACTCGACCCCACCAAAGAACCGGCCCGTCCGGTTCGTTCTGATCCCCCCCGTGGATCACACCTTGTAGGGTTGTGGATTTCGTTTGTCGTCGTTAAGCTTACCTGCCTGTCTGTAACCTGCCTACCCTGCCTACCCTACCCTACCTGCTACCTCTCTCGCCTAGGGAGGCATGTCCAGCATGTCCTCGTGGAAAGCGAGATGGAAAAAGGTCACTCCGCTAGCCTGATTTCGTGTCGTCGACAAGGGTCGAGCCTCCGATAGGCTAGATGGAGGTCTATTTGTATTTCTAGGCTCAACACGAGTCGGCTTGTCGGACCCCTGATGAGTAACGCGTACCTATCAGATAATTCTAGTGTCGAGACGGTGTGGCGGTGAGATGCGGTTTATGAGAGATGATGACCTGGCGACCCGCTAGTTGCGAAAAGGGTATTCATCGCGCAATCTGATCTTGCCATTCCGCATTCCGTCTCCTCTCCTCTCCTCTGCTCGCTCGTTTTGCCCGCAAGTAAAGTAATCCGTCCGCAATGAAACTTGGTACCTACCTACCTACGAGTACTCCCTCCCTACTCGTACCTTGCTGTACGACCGAATTTATCTGGGCTCTTACTGCAATCAGCATGGAGACCTGTCATTCACTCCCGGCCGTGTGACTAGCCTACCTAGCCAGCATCAGCCTGTATCCGTATGTACGGAATACGCATGTACGAGTATGTACTCGTACATACCTACTCGAACGCAGCAGGGCATGCGTACCTATCTTTCCCTCGATTATGCGCAGTGTCGATGGCGCCTTAGCATCGTCCCTAGTGTATCGGTTGTACCGTACCTACACTACTGACGTGTTGTTAAGGTGGCCCACACACGCAGGCCGGAGAGAAGGTCGTCGTCCCTCATGACTACCTTAGGGTCACTGTACGATTCCTATTCCGTAGTCGGTAGCAAAGACGGAAAAAACCCCCGAGTGACTTCGCCTGCTTTGCGTTAGCCCGGATACCCGGTTTTATGTCGCCTTTTCCTTCTCCTCTACTTGCCTTAGGTAGGTACCTACCTACCTCGTCCCTCCACCCCAGGCTTGGCCTTGGCTTCATGCATGCTCGCTCATAAGAAACAAAGGGGGTCTCATTAAGACACGAATCCCATCTCGCCGGGTCCCAAGTCTCTGGGTACTGGGCTGTCCCGTGCGATTCAAGAAACGCGTTAGCTTAGCTGAACCACTGGCTTGGGATTCTCAAGCCCTGCTGTTGTACGCCACTCGGGACAATGGCGTGTGTCAGTAGTTCACAGTGTCTAGTCCAAACATGACACACGTCCTTTTCGTTGGAAATTTGAGGAGGGCTGCTGCTGCTGCTGCTGCTGCTTCTGCTCCTGCTGCCGCCCTTCCTGCTTTTCCCCGTGAAGTCTCGTTGACAGAACTGGTTCGGTTCAACCACGCCCACCCCCCTCCCCTCAGACTGTTCCCAATGCTTCCTCCGCTCTTGGCCGGCCCCCTGCCCTGAATGAATGATCCAGGGTGCGCGTTAGCCGGCTGAATCTGCGACCTGCAGCCGAGGGGGACGAGTGGATAGCAAGGGATGAGGAATGTCTAGGCAGGTAGGTATTCCGTAGGCAGTACGGGTTACTCGTAGGTAGGGTAGGTATTATGAGATATCAGGGGAAGAACCAGTAGAACCAGACTAGTTCTATTAGGTAGCATGAACGTTACCATTCCGTACACTACGGCCCTTTCATGAGTGGTCCCTTGGGCCTACTAGGCCGCCCGACCAGGTCTCATTACCACCTAGCAGCGCCAGCATTGTGTATATAATAGTCTTAGACCGAGAGGCTACCGATGGGCCCTCCCGTATACTCAAAGCGGGTAAAATGTAATAAAAGATGCCGTGCCCTCCCAAATTCCTACTTTCCTTAGCCACCGAAATCATATTAGGTAGGTAGGTAGGTAGTTAGATGTGCGCGCTGGGCTAGGGGGATTTGATGATCTGATATCGTGGGAGCAGGGAGTGCCATTGGAGCAAATCTCCAAAGCGACGGCGATGACGAAAGCGAGAGCGAGCGAGCGAGATGATGAGGGATGCAATATGAGTTAAGGATGAGGATGGAGGTTTAATGTAATACAGATTGGCATTGGTCATACCCAATACCAACCGGTAGGTATCGTGCGTGTGTGGGTGACCATGCAGTGGTTCTGTTGACCAGGTCACAATACCCATCAGCTCCACATAAGTCTAAGGCCGTAGTACATTGATCTATAACTTGCAGATAACAGTTCTGATTTCGGGGAGAGTCCGGATTATAATAATAGGCCGTAATTTCGGGAGCTATCCTGGGCTTCGCGGGCTGATATAATAAGGGTCCAGGCTGGTTAAGCCTATTAGACGATTGCAGCGAGCTCACAGAGGTTTCTGTGTGTAACAGTGACGGCCTCCACCAAACCAGGGATAGCTTTTTTTAATTTTTTCCTTGGTCCCTTTAGAGACGGCTCGTCTCGCCCTCGATCCCATTGAGCACACGCATCTCCGCGCAATACTGTCGGTTGACCGCCGACCGTATTCTACGGAATAGACATGGCCGAGTACCTATTTATTATCAGCCTGGACTGTTTGTTGGCCTACTAACACACCAACAGCCGGGCGGACACCGTAGAACTCAGCGACGAGGTCCTGCAGACCCTGGTTTTCCACAACCGCAACTTTCAGCGATCTGCCATCGACAATAACACGTATATCGTACCCGTTGATGAGGTGCGTCGGGTGTTCTTATCGTTCTTTATCCGCGGGACGACGGCGAGCGTGGGAAAGGGTGGTCGGCGCTTACACACAGGCTACTCCCAGGATGAGACAATTCGACTGCGCATCCAGCATGGCGTCTTGACCATGATGTTCGACAATAGATATATTTTCCCGCCCATTCACGCGCCAAAGCGAGTCCTCGACTGTGGTTTTGGAACCGGAGAAGTAAGAACCTCAATTGACCCCCGACTCCCTCGACTTGTTGTTCCCAGGAGAGGGGTCGATCGCAAGAAGCCCCCCTCGGCACCGTTTCGCCCAACGCTTGGGGACCCTTGGTTCTCTCTTTATTGACTGGTACTCTAGTGGGCGTTCCAAGTCGCATGGCAGCATCCGGGATGCGAGGTACGTAGATTTTGGATTTCTTGGAAACGCCGCCGGCGTCACATTCCGAAATTACTGCGTCGCGTTGTGTACCGTTCGTTATTGGACAATCTTGATCAATGACCCCCTTTCTCTGTCACATAGGGGCTTGGTTCCGATCACAATTGGGAAGCCAGCAACAACAACCACAACAACCATCGACTGCGAACTGCACAAAGCTCTCTCTGCGTCTGCGTGCACGAGGAAAGATGCTGGACGCCATCATGGCCATCGTGCCCCAAGCGTCACCTCCGTTACTTGCCCGCTGATGGAAACTCTTAGGTCCGAGGTGTCGACATTTCACCACACCACCACAACCCCGAAGAAAGCTTGATGAACTTGTATCTCGACATCGACGACCTTAACATGTCGTAAGGCTTGTTTACCTCCGCGTCTGGAAGAATGTCTGACACGGAGACCAGGTTCCAGTTCCCAAACAACCATTTCGACGTCATCAACAGTAGATTGGTAGCAGGAGGCATCAACAGTGATCGGTGGACTGACTATATGCGCGATATATTCCGATGTCTTCGGCCTGGCGGTTGGGTCCAAATGGTAGAGATTGATTTTAACGCGCAGTCCGACAACGGCGCTCTAGAGGACAGTAAGTCGAGCCGTACCTCTCTGGACCTCTCTGGCGTCATAATCTTCTACAGGACCTTGGACTTTGGACTTATACGTGTCTGACAGATTCGGCACTTCGACAGTGGTCACAATCATATCTATACGCCATGGAACAACAAAAGAACCCAAGGGCGCCACGACAGCTCGGAGGATGGCTTCGGGAGGCTGGATTTACGGAGGTTGACGAGCGAATGATCCCACTGCCGATGTGTGCGTGGTCAAACAGTAAGAGACTTCAATCATCGAGGACGGCACTGGTTTTCAGCGTGTTGACAAGACTGCGTCACCTATTGTAGACCCAAGGGACTTCAACATCGGAGAGGCGAACCAAGAAAACGTTCGAATGTTGTTATCTTCACTGGCGATATACCCCTTCATTCAGCAACTCGGGTGAGTCCCATGTCCCCAGCAGAGAAGAATGCCGAGCAAAGACCGAGACACAGGACTGATAAGGAGGCCAGGATGTCCGTTCCCGAGTTCCACGTATTGGTGGCAAAAGCCAGGGCAGAGGCCGCCAATCCAGCGGTCAAGGTAAGGACAGCCCCCCCTCAATCGATTTTCTCCTAGCACATGATCATATCCCGTGGACGAGCGGACTGGACTGGTTTGGACTGGGCTGACAACAGGTCACGATGCTCTATTTAGCCATATTTCCCATTGTGAGTGCTTCCCTCCCCCTGAAAATACGAGTCATGCTAGCTGTGTGACGATTCTGACGATGCGGATTTTTCAAGGTATGTCTGCGTGGGTAAAAAGCCTCGTCGCTAGGCCATCCCGGCCTATCAAAAAGATCCTCTGTTTGGGACTCGGACAGATTACCCCGAGCGCAGAGAAGCCGTCGACTCGTTGAGCTTTGGCCGCTTGGACTTGGAAGAAGAAGAACGGCGATCCCCGAATCCTCGAGCACGAACGAAGGAAGGGATATGATCTGGCAATTGATCGTGGATATACACATATATTTTTCTCCAGCGAGCCCGCTGAGCACGCGCTCAACCGCAGAGAGTGGGCATTTCGAAGTAATAAACGTAGTCAACAATGACGATTAGGACCCCGTGATGCTGCTGAGAGCCAGGATTAGGGGTCTTAGGGGGTTGGTTGGATTCTGGAATGAGGCGAGAGGAAAAAGGCCGCAGGGCACGGGAACAATTTGGAATAGATTGTGCGAGATTGTTCCTGAAGCGGACCAGAAAAGCAAAAAACGCGTAGCGAAAATGAAGTCGGCTTAAGGTTTTCGTCAGGCTTTTAATTAACAGTTCCAAGCAGTCGGTAACGAATCAGAAGCATCGATCGTGGGTGAACTCCTCCCGCGATGTGACCATTCATATCAGACCCCGTGTCAGCTGACTGGGACTGGCCAGGTTTCGTTGCTGCTTTTCCATGGACTCCACAGTTCGCCAGATCTCGCGATGCAGAGCTTTTCGTCACGCTCGAACGATGTGGGAGCGGTGGGAAAGATGTCGGCGCTCTCACTGGAGGACCCTGCTTCTCCTCTGCAGCTCCATTACGTATACCATTGCCCGACCGCTACGGGGCAACCTCGTACCTACAAGTACTGCTACTGCTATCTACGGCTATGAAAGTACCTACGATATACCTATCTCGAACGGGTAGGTGTCAATTATGCAGCGACAAACTCTATCTGTCTTGCCGGAAGTCCGTGTAACCCCTGAGAGCCCCTAACCGGCCCGAGACGGCCCGACAAGACGCAATGCGAGGCGGGCATCTGGAGCCAGCAGGTGCAGGCGATCATTGGTAAATCACGCGGGAACACGTGCATAGGGCACGATTTGAACTGATTAATTGGTTGACTTCTTCCCATGCAGTCATATCGTCGACCGAGATGGACGTCGAGTAGTGTAAACCAAGCCTTGTATAATCCACGGGCGCCAAGAATTTTTACGAAATCTATAGAAAATATATCCGTCCGGAATGCTACCGGCATGTGCTCCGTGCGAAGTTCTTGTACCCACCTGCATAAGTAGCGGTGCATTTGCTGGCATGACATATGTACACCGTATAAATAAATACTTCGAGAAATTCGAATTTACGGAGTGAAGTTTACCGTTTGAAGTGATGTAATGAAAGTGGGTATGATGTCGTCACTACCCGCCGGGCAGGCTCGCTTGTTTTAGCCAATGAGAGCCGCCTGTCTAATCTCGCAGGTGCGCTTAAGCAAGCCACATCGCGGCAAGCTATCAGCTTATCATCTGATCTTATCGACATGTAGGAATGCGATATGGACGGACATCTCGAGATGGAATGCACAGCTCATACAACAATCAATGGTAAATGTGTACGACTGCCGTTTGAGATCAGTAATCTCTACCAGCACTCAATTAGACAGATCTACATACATAATCTCTGTGGCATATACCCTTCATCTCGGCTATCATAGCCTCATCTTCCCGTCCCAAGATCCCGCCTTGGTGTGGCTGGTTTGATTTAACTGCCGGGAATTCACACTGTGGCAGAAGAACATCGGATGAACTTACCGGGAATTTTTCCATCCCAGCTTACCATTTTAGGGAGCTTCCCTGTCGCCACGGGCTCTTCTGATTGGCCAATTAATCAGACTCGATTTTGCCCAGCTTCAAAGCTGCCTGCCTGGTCTAGCTAGACTCGACTTGAAATAAAAATTCCCCAAGTAAATCACATCACCTTTCAGAAACTCCCGAGATCATAAGCTCCTCCCGACCAGCCCAACATGTCCTTCCGACCCAGCACCCGCATGGCCACGAACCTGCTGCGGCTCCGGCCCACCAGGCCAACCGCCGCCGTCGCATTCACGCGCAGCTACAGCGACGTCCCGACCCCACCGCTCCTGCAGAAGCTCAAGGCCGACCTGAAGACGGCCATGCGAGCCAAGGACGCGGCGCGCCTGACCGTGCTGCGCGGCGTCCTCGCCGCGACGCTGAACGCCTCCAAGACCGCGACACCCATCACCACGGACGTCGCCCTGGTCGCGCTGCTCCGCAAGCAGGCCCGCTCGTCGCTCGACGCGAAGGACGAATTCGTGGCCGCCGGCCGCGCGGACCTGGTCGAGAAGGAGGCGGCGCAGATTGCCATCCTCGAGGAGTATATGGCTGGCAGCGGCGTTGAGGAGTTCGGCGAGGAGCAGCTCCGCGCCGCTATCCGGGATACAGTTGCTGGTATGGGCGAGAAGCCCCGGCTCGGCGATGTCATGAAGGCGCTTTTGGCGCCTGGTGGTCCCCTCGATGGCAAGAGTTTCGAGAAGGCGGATCTTGCGCGCATTGTGAAGGACACTGTGGCTGCGTAGACGCGACCTCCTGAGAAAATATGGAGGGGATTAGGGGCCGATGGGACAAATCGCCTCTATGAGGAGCTCCTCATAAATTTGCTGGCTTGAATAAACGTGCTGCGGCGCGATTGCTGTTATAAACACGGCGATACTGGCCGTCATCGGATTTAAAGGCAACTGCGAAAGTGAGGACGATGGCACACGCGGGCGCCCCTTTTCCGGCCGGTTTTATAACGAGACGACGACATAAACAGACACTGTACAACAACAACAACAACAAAAATGCGGTGGGAAAATGCTTGTGATTTGTATATGCATGTGTATCTACCACAAAAGACACCACTCACTGACGGCGCAACGTTGGGAAAGCTATGGCATGTCGAGAGCGGCTTTCAAAATAGACCAGGCCGTGTCCTAGACAGACAGCGGGCCTAAAATATAATAATCTTCACTCCGACAACTGAACCTCTGTTTCTCTGGCTGAATATTGTTGGGGTTCCTTATTGACCTCAACGTGACTCTAGTATGTTTTGCACAAATGGTTACAAGTCGTCCATAGACCCCAAGTAGTACAAACTCCGTGGACACCAGAGAAAAAATAATGGGATGAGCTGTAGCCGGAGGGCTCCTAATTCATCAAATAGGGGTAAAACCAGGGTAGATGTGCCGTTGTCTCAACTAACAAGACTGAACGCACCTTCATAGAATTCACTCGGATATCGATACATCGGATACTGCAACACTTCACCTGCTTACAAGACCAAGGTTATGAGACTTCAACGTCGAAGTCAGCGAATCGCGTTCGCCTCAGGCTGCAATATCCTCTTCGGGTCGTAATCCAGCAAACTCGGTTCCTTGGTTTGCTGTGGCTAATCTAGCACATAAGCTGAGCAGGACCACCGTCTCGGTTGCTGCGTAATGGTTCAGGGCGTCTAGCAAGATCTGGAGATGGCGGCTGAAATTGATCTCCCACTTCTTGATGATTTCGAACAGGTTGCTAAGGCGATTCTCCTCGTCGTGGAGCTGGCTATTCGAAGGGTTGTCGCTAGCCGATTTTTGTTTCGCAGTTTGAAATCGTGCCCATTGTTTCTTGGACATATTAGGCGGTTTGATGGGACCGATGAGGTCCGGGTCGGCTTTCTCTAATTCTCGAGACAGCCAGTTGGCATATGCAGCAAAAACGGTGCATGTTTGCATCAATTTCGAGTGAATCTGAAGAGAGGTCAGCTTATAGCATGTAAACGGTATGAAGAGAGACGTACTCTTATAAGCTTGCCGTTGGTGAGCATGCAGCCCTTGAGGCAAGTATCCAAGAAATCCACATGATCTTGCATGAGCTCGTCAACGGTCCGATCCGGCTTTCCGGAGCCATCCAAGCTACCGTCCTTCGCCTTCAATCTCGACATGAGAGATTGCCAGTTCGGTTCAATGACTTCCAACGTGCAGAAATAGAGCAGCTGTTGCACGAACACAACCATTCGTGCTCTCAAAGTCCACACCCGCCTTTTCCAGATCTCAAGTTTTCTGACCGAAGACTTGTGACTCCAAACAATATTAGTGTTGTGAGTCTGCCAAGTCGTCGACAGTTGCGACTCGAGAAACTTCAATGATAGCAAATAGCGGAAGAGAGCCTGGTATCGCCAAACAGTCTTCCGACTTATGACAAGAGACACTGGGAATGGCACCTGGTAGTCTAATTGCAATGAGGTGAAACCGACAGCATTTTTGTCATTCTCAATAGGCTGATTGCTGAGGGGCTGCAGCGACTCTCCTTGCTCAATACCGGTGATGTTTACAACCCTCTGTAACATCTTTATGAGACTGACTTCATTCATTTCGACATGAACATTCTCTCGGAATGGATCCAGCGAGACTATACTCCCTGGCTGATGAAGAACAAGGTCGAGAAGGGACTGCAGCTTGACAGTGTTGACAGATTTGAGGGGCTTGCGCAACTCTGATGCACTCAGCTCCATAAAGTAGGTAAAATAATCTGAAGGATCGAGGAAGAAATAATGTTTTAATGACCGGAGTCTCGCGGGGAGTGCATGTGTGGTTAGGAGGAGTTTCATGAGCGACTCGTTGGCATATGCATATGCATTATTGACATTATCGAGGAACCGAGGATCGTCGAAAGACGTGGGTACGTCCTGAGTCACTTTGCTGATATCAACTCCGCCGCACTCACGTACGACATTGAGATATTTTCCGGCAAGTAGGACCTTATCTTTGACGGCCTGGAGTTGAGGCGGAATGTTTTGTTTCTGTATCATGTATCTCCTTTCCCAGTAGTCGTCTGTGTAGTCCTGTTCCAGCATATCCCGCCGTATGCTCTTCTGCTCCTTAATTAAGAATTCCGAGTGCGGATCTTTGATCTCACCGTGATGAAGCCACTGATTGAGCATAGCCATATAAGGCCGGCTTGCATCTCGCAAGAGAGACGTGAGCAGCGCCTTGGCAGCCGGATCACCGGCCATTAACTCCAACCTTTTCGTTATCAAGTCAATGACAACACCGCCCTTGCAAATCTTCTTTCCAGTCATATTGCCCGGCACAAGATCACCGCCCCTCTTAAGGTTCTCGATGATATCGTCAAAATCCTCCACATCCGATTCCTCTTCACTCTCCTCGTCTAAGAGCGCGTTTCTCTTGAGAAGATCCGAGGCCAAGACATAGAGCTGAGACATCATCTGGCTGGTGGGTAGTGTGTGGACATGAAGGAGGTGTAGAGTAAAGGTTTCGTTTGTCAGGAACTGGGTCTCGAGTTGGGCGACCATGACCAGATAATCCTGCAATAACTTCCTTATTGCAGCACAGAGAGCATGGTTAACAATGCCGAACTCCTCTCGACTCTGCACATTGACGAACATTTCGAGAGCAGAGTGATGCGTAGCCATCTGAAGCATAGACAAAGTAAGGTCCTGCAAGCTTGGGTCAAGGCCCGGCAAGATCTTGAAGTTTGGTCCTTGGAGCCGATCTCTTTCGTCGCAAGGGTCATAGCCGTAGGAATAGCGAATGTACTGCCCCTCATAGCCCATGAAAACAAAGAGTAGATCCTCAATTATAGCTGCCTCTTGCTCCTCCAGCGATAAGTTGTGTAGTGGCTGGGGCTGCAAGGAGGATGGCATCTCGGAAGATGATGGCGGTATCGAAACACGAACCGCGAGGGGTGCGGTAGAATGTGGCACGAGAGTCGCCACAGGATCCCAGGTAGCTGCGAAAGCGCAATCAGTTAGCTACGCAAGTCGCACATAGGAGATGATGAGACATGAAATGCGCTCACTTGGCATTGGCTCCGACCTCGACTCCTTGAGCTTCGACTCGGACTGTCGCGACTTGGAAGCTTCCTTGCGGCTCCGTCTCTCCCACTCCGCATCTTTAGGGCGCCTGTCCGGACTCCTCGCCCGACTCGCGACCTTGTCCCGAGTCGCCATGGTCATTCGCTCAGTCCTCCGTTCGTCAACTGGCCGACCAACGGGTCGGGGATTCCCCGATGCAGATCGCTTATGGGGCGGGTTCGTAGTAGTAGCAGCGGACTGCGACTGGCGGCCGTTTCGTGGATCGTTTGGCGCTTGGATCGCGGAAGTCGCGGCGGTGCGTGGTCTCTGGTTTCCATCGCTGTCGGTGGTGCTATTGGTGCGCCGGTCTACATGGGGAAGTCGTGAAGCCATCGTGAAGGCAATGGCGAAGCGACAGCAGCACTGGCACTGGCTCTGGCTTGTCGCGTTTTCGGAACGTCATGAGCAGCTATGACATGGTAGATGGGGGTGTATGCAAGTGTGTAAGTGGTTCCGGGACAGTAACAGTTGCTAATAATAAAAGCAAGCAATTGCCGTAATTACACTATGTACAAGGCGATAAGTGAATGTCGATACGATAACGCGATAACAATGCCGTCGCGTAAACTCGAGGTAGGTACTTCATAGAGGAATAATCCGTATTGTAATCCGTATTTCGCCCGTACTCGCGGGCAGGTTCTGCCTGTCGCTGCCTGTCGCGCCTGCTTTGTACCGAAGTATTTCGAACGCTAGCGGAAGGCATGTAGGTACCTAAATTAGGCCTAGGCTAAGACGAGGGAGGGGCCTGGCCATCAACGGAGTACATGCCTCCCGCCCTATCACCTGCCTCGGTGAGAAGTACCTGAAGATGGCTCCAGCAGGTACTCCCCGCCGTAAATGGCGGGGACGGAAGCTTGGACCCATAAATCGCGGTACCTCTTGGGTACTTACGCTGGGTTGAATTGAGTGGTTCAGGCGGTCCCGGTCCCGCCTTGGAGAGCAGCTACGCATACAAACAATCGAGCTTCGTAAACGACGTAGCAGCCTTGAGCTTCACAGCTCCAACCTCATTCCATACAATCTTCATACCACCAACCAGCCCAAACAACTCATACGCAATTCCACCGTCCAACCCTTGGCTCTTACAGTCTTTATCCGTACTTCCTCTATCTCTAAACCACTTCTAGTCCAATAAACCCCCCCAATACCGTCACGATGTTTATGGCAAGATCCGAGTATGGTAAGCAGTTCTACGGCCTCCCATCACAGGCATATCCCATTCCAACACATACCAGAAGGTATCTTGGGCTCAGGATTGTTGACATGTGAGGAAACAAACAGATCGTGGTATCAAGTACGTCCGAATCCGAAGCTCCCCCACCAAAAGCCGCGATAGTCCCGCCATCAACCCCCTACTAACGTATCCCACCCGTACACAGCACGTTTTCACCCGAAGGTCGTTTGTTCCAGGTCGAATACTCGCTAGAGGCCATTAAGCTGGGTTCGACAGCGATCGGTGTTGCAACATCAGAGGGTGTCGTATTGGGTGTAGAGAAGCGTGTGACGTCGACGCTGCTGGAGACGTCGTCAGTCGAGAAGATCGTCGAGATCGATCGCCATATCGGATGCGCCATGTCGGGACTTCAGGCCGACGCACGCAGTATGGTCGAGCACGCCCGTGTCGAGTGCCAGTCACATGCCTTCAACTTCAACGAGAACCTGCGAGTCGAGAGTTGCACCCAAGCCATCTGCGACCTTGCCCTGCGCTTCGGAGAGAGTGCTGACGGCGAGGAGAGCATTATGAGCCGACCTTTTGGTGTTGCCCTGCTTATTGCTGGCTACGATGAGGATGGACCTCAGCTCTACCACGCCGAGCCTAGCGGTACCTTCTACCGCTACGACGCCAAGGCTATTGGATCGGGAAGTGAAGGTGCCCAGGCCGAACTCCAGAATGAGTACCACAAGGTAAGTCCTCCTGGTATCCATGTTTGATGTCGTACATATCACTTGACATATGACCCGGTCTACTCACACTGTTTTACAGTCTCTCACAATTGCAGACGCTGAGATGCTCGTTCTCAAGACATTGAAGCAGGTGATGGAGGAGAAGCTAGATGCCAAGAACGTGCAACTAGCAAGTGTCACCAAAGAGAAGGGCTTCAGAATATACAGTGATGAGGAGATGGCGGCAGTTGTTGAGCGACTGCCCGCGAACTAATGAGCTTGAGGAGTAGCAGAATTCTAGCGCCGTCCCGAGATTAGATGAACACGTCAAGCCAATAGATACAGGGCAAACAGAGGCTCATCTTTCTTGACTCCCTGTGATTCGCAAAGTCATCATAGGAACCTCGGAGTAATCCGATGATGAATTGCAACTCACGAAGTCATGTTATTTTTAGTGCAATTGCGCAGTGAAATCTAAAATCTCAAACGATTTTGACGGGTGTAGTGACGTCGCCCCTTTTTTTTTACCCTTCAGGTCGAGTTCCACACATTCCCGGACTAACACTACATTACATTTCTTACTCGTATCTAATCCAGCTCAACTTTTTTGGTGAAACACAGAAAGAGACAGAGCGAGCGACAGGGAAGCACCAAACAAATGCAAGTTTCCTTCCTAGCCTAGCGAGTGACTGATGACGATGGGTGAAAAGGGGGGGGAGGGGGGGATTTCCCTATCCCTCCGCTTCCCACTACCGATCATCGGAGTCCAGATCCAATTTCTCGAGATCCTGTTCAACCGTCAGCAAACCCATAGCATAAAACGCCTTCTCGCCCTTAGCGAGAACGATCTTTTTGCTTTCGGTCGCCGACCCATCTCCGTTCGCAGCTGCAGATTCGCTTTCCTCCAGGATCCGTCGGTCGAGTCGCCGCGGGTTGCCCCAGACCCAGGCCATGTCCGGCGGCGAATCGCCCGAGGGGCGGGACGCCTTCCGCTTCCGCGCATCATGGCGGCTCCGCACGTCCATTGCGTTCTCTTCGTCTTCGGCTTCTGGCGGTTGTCTGTACAATGGACCCCTGCCTAGTTGAGCCGCCTTTGTCCATGCTGACTCGCACCCGTCGGCGATTTGATGGGCTGATTGCCACCCCGTCAGACGAGCGATGTCTCGTAGACGCCGAATCAGCCAGTGTCGTTGTGCTTCGTCTTGGAACTGTGTAAGGTGAACGTGGTTAGCCGGAGAAACATGCCGGAAATGCAGCTCTATGAAGCTGGCTTACCTGTACGCCAGACACGAATAGCGGGAACGCCGACTCTATCAGCGCCGCGCCCATTAGTGTGCTGACAACCTTGAGATCTGCAATGTTCTCCTCGAGACCTGCGGAAATCTGGCCGATTTTCATCGCCCATGGCATAGTTGTATGAGCAGACAGGCCAGCAGCAAGCATGGCGACTGGCGGCATCTTGGGGTGAGCTCGATGGAGCACAATGAGACCCATGTAGTAATTCAACCATACCCCCGCAATCGAATACGTCCTGTAGTGGATTGTAGGGCCGAAAGGCGTCGACTGAGTCGGGTAGATGTCGGCTCCCAAGGATGCGAAGTCAGGGCCAAAGCGCAGTTCAATCTCGCGAAACGCGGACTGGATTTGCTCCCATTCTCGAAGCGCCTCGACAGTTCTAGTGTCGAGATCACCCTCGTCGTGATACTGGTGAGCGGTGCTCGGCGGTGGAGATGAATCCTCCCGCGGAGGACTGAATCCCATCGGCAGTGTCACTTTCTCTGACGCCGGCATCATTCCTGCAAACATGCCAGTGGGCGGCCATGTACCGCCAGATGCGCCTCGTGAAAGCGCTTCCCGTTTTCGCGAAAGATCCCGCGATACGAAGTTAGCTAAACGGCCCAAAAGAAGTATCAAAAAATCGTAACTGCCATATCTGCACCACCTTGTTAGTATCACGTAGATTGGATGGCTCATGGCTTTCGCGACACTCACATAGCATCGAGTCTGCCAATCGGTGCCCTTGGCGGACACTGCATCCAAGTATGAAATTGAAGGCTAGTCATGTTAGCGATGAACTGCTTGAATAAGATGATTAAGCACTTACAAAGGACGAGTGCCTCCAAGTATGCTCTGATAAACATCCATCTTACAATACCACCAAAACAGGTCACTGAGCTGCTCATACCTCTCCATATCCTTATCCGTGTAGATATATTTCGGTCTCGGATGTGAGCTCATCTCGTCCGGTAGCATGCCAAGGTCGTCATAGGAAACATCAAAGCCCATGATAGTACTCAACAGTGGCACGTCCATCAGATCCCAGTCTTTATACAAGAAACCATCATCTTCTGTGGAAGGGTAATCCCCGAAACTCTGGAACTGAGCTCGCTCCATTTCGTCCGCACGTTTCTGCATTTTGATCGCCATGATAGCCCGGGTCATGGCCGCGAGTGGTATCTCCTTGATAATCCAGCGGGCACCTAATAAGTGCCTGCACCATTTATCATGGTCCGAGTTCCAGACTTCGTAAAAGGCAAGGAGCAAAGTCGCGGCCAAATTAGCAGTCTGAGTGCGTCTAGCAGGTCGACTGACATTCTTTGCGATTCTCCTAATGGCCAGATGGTAGTGTTTGAGAGATGCGGTCGGAGGGACCTTCTGGAGCTTGGCAATTTGCAGGCTGCCAAGGGCAAGTATGGCCTGCAGGAGTGCCGGGTGGCTGAATGACATTATAGGAAACCCATCTAGAAGGAGTTAGTATGCAGCTTCAGGGGTACACATCGCCTCATACTTACAGGTCCAACCGTGCTGCTTCGTCTTCGGCGTCTGGCCAAATATATTGGAAGGGTCAAGTGGATGTCTTTCATATAGTGACATACTTGGGCCTGTGACGTTAATGAAATGCCAGAAGACAGCAGCGATATGCTTGTCAGTGAGAGGAGAGTTGACTGGCGAAGGATCGTAAGTAGCAAGAACGGTTTCGGCTCCAATGGTCGAAAATGTTCTCGTGTGGGTGCCAAACATATGGTATTGATGATCAAACCTCTGAGAAGTGACTGCCCCCGATCCAAGAAATCCCAATTGCGTATTTTGCCCTATTGATGAGAGGTACTCATCGTCCGATTCACCCATAGATGCATCATCGTCATGAAATTCATACTCCCACTCTTCGGGCTCTGCTTCGGTCAATTGGCGTGTTGGTTCGATTTCCACAGGAGCCCCGTTCACCTCGGGTTGTCTGTGAGAATGGGGCGCCACTATGATAGGCCTCTTGGAGTTATCATCTTGAGTGGCACAGGGTGGATACTGCGCGTTATTTTCAGAGGTGTCGTTCCGCCACTGTCCCTGAGAAAAGGCGTCGACGGTTGTTGGAGGGAAGAAAGTGAATTTTGAGGGCTGTGGTTGCGACAGAAATTGATTCGGGGCCAAATTGACAGGCGGTTGTGGTGGAACAGGTCCAGCATGACCAGGATAAAATTGACTGAACTGATGCGTAGCTGACTGGTGGTAACCTAGTGCTGGTGGTTTGGGGGCGATGATCTGAAGAGATTGAGATGAAGAAGACCTTTGTTGAGCCGCTGATAACTGCTGCTCTCGTACCAGCGCTTGAGGTGAAGGGGCCGGGTACTGTATTGGTCCGTAAGGAGCTCCAGCAAAAGTGCCTAGGGGATCTTTGAAGATAACTCGTTGATTGTAACCTTCGCATTGGCGCTTAGATTTCAAGCAGTTGTTACAAGTTGGCTTTCCCTCATCGCACTTGATGCGCCGCTTTCTGCATGCTTCATTATTCTCAGTAAAGCACCGTCATGTTGATGAGCGAGGGCATGTAACATACTCAGGCAACCGGTTTTGGTTCGCTTTCGTACGGGAGCTCTTTTCTGCTCGGGCTCATCATTGTCATTCCCATCTGGCGACGGAGACCGCTGCGGCTGAGATTTGGCAGAAGAGCTGTTCGATACCGAGTTCAAGGGCTCCATGCTCAAGGATTCCAATGAGTTACGCTGAACTGGTCGTCATAATCTACCGATGAAAGTCTTGTGTTTTTAGGTCCCATTACTTGAGCTGGTCAATCGGGCTACCTACCACCTCTTCACCAATTGCATGTGCGTTGCACCCCCGGCAGTTGAAGTGGCGTATCCCCGAAAGTCGCTTGAAAGAGCAATCCGGTGACCCTGTTAACTATCAGTCTTTCCTAATAGGCGGTATACAGTACTATCATGGCAGTGTTGGGAGTCGCAAATTCGACAAGTAGGGTCTCATGAAGCTGGCCGCACTTAGATGCAGAACAAGTAGTAGGATCAGTGCAAGGGAGGTTTTCAAGACCAGATAACGACTGTATACTGGCTCTTAGCGGTGAGACCCGAACAGGGCCGCGCCTGTATATAGAATCACGCGACTCGGAAACTTGGAGGTGTAACAGGATATAGGCCAGGTATACTGGTCGGCGGACAAAGATTCTCAGACTGTTTCCATGAATAGTGTAACAAGAGGTGTGAGGGTAGCCAGCAACGCGTGTGGGAGGTGAGAAGGGCTTGAGGCTAGACCTCGTCGACCCCTTGCGAGGATTGGCGAATGGGAACGACTTAAAATACCCCAACTCCAGGTACGTACTCCGTGCTTCGTAAGTACACAGGTACCGTATCTTGATCCTTCTTGGCAGCACGGCATGGAAAACGGCGGGGCAAAGCAGAGAGGCCAATCTCTGCTCCGGGTAATCCGTATGTACGAAGGTTTCAAAGCGGGAACAATAAACGATCCGACCAGCCGTCGATATACCAGACTGGACATGGCGATCTTTCTGTCCGTTGGGGCAATCTGAAAGTAGCATTTAGCATAGGGAGGCAGATCAGACTTCCAGCATGTACGGATCTTACACGACTAGACTGGAGGTTCCCATCTTCTCTGTGGGTTTCGGCCGTGTGGTTTTTTCCCGGAGGTGTGACTCCCGTTTAATAATTTTGATGCCGCAACCCTTCCCGACCCGTCCTCTTGTTTTGCAATGTTTATGCTGCCCTAAATCTTCCTGTCATGAGTTTCTTCCTCCCCAAACTTGCACAGCAACTTCCCCGGGTCGCCAAGTAAGCACCTCGGAAAGCTGCAGAAACTGAACGGGGTAGAGTCGGCACAAAAAGAACCAATTTTTTGGACCGGAGAACGACGATGACAAGCACTCCAGCATCGGTTGGCTGTGCGCAAAGCTCGATCTCGGCAATAGCGCAATTCAGACTTCTGCGCCACACCGGAGTGGACTTATCAGAATCAGTTGCCTGTAGGAATTTTGTGAAGCCGATTAAATGCTAGACGTCTTTGGATCCGGATTTCTGAGATCTGAACGCGCAAACCTCGCTATTAGCAGTGGTTAAAGACGATCATCATCATCATCATCATGGTATACGCCATGTGCTATGGTGTTACAACGGAATCGTGTGCGCAGCCGGTAGCTGTCAGAATGTATCAGAGTCTTGGACGAGTTGAGTTATCTCAAAATAGCTTCGATTCGGCATCATTGTTTGACTCAACTCGGGACTTTAGGCCGGAGCAGATCAAAGGACCCAGTTTCATGAAGCCGATCCGCCATGGTCGAGAAATCACCATGTCACAGTTCCAGCAAAATCCAGAAGATACTGTTTGACAGGGCAGCAGTGAACTTCTTTCAACGGTATTGATGAGTCGTCGTCATACACAAACTGCTCCTGGAGAGGTGTGTGTGAAGTACTTAGCTTTCCAGACATGCATGCAGCCTAGAAGAAAAGTCGGCTTTCTCTGGGCTGGTAAGTCGCACAGCCGGGCGAATGTGCAAAGATTTTGGCAAGTCATCAGTCAGGTCGGAACACTCCGCCATGTTGAAGAGCCACCATGAAGGTATGAGAACCAGGCTTTGAGTGTGCTTAACTTGTTAGCCCTGTTCAATGCCAAGAAGCTGCCGTGACAAGTTTCGCCTCATCACCAAGACATTGCTGTAGGCATATGTCAGCGTTCTAGGCCAATAAATAGAGGTGGTTTTCTTCGATGATTCGGCACAATGCGTCAGAAAAGAGGCTTGTTACCGCTGGAGGTTTTCGGGATACACATGCGAGTCCCATGCTTCAGCATTCGCATTCCGGTATTCCACCAGCCACAGCGGAGGGAAGGTATTGTATCATCCTCATGTTAGTAGCAACTCATCAATCAGGGTCTCCCTTCAAACCCTTCATTCCCGCATAACTGAAGGGAAACGCCCTGACCGCTTACACAAACATACTTGTACAGTATGGCAAGCAAAGTCATACGACCGATTCCATGGAAACCCCTTATTGATGTCCATTCCGCTGCGACTGACTTGGATAGATCAATCAAAAGCCAAGTGGCTTAGGCAAGGCTTGCTGTACTCAAACTGTTTGTGTGAGGTCCTCTAGTAGAGAGGATGACACCGACCCTAGTGTTAGAGTACCAGCGGCCCAATCACCCGTTGTGCTACTTCCTGGTATGCGGGACGATGTATCCTATGCCGTAGACGGCCGTATCACGAGTGGCGTAGGCATCTAGCAGATAGTAGGGCCCCAGTAGGGTCCCAGGAGGGTCCCAGGAGGGTCCCAGGTGTGTCGACGCGTCGCTTGTGTTCCCTTTATCAGCGCAGCTCATGCGGCAACTGAAACGGGGCTGGGACTTATGGCTGATACAACTCAGGACATGAATCTATTTTCGTATGATTGATAGCGACGGTGAGATGTGCTCAATCCAAAAGGACCGAAAGGTGAAGTGCCTTGCGTTGTGATCTGAACAGTCGACAGGTCATCCATCATGCCGTATACACGTAGCGCAGCATAGGTATCAGTCTTTTAATTCATACAGATGTGATCAGAACTGGATGTGAATGCCCGAGAAGCCAATTCGAGTGCTACAGACTCTACTGAGGTGGTCGTCTCAAAAAAGGGCTGGAGAATAGGAGGTGTGCCGGGCGTGCAAACCACCTCGTGTGGATGCAGGCAGTGAATTTGGTTTGCGGTGGTTGGAGATGATGAGGACCGTCCCATTGTCCTTCCCTTTTTATACGTCGTCGCCCGGCTGTACAGAAGGGGTAGGCACGTTCGCGGGAGTCCCCATTTTATTGATTACGGGCTATACCTGTCCTGGTAAGGTGTGAAGATAGAATTCAAGCCATTCATTGGCTGTCTAACAGACTTACTATGGGTCCTAACTTAACTTAACATGCTCCACTCTGTGCGCGAATGCGCAATCCGCATGTACAATTGTATTTCGTAGAAAAAAGTTTCGTTACCTCCCAATTCACAGTCAACAACGCCAAACACCGTCGCTCGAGTGAATTGCATTAGGAAATACCTATATTTCCAAACACGAGGGTTCCTTACCGGTGGATTCTCCTCCCTCCTACGGATTAATCACTCTTTCCCTCGTATCATTTGAGTATCTTCGCCATGTTCGCTGTCCCTGGTTGGGCGGTATCATCCGAGGGCCCCAAAGCAGAGACTGCTGGGAATGCGGCCCAGGGCCCTAAGGATGCCAACGGCCTGAAGAAGCGGAAAAGACAATCCGCGCCAGGCAATGTGACTACAAACAATGTTGCAGATTTATGGGAAACGGTGATCGAGGGCAGGCAGCAGAAGAAGTCCAAGTCCGATCAGGAGGGCTCTACAGGAAATCCTAACAAGGTGCCGCTGCCACATGGTGCCCCCCGGCTCACTCTGAAGGAGAAAAAGAAGTTGAAGAAGTTGAAAGAGAAAGAGGCAGGTTTGACTGGAAGCGGTCCAGTTGAAGAGAAGCCCCGTGAAGCGACTGGGAAGCCTCAAAAGGAGAAAAAGTCCAAGGGTCGCGAGGATGCTCATGAAGACAATTCATCCAAGGCTCCGTCTACGGAATCACAAGTCAAGGCGCCTAGTGCGCCCGTCAAACTTACTCCCATGCAGGCTGCAATGAGGGAGAAGCTAGTATCTGCTAGGTTCCGTCATCTCAATGAGACCCTCTACACAAAACCCTCTGCCGAAGCATTCCAGCTGTTCCATGACTCCCCTGAAATGTTCCAAGAGTATCATGAAGGGTTCCGCCGCCAGGTCAATGTTTGGCCCGAGAACCCAGTGAATGGTTACATCGAAGACATCAAACTTCGGGGCCGGCAAAGACATTCACAGAGGTCTAAGCCCGGTCAGGCTACCCCTGCTCCTACTTCGGCGCCCGATGTCCACCCGCTGGTGAGGACCAATGGCGTGTGCACAATTGCAGACCTTGGTTGTGGTGACGCCAAGCTGGCTACCGTGCTTCAGTCCGAGAAGAAGAAACTGAACCTCAACATTCTAAGCTATGACTTGCAAAGTCCAAGCCCACTCGTTACCAGAGCCGACATCGCCAATTTACCTCTTGCTGACGGCAGCGTCGACGTGGCGATATTCTGCCTGGCGCTGATGGGTACAAATTGGCTTGACTTCATTGAGGAGGCTTACAGAATATTGCATTGGAAGGGTGAACTCTGGGTTGCCGAGATCAAGAGCCGATTTGGTCATGTGAGCAATAAAGCCAAAAACGCACCGGTGAATCACAGCGTGGGCAACCGGAGGAAGACGCAGGAAAAGAAAAAGGGAAACGGCAAGGGCAAAGATGCCGATTCTGACGAAAAGCACAATGCAGATCTCGCTGTCGAGGTTGACGGTGGCGAAGATAGGCGTCAGGAGACAGATGTCACGGCATTTGTGGAGGCGCTGCGACGAAGAGGCTTTGTTCTGCAGGGCAACGAAAAGACCACGGCAATCGACATGAGCAACAAGATGTTTGTCAAGATGCATTTCGTCAAGGCTGCCCAACCATCTGTCGGCAAAGGAGCTGTGGCTGCGCGGGATTCTGGACGAGGCGGGAAGAAGGGAGGCGTCAAATTCATCGATGCGCAAGAGGAGGATGGCGTGGATGAGACCATGATCCTCAAGCCCTCGGTTTACAAGGTACGTTAGCTGACACAGTGTCACATAACGCACCGGCACCTGTGATGTCGGATTGGCCCAGGTGTAAGCTGGCTTTGTTGAGGAATAGGTATTACATACCAGGCATCTCCTGCTCGTGTTTGGGGCGGGCAGGATCTTGCTTCCAATCAAGAGCGAAGTTCCCATGACTACGGATTACCTCCTTGTAGCTGATGAGGGTAGCTTATATGCAACTGTATCACGAAAATATCTGTACTAGAACGCCAGAAGTCCCTTATGTGCATGATTACCTTGTACCTGATAACAACAGGAGGTCTACCAACAGCATGATTCGTAACGCCCTGAGTCCTTCCTGAGTCCTACTTGCTGCCTGTTGTTCTGTGAACTCGAGGTGGAAGTCGCAAGGTGCACCGTGCCAGTGACGTACGGGCTTCATGGATTACAAACCAGCTCACATCCGCTGGACTAGGGACTTCTTAGGTAGGAGATTAACCAGAATAGGGAAGGGTTACAGGCACTTATCCGAGTGTAGCTAGACGCTGTAGCCCCATGAACGGTACCTGAAGGTGGTGGGGGCGGGGATGTTGTCGTCCGTGGCCCGGGCATCGGGGATATGTAATCCAGACAATACCACCCACGGGATTCACTGCGATCGCTGCTCTCATCCTGCTTCAAAACACTTATCACACTCGGACCATCACGCCAGCTTCTTTTTCTCATCTTATGTGAACCTGACCTGCAAATTCTTGTTTTTTAACCTGCAGCCTCATGCATAACGTCTGACTGCCTACCCATTAGTATTCCACCATAATCCGTTCCCATCATCTTACGCCGAGACGACCTCCCTCCCTCTTCTTCCTGCTTCTCCGATCACCCATCATCACTCCCTCCAGATCGAGTGCGCGCGACTTCAACTCCTCCGATTTGTACCTTGTCTCCGGTGACTGATATCAATACCCTATAGATTTCCCTCCCAGCTGTCGAGATGTAAGTATACCATGTTGGCGTTGCCGACGTCTCGTCTCGTTTCGTCTCGTCTTGACTCGGGTCGACCGGCTCGAGGCAAATGAGCACACGAAACGAGACGCCTCTGCACTGACCGCTGTATCTAACGTTGGTATTCACACAGGCAAATCACGCTCAGCGTTAATAACCCCGAGGTGGAGGAGCAAGAGTTGCGACTCTTGACTCTTGGCGTCTATCCCGAAATGACGATTGAAGCTCTGCGGAGCTCTATTGAGGCCGAAGGCATCCCCGCTCCCGCCCAGCATCTCTACCATAACGGCGAATTAATTACCGACAACACCAAAACTCTAGAGGAACTTCATATCACCGATGGCGACATGCTTGCACTACATGTCCGAGATATGAGAGGCAGCAACTTAGATCCTAGCCATGCGGGTCAGGCACAGCGAAGAAGACCAGCTGCTGGACCGGGAAATGCTGCGCCTCTGTCACAGGATCCGGAGCTCATCCGTCTGCAAATCTTGGGCGATCCTGCCTTGAGAGCACAGCTGCAACGCCTTAATCATGCGCTTGCCGCGGCACTGGAAGATCCCCAACGGTTCGCCCAGTTGTATCAGAACGGCGCCCGCGAGCAAGAAGAGGCTCGTTTGGCACGGATGCGAGAAATTGAGGCGCTGAATGCTGATGAGTTCAACCCAAGCGCGCAAGCCAGAATTGAGGAGATGATTCGTCAGGAAAGCGTCGTGGAGAATCTCCAGAATGCGATGGAATATAACCCCGAATGTATGTCATCCGAAGTCCAATCCCCCACCATCGCAAGTGCTCTCCCTTTTCGTTATACTGATGATCCTCATAGCATTCGGTCGCGTACATCTTCTATACATTGACGTCAAGGTCAACGGCTTCAAAGTCAAGGCGCTCGTTGACTCGGGCGCTCAGGCTACCATCATGTCCCCTTCATGCGCAGAGCAATGCAACATCATGCGCTTGGTCGATAGGCGATTTGCCGGCGTGGCTAGAGGTGTCGGCACTGCGAATATAATTGGCCGCGTGCACTCCACCATACTTCAGGTGGGATCGAAGCATCTTCATTGCGCATTCACTGTTATGGAAGGCAAGGCAGTGGATTTACTGCTTGGTCTCGATATCCTCAAGGGACATCAAGCCACCATTGATCTTGCGCGGAATAGACTTATTATTCAAGGGGAGGAAGTGGAATTCTTGGGCGAGTCAGATATTCCAAAGGCAACCGAGGAGGCTATCAATGACGAACCTACCGTACCGGGTCCCGGAGGAACCACCATCGGCGCCCGCTCTGGTGCTGTTACTGCTCCATCCTCATCTACCCCAGATTCTTCTCGCCCCTTTGCTCCTGCAACCGCCAGTTCGCAGCCGGCTGCATCAGCACCCGCACCCGCGCCCGCACCAGCCCCTGCACTGCCAGCTCGACGGACATTCCCAGAAAGTGATATCGAAAAGCTGCTAGCGCTTGGATTTGACCGACGGGCAGCGATCAACGCTCTGCAAGCAACCGATGGCAATGTCGAATATGCTGCCGGACTTCTCTTCCAGAACTAGAGCAGATATAGGAGCGGAGCCAAGGTGAATCACCTGGAGTACATTGATCACTCGAACGGGATACAGGCATCGGTCTAGGTAAAGGGAATGGGCAGCGTCAGGATGGGGTTTCAGATTATCCTTGACAGTCAGCATAGAAGGCGCCTCGGTTTTCGGCCGGCAGGGAGTTGTGCATGTTCTTAGCACTGGTCTGATCTCGCCAGATATTCGAGTCTGGCATGGGATAACGCATCGTTATGATTTGTGAGTATGGCTGGTGTGAATTTGGTCTGTTTTATTCGGCTTTCACATTGCAGGGCACTCATGTAATCCGTATCTACCGGTACAATAAAGAAGATATAGCTGTACTGCTTCATATGATGTCCTCGTCTGATAGTGAACCTGGCTGATCAAGCTTCAACTCATAATCGACAGAATGGTGATAATTTATCGGATCAGAGGTGTGCTCATTCGTGTTCACTGGCTGAGTAAGATGACATTGACCGACGAAGTAGTATATGAAAGGGATTCAAGTCATGATGAGAAGGGGGTGCTAGCCGACTTATATAGTAGGTGAAGTGAGAGCTCAATGAGTTTGCGTGGCGATCTCTAGTATCTTATACTCCCATACTCCCCTTGCGATAACAACTCTGCATATCAAGGCATACTATTACTAAAGCTTCAGATCGATGGAAGCGATAGGCAAAGCAGATCCATCATGATCACGACCGATTAATTCCCAGAAGAGACTATGCATCCTAATAGCACGTGCTTCATCTTGACGCTGATAAGAGATCGCCGGAAGAATAGCGTCGACCAAGAAGTTTAATGCACAAGGAACACGCATTCTGCATAGGATCCTGATGATATCGAAGACTCATGACCCCTGAATCCAGAGCCTTCATTGGCTCCATCTCTGTAGCATTGAGATAGGTATGTAGTTGGTTCCTGCAGGACGAGGGTACACCGAGACATTCGCGACGCTGAAGCTACTAGGGAAACTGATTTGACGCCGCGGTCGTTCAAGTTCGAAGTTTGACAACGAGCGGGGAGTTGGACTAGGAGTTACCCACCTATGTAGGGCTCGTAGGACACTGATCGCGAAGATACCTAACCTACAAGGGGAAATATACCGATTTGCCAGCCTTAACGTGCCAAACCCTCTGAATATCGTAGGGAAGGCCTGTCATGTATGAAACCAGTGCTAGTCCGACTTCTCGACCAGGCGGTGATACGGCCCGGTCGTTGCCATCCACCCCGCGCGTGTATAGCGGTTGATACAAAACACAGCTCATCTGTAACTGTAGTTTCAAATGCCGAAGAACGCTGGCGTGGTCCTGATCTTCACGCTGCAGGTCACGGATGTCAGCTGGGCAGTGCCGGTGTGCCCAGGCGTACCGTAGACCGCAGTAGCCAGCGGCTGGACGATCGACCGTCGCCTATCCCGCTCAACGCAGAGGAAACTCGAAACTGCTCCCACAAGCCCCTGCATCTCTCCTACTCCTCCATTGCCTAGTGAGTCCGAGAGTGATCGACCATGCCTCCGCCCCTTGTAGCACCGGTAGCACGACGGGGTTTACGCTTATCCACCGGACCGCGGAACGGAGGACGAGAGCGGCAAGAATGCGGGGCCCAATCTTCTACCGGAATGGTGACTGTAAGTATCGTACTGCCTAGATAGCATTGGTTCTGCCTAGTTTCACGCAGTCAAGGTTACAGCCAATCCGTGATTGTTCCTGATAATTCTAGCCTTGCCTCATCAGGAAGAAGAGGAAGCACAGTGGTCAGCAGCCACTCTCCAGCTTGCGCCGAACTCCTCACTAGCTCTCCAAGCGCCGGTTTTTGGAGTGAGTGATCGCCAACCACTCCGCGATCGTCCGTACGCGCGGGCAACCTCGTCCGATTCTCTCCCTTGTCTAGACGGAACTAGCCAAGTGGAGCGGACTGGTTGTACGTGTGGTTAGGACGATCCGGAACGCAAACACCACCTGCCGTACCCAGACAGGTGCCTTGTCGATCCGGAGGGGAGTTGCAACGAGCTTTTGACAGCCGTCGATCAATGGTCGCTAATTGCGCGTTCTTTCCATGGTGATCGGGCCACGTTCTCCATGCGTGAGCAGATTTTGGGACCAGTAAAGAGCGTTCTGTGGTACGGTAGGTAGTTTGCGAGGACAACCCCTCCTGAGGGAAATCTCCTTGAGGCCGGTTTCTGACTCCAGGTCCGTGCCCTCCAACAGTCGAATCAGAATATCGGAAAAACGCCACTTAAGGTATCAGTACCTGATTTCTTCACAAATGACGCGATCAAGTTGCAGGAGAGAAGGTTGCTGTACTGCCAAGCAAACAAGTGGACTCTGCACGGACCTGGAGTCAGAAACCGGCCTCAAGGAGATTGAGCAACTTGAAGGGCGCGGGTCACGCGGTTAGCAGTTTGACACGAGCACGAGGGGAATGGAGATCCGCGGAGGTGGCGCAGAGAAGACCTTGGTTGCGGCGTCGTACGGATTGATACATAGTTAGAGTATGCATTTAGAGGATATATGTCTTCAACCTTACCCCGAGGACCAATCAAATAGAAGCATCGGCAAGCTAACTGATTATTAATATCTTTATAGTTCACATGATTGGACCAAATCCGATATGCGGGATGTATGCAAATAAACAGTATATAGGGGTACGCCGAACCGGAGAATGAGGGGTTGAAGAGTCTCTGGTGTAAGAGTCAACTCAACAACTCCTATGGAACGAAATGTAATTCAACTTCAATTGGGATTTTAAATCAATAACTAGTCGTATAATGTATGGGAGCAACCAAGCTTCACTGGTTACGTACGAGTTACTACCAACTTGCAAATGTCATTCTAAGACAACCAGCGGCCCGAACCGAGAGCTATAGCTGTTGTCATTAGTAATTACCCACATGTTTGCTCTGATTGCCGGTTCTTGAGCTCTGTCGATGTCGTTACATTGACTTCTAAACTCCTGCCTCTTGAGTAGCAAACATTCTCGATTGTAGAGCGTGATAAGACAAGGTAGGTATTGAATAGCTGAGAGGGTGGGGGTTATTCAGGAGGGGCAAACCGGAGATGCGAGAAACTCAACTTGCGAGGATTGTTGGAGCATCAAGTTATTTCTTTAATCTCAAGCGCCAAACAGTGAGTTACGGGCAATTAATACCTATCTGAAGGCATAACGGACAGTCCCATGCTTTGTCTGACTGCCTGCCTATTTGCGCTTGGTAGGTGATATTATACGATGCCAAGTTTCTTATCCGCCGAGAAGTCAGAGAAAGGCGTGCAAGCGATGCGGCTATTTTCAGTCTTGAGTCGCCGCTCCTAGGCAGAATGAAGTCCGGATTCGCATGCCTACCTGTCGTGTTTGACCTTCGTTACCCGGTCTACTTTCGTTGCCACCAAGGGTTATATTTGGAATCCCGGTCTCATAACGCACTACCGACCCATATCCAGGCACCTACGTGCAGCAGTTCCCTATTCCGTATCCATGGGATGTGATGTTCGGCAAACCCCCACGTTCAGCTACCTACTTACATAGACACTAACCAGGTTCAATTATGCGGGTGGGCCTCATGATTTACAGGCAAGATGCCGTTTGACAACGGTCACAGCTGTGTAAGTCGCAAGTTACCTCTGTTAACTCGTTAGTTACCTGCTTGTACAAGACTACATGTTCGGAATAGGTACGGCTCACATATCTAGGTACTACATATCTCGTTGTCAAGCATGAAAAGCATGTCTATATATAACTCACTAGTCAATTACAAGACAACTGAGTCGTACGATGTAGGGACAGATTCAAACAACTGCCCCTAGGCCCGAACTACCGAATCCGATCCCACAGATTTACCTGCAGGTTGACAATCATGATCCACGGCCGAGGACCGAGACCCCGTTAGACAGGCCAGCTTGGATAACATTTTCCAGAGATTGCCTAGTGAGAAACATTCCTAGCGCAGGGCGTGGGGGGTTGTAGGGCCGTTGAGAGCCGTTTTCTCGTTTGAGTCTGTGCATCCGTACAGAACGATATCGTCGTCTGTCTGATGGGTTGCATTACGGTAGTTGATGCCCTTGTGGATGAAAGATCTCCGATGCCCCTTTTCACAGATGGAAATTATGAAGCCGACTACCTACAGAACCGTAAGGGACACCAGCGTTGAGTAACGGTAGGTACAAGTAGTTATGGTCAAGAAACTACATACCTGGAACGTGTTTGGAAACGTGTCATTTCACACCAGAGGTATGGACACTAGATATGTACCTAGATCTCCTCCTAGTGTAGCGCAGTCCGGAGGTATCTCCGTTGACAACTGCGAACGGTAAATTCACATGATTTCCGTCTTGTTATTGAGTGACGTACGTTTTAGCTTGCCCACTAGCGCTAGTACTCGCATGAGGCGCTAAAGTAGCCTGCACTAAGCCTCAACGCAGAACCACCGAGGTACCTACCTACCTAAGTCCGGAGTCATTCCATCTCCTTGAGTATTTCATCCAAAACACTCTGTAATTAAACGAAATAAGAGACACCAAAAAATCTCATTGACAGCTCGATGCGATCGTATTCCAGTAAACGTTTCATAGAATTCACGAATTGGAGGTGCAGATAAGAGAGCAGTTCATGTGCTGTGAACGGATTTAATCGGGTAGTCTCGGCATGTACTTAGAAGGGTCTTAGATAATCTGCAAGGCGCATTATACCTTGTAAGTGCATGCATGCGTACCCCTCTCTCTCCTTTCATGGTTCCCCGGCAATGCGGACACGAACATGGACACGAACCACCCCCACACTCTCGCGCAACAACTCCAAAAGCAACACCGTTTTGCATGAATTTGATGACGGCTGATGAACGGTTGGCAAGGTTGACCTACAACTCACCTCGGGAGTCGGGACGCAGATGTGGTAGCTCCCGAAAAGACAGCATAACGCCACCGACATCACTCCCGCTTCTTCGGTGTCTCCCGTTCCTCGCGTTGCCTCCGGCCCTCATGCATGGCGTCCTTGAGGCACAAAGAACCAATCGTGTATTGTGTCTATGTATTCGAATCAGTTGTTCTTTCTGTTAGTGGCTTGATTTACTTCTTACACCGGCAAATGCGATCAATGAACCTCCAAACAGGCAGGGCCGCAGTCAGATGGACAGACGAAAACAGACGGCCAGAGTGGACTCAAGGACTGACCCGCCGCCCCCAGGCTATGAAACCTATGGATAGCCGAGACGCAATGTCGAGCATGCCCTGCAGGTCGAACCTGGTTGGTTCGTTTGCCAGTCGGTTTCTGACTCCTTGCATGGTACCTACGCCAAGACACAAAGCCCAGCTGGTTTGTCGATCCAAGTCGGTTCCATGATGGGCATCCCACGCCATCCGAGGCCTCACGTAAGAAGCGTTGCATGTTATGACACCATGATTTCATCTATATACTTTTCAAGCTTTTCGCATTGGTAAAGTGGTCAGCTGTCTTGCGTCTTAATAGCCTCATTGCAATGGCGAATCCGTTCGATTTGTGTCTGTTTTCCCAGCGTACTTATATTTATCAAGACATGTTCACTAATCGGAGCTCCACGTGCTAGTAGCGCAGGAATGCCGGTTTCCTGTCTTTTGATATGTTAGCCAGGAGAGCTTCTCTCGTTCAATATGCTACGGTACCATTAATACGTTCTAGGGCACCTCTTCCAGATACATAACTGAAAAACCAGACATGAAGGCACCCTCCCTGCCCATCATTCTAAGAAGATATAGAGAGATGTCTAGGTAGACGAGGATTCTACGAATACACCCGTATGGTCACCCGAGCTGACACAACTCCAGCACTCCTTTACCTATGAAGCACTAACTTATTACCAACCACAGCCAGCGGGAGTTAAAATAGTAGGTACTACAAGTCTTCGTCAACTACCTACGTTTACCGGAGAAGCGGAAGGCCATAAGCAGCTAGCTTTCTCTTCGTGTACGGATTGCATTTATATTGGAATACGGCGGTAAAGGAACCAGGTATGTCAACAAGTAGTGCAGGGTAGTCAGTCAACCTCACACCCTCCATGCTGACATCATGATTGTTCGGTTCACGATAGGGGCGCATTAGTATACCTAATCGAGGCGCAAAGTCTTTGTGTGCAAAGTCATACCTGTCTATTTACCTACCTACCGTATATGATACCTAGCAACTTACGATACACCTACCTATATTACCCACTCCCACATGCATATCCTCGGGTCGCTCACGTTCTCCACACCCATCCTACCGCTGTGGAGTGAGATGCTCCATAACTTTCAACAGCTGCTCAGCCCTCACGCCGCTCTCATGCATGTATAAAGCGCTGTTGGCTTCTAGTCTTTCCCATATGTTGATTTCTTTGTTCTGGATACCTCCTTGTTGATGATCTAGATAGATCATCGTAATCTTCTACAATCATGCGTTCTTCTCGACCTCAGATCTCTATAGAGGCTCAACCTGTCGGCAAGCCGACGGTGGAAGCTGCTCCGGGCATAATCGACATTCGCCGTGACACCGTCAAAGCCAACTTGAAGGCAGAGATCTGTAGGCTTTTCTTTCCTCAGGAAGGGCCTCGACAACTTCCTACATTGTTGCTCTACGATGAGAAGGGCCTTCAACTTTTTGAAAAGGTTCTCAATTTTGCCAACAATTTCGTACTTAGTGGTTGAGTTACAAGGAAAGCTGACCGAGTTTTCAGATTACTTATTTGGAAGAATATTACTTGACCAATGATGAGATAGCGGTCTTACAGCGTTCGGTGGCCGCCATTGCTGCCAAGATTCCTTCGGGCTCAATGCTCGTCGAGCTCGGTAGTGGGTGCGTAACGATTCGTTCTCCTGCTGAATGCCCCGGACGTCCAATTGACAATCGGTTCTAGCAATCTGAGAAAAGTCAACCTCTTACTCCAGGCATTTGAGGAAGCCGGAAAGGAAATTGACTACTATGCTCTTGACCTATCGCAAGAAGAACTCTCTCGAACACTAGCCCAGCTCCCCAAGTTTCAGCATATCCGGTGTCGTGGCCTGCTTGGCACATATGATGATGGCCGGGAGTGGATGAAGTCTCCTGCCATCTTGGCCAAGCCTAAGTGCGTGCTACACCTGGGATCTAGCATTGGTAAATACCCTCCAAAGAACTATTCTCATGGGTGGAACAAGTGGCCCAGGAACCCGGGCTGACGAATACGACCAGGAAACTTCTCCCCATCCGACGCAGCCTCCTTCTTACGAGGCTTCGCCGACGTTCTTCAGCCGCAGGACAGCCTGATAATAGGAGTAGATTCATGTACGAATCCGGCCAAAATATAGTAAGTGCATAACATATGCCACTCTCAAGCCATGCAAATCGTATAAGCGGGCAAGTGCTAATTCAGACAGTCACGCATACAACGGTTAGTAGAACTGATATTGACACTCCCGCGCATAACTAACTCTGATCCTCCATGATAATAGACCAAGAAGGCATCACACACCAGTAAGTAAACACCAGTGTCATCCTAGTACCGTCCGGCCTTTGCGCGGTGATGCTAAGCCACCAAAAGGTTCGTTCTAAACGGACTCGAACATGCCAATCAGATTCTCGGACAGCCTGCTTTCAAGCTGGAGGACTGGAAGATCATTGGAGAATATGTGTACGACAGTGACGGAGGGCGCCATCAGGCGTTCTATTCGCCTGTGCACGACACGGTAGTAATGGGAGAGACCATCAGGGCCCACGAGCGCATCCAGGTCGAGCAGAGCTTCAAATACTCGAAAGAGGCGTGCGACCATCTCTGGAGATCTGCGGGCGTGTTGGAAACGGGCAGCTGGATGACGGACGACCAAGATTATGGTACGTGAATCACCCCACGATGATCATATCCCCCGCTCCGGGAGCAGGAAGATTGGAACAGGGGGTTTTCCCCGTTGTTTCTTCGGCGCCGATTCCGCGAATAGGCAGGCCGCAACGCTTCACCCCCAACTCCAGTCACATCACGGCCCACTCGGGAGCTGACATGTAAACCCTCTCCATTCGCCTGTTATAATCTCCTATGCTCCTCTGTCGGTTACATTCTGTCAGGGCCGTATATTTCTTGCTCAGAAAGACAGACAGACAGACAAAACTTTGTAGGCCGGGTCAACTGACACAATACAGGTTTGCACATGCTGGTCAAGAACCCCTTGGCGTTCAGCCTAAACCCATGGCAATATGTCCAAAAGAATGTGCCTCAGATGAGCGACTGGGAAAACCTCTGGGCCATCTGGGACACCATCACGCGACGCATGCTCCCTAATGAGGACTTACTTAATAAGCCCATCAAGCTTCGGAACGCCTGCATTTTCTATCTGGGCCATATCCCAGCCTTCCTGGATATCCAGTTGACCAAGACCATAAAGGAGGAGCCTGTCCAACCCGCTTACTACCACACAATCTTCGAAAGGGGCATAGACCCGGATGTCGACAACCCCGAGAACTGTCACGCTCACTCTGAGATACCAGATGAGTGGCCTGCGCTCGATGAGATCTTGGCATACCAAGGCCGAGTGCGCGCCAAGCTGAATAGCCTGTATGAACGCGCGGGGCCTGACGGTTTCCCTCGGGATCTTGCGCGGGCTATATGGGTGGGATTCGAGCACGAAGTTATGCACATGGAAACCCTCCTCTACATCCTGCTCCAGAGCGAAAAGACCCTCCCACCTCCCGAAGTTCCGGCACCCAACTTCAAAACCTTGGCGCGGGATGCCAAATTGACGAGAGTCGAAAACAAGTGGTTTGACATTCCCGAGCAAGATGTTACTCTGGGTCTCGATGACCCCGAGAACGACCTGGAGTCCAATGGTCACTTTGGCTGGTAAGCGGAGGATGAGTGAGACATGTAACGTACGGCTTATCTGATCTAACTACGTCGTAGGGACAACGAGAAGCCGCAGCGACGTGTACACGTTCGCAGCTTCCAGGCCAAGGGACGGCCAATCACTAATGAAGAGGTGAGATAATAATCATCCGAAAGCAAATAAAGGAGTCATTTTACTAATACCAGATAAGTATGGCCTCTATCTGTACGAGACCAAGACAGAGAAGATCCCGGCGTCATGGGCCACAACCGCCGTCGCCGATGAAACCGAAGGGCAAGGCTTCGCTAGGGGTCCAGGTCTACCTGATTCATTTATGCAAGGCAAGTCTGTCCGGACAGTCTACGGGCTGGTGCCCCTGAAATACGCCCTCGACTGGCCTGTCTTTGCCTCATATGACGAGCTTGCCGCCTGTGCGGCATGGATGGGCGGTCGTCTCCCGACCTTCGAGGAGGCTCGCAGTATCTACACGCACGTTGAGACAACGAAGGCCAAGTCTGATAGTACCGTACCGGCTGTGGATAGGTAAGCCAACCATTTGCGCATTACAAAAACCTCGCGCAGAAACCTAACATATCACCCAGAAATACCAACGACGAGCTTGAGGAGACACCTCCATCACCCCCTGACACTTCGTCCGTGGTTGATGAAGAAACAGCTTGGCCAAGAGCCCAAGATGACCTCTTCATCGACCTTGCGGGCACCAACATTGGTTTCCAGAACTGGCACCCCGTTCCTGTTACAGCGAACGGCAACCGTCTAGCCGGCCAGGCCGAGATGGGCGGTGTCTGGGAGTGGACGAGCTCGACTCTGCGGAAGCACGAGGGCTTTGAACCCATGTCGCTGTATCCCCTCTACACAGGTATGTCTCACACTTCTCAACCACGGTAACCTTGAAACTAAAACGAATCTAACACAACTATTTATAGCCGACTTCTTCGACGAGAAACACAACATTGTCCTCGGTGGCTCCTGGGCGACACACCCCCGGATTGCCGGTAGAAAGTCATTGTAAGTTTATCCTATCCCGTCTTGTCATCTATGTGTGAGGCAAAGATAAAAAGAGCAGAAGACTGACAATCTTTCAGTGTCAACTGGTACCAGCGCAACTACCCCTATGCCTGGGTCGGTGCCCGACTGGTTCGGGACTTATGAAATTTAAAGTAGAATTATGAAAGGGTGACGTTCAGGGTGGAATGGGAGAACTAGAAATTCTCTTGACACAGTTATGACATGTATATAGGCGCATATGAAAGCAGCATATTATTGAGGACACGCAAGGACTACCTATCCGAATATCATGAATATCGGACAGGTTGAAATACGACATTACCATCACTGTTTTTGTTTCATGATCTCGTGGCATACAATTACATAGCAGAGTCTCTCCTGGCTAAGCCAGACAGTCCCTTTCTAGATATACGAGCAGAACTCTATGTATCAGGGGCCATCCGTAAAGTCCATCAATCCTCATTATTTATGTAAGAAAAGGGGTTCATTCCCTGTCCCCTTTTCCAAAATCAACACTTGTTGTGCGAACAGCGCAGCTATTAAGCAAGTTGTCGTAACTCATTTGTGACTCTTGTCCCCTACCTACCTAGGTAGCAACAGCAACAACAACAATGTCACAACATCTCTAATTCGGTGGGTTTGCGTTCCGGTAATACTGTCAAGTCTCTTCAACGGTGAACGAAGTGGCTTCCGAGAGAAAACAAGAGAAAAAGAGAGAAAAGAAAAACGTGAACATTGAAGATTTTACGCGTTTTTATTTTTCTCTATATCTTTTTTATCTTTCGGTTCTCGTCTTAGCCGACAAACATGTCGATAGCCTGGTGTTCCATGGCCACAGTCGACTTAATGCCATGATCACAGATGAAATTCGTAATCAGATTCGGCGGCGTATAGTCCAACGGCGTCGCAGCACGGACAAGTCTCGCCTGCTTCTGCTCCTCCGTCTCATTCTTCACCGGGCTCGCTTCCATCGTACGCTTACTCTGGAAATCCAGCAGATTCTGCTTGAACTCGGGGCATGCGAACGTAAACTGGTCGGAAGGGAACGTCTGACCGAGCTTGTGCTGCTCCGCAGCGACGTAGAACGGTTTTCCATCGGCCTTCGCGATCTTCGCGATCTGGTACGTGCCCAGGCGACTGATGATGCCGCCCTGCGCCGTGATGACCTCGGCGCCGACAAAGACGATGTTGACCTTCGACATGACGTGCGCGACGCCGCCCTCGGGGATCGTGGCGACGCTGATGCCCTTCTCGCGCAGCTCCGCGACCACCTTGTGGCTCTCGGACTGGCGGCTCTCGCTGATGGCGTAGATGACCTTGAAGCGGCGCGGGAGATCGCTGTTGTAGCGCTCGGCGGCGCGGGCGAGGAGGGTGCCGACGACGCGGGAGCCGCCGTGCGTGAGGACGACGTAGTTATCACCGATCAAGAATCTATACATACCATTAGCCCCTATCCATCCATCCCCATTTCCCCCAAAAATAATTAAAAGCCCTTACCGTCCCTCCGCCGCAATTCTCTCTCTCGCATCCTTCGCTCTCGTAGCGAAAAGTCGCGCATTGCGAATCAAGTGCTGGCGAATGACCTCGAACTGCTGGTCCGCGCTCTGACCCTCCGCAGCAGCGCCGCTCGGCAGCTGTCTAAGCTCCCGGACGAGGTACTGCTTGAAGAAGTCGCTGCCGTGGCGGACGGCCATGGGGTTCGCGACGAGGGGGCTCTGGCGCAGCTTGTCCGCCTGGGCCTCGACGAGCTTCATAGTCTCGAAGACGGTCGTGGCGGACGAAGCGCCGAGGGCCTCGATCAGGGCCTCGATGGCGGCCACGGGCATGGAGAGGTCGGGGTCATCGGCGAGGAGGCGGTGGTAGGTTGCGACGATGCTGTTGAGAAACGTTCACTGGTTAGCCAGGTTGACTTTAACTATAGACGTTCCACTTCTCTATAGTATCATATAGAAAGGGCATATGCGAAGAGGTTTCTTACTCGAACGAACCGAGGTCTGGGCTGGCGCCCCGGATGGGTAACTGGCCCGAAATGCCAGACATCGCGATGTTGTGTGCCGTGTGCGCAATCCGTCAAAGTCGATGTAGTCGTCAGGACTTGGCGTTGAAATGTTTGTAGAAGGCAAACCGGTGCAATGCGCAGGAAAGAATGACGTCTGGTGGGCTTGAAGTTGAATGATCGAAAAAGTGGTTTAGGAAAGGTGAGTCAATCGCGGGGCAACGAACGGTCGAGGTTGAGCTCACTTTCTTAGTCTAAGAAAAGGCAGCTACAGGGGTTGCTCAGGCACCGCGGGGCAACCTCGAGTAGGCACCGTGCTCCTTGTGGGTTACCAGCTGGACGGTCCGGGGGCGTGCACGATGGTATGAGTCCTTCATATCTTATTCGTTGCAAAACAACGACAAATGGGATGATAAATGTTTAGGTAGTTGTTGATGCTGAAGTGTCTATTCCGTCTTGTTTACGGGCTACCTAATCTTCTAGTTGGTCTTCAACCGGCGTCTCCGGAGCTCACGAGTCCATACAATCCATCCGTACCGAAACCGGCTGGAAAGTACGGGACTTACAACAACCTTCATCAACAAGAGAGCTTGAATCGAATCACTCCGAGTTAAGACAATGGCAAATCAAAGCATGGTTGATTTCAAGGAGTTACGCCAACAGTATTTACCTAGCCTGTCCCCGTAGAAAGCAACCCGGCAATTACACCGGACCGGAGCCCATTTCAATCACAGCCACCATCCCCGTTACCAGATTTAACCTATGCACGCTAAACATCCTCGGTCCTGAGAGTCCTTGACCACGTGAGAACTTTTCATTTCGTAAAAGAGCCGGAGTTGATTAAGTATTGTAATGTTTGAAACTGCATCGTCATTTCTGTTTGGTTGCATCTCTCCTTTCTAGATTCGTGAGATCAACACAAGCAAACACATCACTCCATCCCAACCACTCATTGCTCAGAAACCTGAACATCCCGCAGACCGTCAACCTTCAACTCTTCACCAGTTGCGCGGTGGTAAATATTCTCGACATCGTCCGTGGTTGTCTCGAAGTGTGATGTGGCGTCGTAGCTCTTGGAGATGAAGATGTTGTCCGCCTTGCCGTCCTCAATAGGCTCGTAGAGGGGTATGGGGGCACCCTAATTGACTTGTCAGCTTGTGATTCCGAGAACAGAAACAATACCTGTTCAAAACTTACCATAAACTGCTCCTCAATCTTGCCAAGACGCTCCAGACCAGGCTGCAGCTCGAGGTGGGGGTTGGTTGACGTCTCAGCAATCGTCGAGACGATGGCAATGTAGTAGCCCTTGGGGCAGACGTTGTGTGCCGACGAGACGCAGGCAATGTAGATGTCTAGCCTCGAAATTAGTATCTCTGGAAACGAATCACTCGGAATAGTTTCATTTTGCACTCACCGTTCTTGCGACCGACCTGGGACTGGGGAATGATCAGCTGGCAAGAATCGCTGTCGTTGGTACCAGCCAGGGGGTGCTTGAGCACGCAGATGGCCTTAAGCACGTGGCCGACAACCTTGACCTTGTCGGGGAAGTAAGAGGGGTCACCGAGAATCATGTCGGCCCTGGTCTCGAAGTGGATCTTCTCGGGGCTGTCAGTGTTGCCCATGGTCGCCTTGATACCGACGGCCTTCTTGCCCTCGTACAAGATCTCATCGACCGAAGTGTTCAGCATGTAGGTACCACCGTAGATGGCGGACAGACGGGCGAAACCCTGGGGCAACTCGCCCAGACCGTACAGGGGGTAGATGTACGGCGACTTGCCGTATCTCGCTACCGAGTTACCGTACAGGCGGATGCGCTCGATGGCCTCGGGAGCCTCACCGGGCTTGTCGATGTAGCTGTCATCGAGGTAGAGGGCCATGGCGTGACCAATGAAGTCACGGGTGCTGGCCTCAAGGCCGAACTTGTCGTAGACATCCTTCATGGTGTCCTTGCTCATGTCGAGACCTGGTTGCCGCAAAGTCAGTCAACAAGGTTCTCGCCCTCGGTGCAACAAACAAAACAACTCGACTCGGATAGCTCGAGGTATGTCTCACCTTTGTGTGTAGTAGGGTCGTCGAGGGAGAAGGTACCGATCCACTCGATGAAGCTCTTCATACGGCGCTTCTCGAAGAGGCCCATGAGGGGCGACTTGAGGGCCTCACCAGCATCTGAGGGGACCTTGGCAACGGTGGCCTTGGAGGTGGCACCCTGTTGTACGAAGCTGCCAGCAACCTGCTTGAACTCGAGGTAACGGGTAACATCGGTGGAAACCAGGATGTTTGTGAGCTTGCCCGAGGACATCAACAGCTTGGGCACCAAGTCGATGTTCCAGTCGTTGGGTCGGCCGTACTTCTTCCAGGGCTCATCGCCCGGTGTGTAGTTGCCATACTTCTTGAAGAGCTATTGCGTGTAAAGAGGCGATTAGTTTTCATCCGTTATGGGTGGTGGCACGTATAAAAGGGGGGGGGCCCAAGGGGGGGGCATCGTGGGGGGAATATATGTGCATACCGCTTCGATATTAACGGAAGCAGCCTCTCTGTAGACACGGCGCATTAGCTTCAAGATCGATGACACATGCCAAACGGCATCGAGAGCATCATGGGAACATACCCTCCGTAGTGATCATTACGATCGATGTGGAGAACCTTCTTGCCCTTGACACTCAGAACACTGCGAGACGAGACACCCGGTCAGCAAAACACTCCTTTTCTCGTGAAGATGGTCGGCGGTCTTCGTGATAAGTCTTCGTGGATGACACGAGTCGATATGGTTTCGATATGATTCAGGGGTTCCTATAAGACATACCCAGAGAGAATGCACTCCGTCAAGCCTGCTCAACCGTCAGAATCAGAAGCATCTTCACAAGCGTCCATGCTGCATCGCCGACCACGCAGAAGGATGCGGGGCTGCTGCTACATACCTGTGCCCAGCACAATGACATCGTACTTAGGGGAGATCTCATCCATGACGACTACTGATTAAGGTGGTTTGTAGATTAGGAAAACGAGTAGTAGTTAGTAGTAAAAAGAGAGAGGAGAAGGATTAGGTATGAAGCGTGAATATTCAGATGGACGGATTACTGAGGAACAGAAGTAGAAGGGAAGGTTATTGTCTCTGAGCTGTCTCCCGCCGTTGTTGAAGAAGTATCGGTGTGGGAGGAGGTGGTTTAGGTGGTTAGGTATGTACGGAGGAAAAAGGAGACAGACGGGAGTTATACTACTTGGTCTTGGTCTTGGTTGATGAGGGGCTTCGTAATGTTGGCATTATGTACTTCGTACTGGAGCTGGAGATGGACAGAACGGGCGAACGAGCGAACGGCAAAAGGGATGCTTCGAGACGCCTGAGGGTACCTATAGTGGAGCGCCCACATGCACTATAGGGAGCTCCGGCCAATAGGGGGCCGTAGTTGACGCTACCCATGTTCAGTGGTTACAGTAGCTGCCCGTCCGCACTCTAACGGAGTCCCGACGAGTCAACCACGTTCTATCCCGTACGGAACACTGACCAGCTGGTTGTCACTGTCGCCGGCTGGTTCGCGGTATTTCGTCCGATGTACCTTGCGGAACACGGAGTACAGGCAAGGTACTTACTTCAAGATGAACTCATCATGCTTGAACGTGCCTCCTTCATCTCTTCTTTCACATTCATTCACCCTTTTCATTCATCCATTCTGCCTTGTCATTCTTGTCTTTCTCTCACTCTCTCCCTAATCTTTGTCGCCATTCTTTTTCAAATGTGCCGTTTTAGCCAGCATTACTAATAAAGATAGGCTGAATGAATAGCGTATGTTACAGTACTCAGTAGGTCGGCCTTGACTCCACCATCCTGATATTGGACCAATGTTTGCCAGGCCTCCCCATCCCAAGTCATTCCCGGAGAGAGTCTTGTCAGGGGTAAAGTATCATAATACAAATATTTACACACATAGCTCCTTACTTAGCCTTCTGGCTAGGTAGCGACCCTTTCCATTTATAGACAGACGATGACAGCTTCATTTAGCAGCCATTTCGGAATCCCGTGTTGCTGCTGCGGCTGCTGCTGCAAAGTGCAAAAGTGTCCCTTCTCGCCCTGTTTGTTACCGGTACTCCGAAACCACCTCGGCGCGCACCTATTTGCTCCTCAAGGCTTCGCTGCTACTGGGGTCTCAGGGGCTTGGGTTTGGGTTTGGGCGGGAATTGTTGATGGGTCAACGTCCTCGGGCTTAGTCGTGCTGGGCTCCTCGGCCATAAAGTTCGACTGCTCTGCTTCCGCCGCCTCGGTCGCGGCTTCGTAATTCTCGAGTTGGTCTTTGGGTGTGAAGGGGGTTTCTCTGTTGTTGAGGTCGACTTCGGGGTCCGTCTCCGCCAGCTTTCTCGCATCCTCCCAAGCGTACCATCGTTCAGTCAGCGCGTGCTTGAGAGCCTTCATTGTCCTGCGAACCTGTTGGTGCCGTATGTTGTGTTAGTAGGTAAGATGTGCGGCAAGTAATTGGCAATATCTGGGAGGCGACTTGCCTCCTGCATGCGCTCCGCTTCCTCCTCAGCGCCGCCTGGGAGCTGAAGCCGAGATCTTTCCTTACGCAGCGTCGAAAGGCGGTTCTTCTCCTTGGCGCACACCCACCACAGCTTGTGCAGATCCTCCCAGCTCTTGTGTCGCAACTCCTCCACAGTCCATCCACGTCCGTGCTCAGCCGCCTCCTCAGGTGTTAAAAGTAACTTGTTCTTTGCATAGAAAAACTCCCATAGGCCGTGGTTCGGGTCCACCACGAGCTTGGACTTGAAGTTCACCGGCTTCGGTAGCTCTGACGGGTCGATGTTCGTTCGGTGGCGGAGACCGGACCGGTATAAACTACTCATACCACGGAATCGGTTGTTATCACGGCGCGGCCGTCGGTTGTTGTACTCGGGCGTCGCCGAGAAGGGGCATTTCTGGCATGAGGCTGTAGGTAGAACAGGTCCTAAGGTGGTCTTGGCGCCAGGAAAGACTTTGGCGGCATTGATGATCCGGCCGATCGAGGGCCGAATAGATACTGGTGTCGCCATCATATGCGTGAACGAGGTCCTCTGCCGTACTTCGAAAGCGGACGCGACGACGTGACCCGGGATTGCGAGCGTCGGCTTCCAAAATTTTTGGGGCGTATGTTGGACCAGATGCACATTTGCGTCTAAGGTTCGTGCTCCTCGTGAATGCACGGTTAGATGCAAGTGTGGCTGGTGCTATTTTGCTAATGGGATATCCATATATCGAGTAGCAGTTCTACACTGCTTACTTGATTATAGTGCTTAGCCGCATTGCTCGACCGTCTGATTCGAGGTCCCGTCGTAAACTATCGACTGTCCAAGAGCATAACCACACCAACTAGTCGTTCGTATTGACCCAGCATTCCAAACTTTTGCTCTGGTACTCTGTTGGCTTCTTATTGAATGACAGATTTATTGTGCTTCGACATGTTTATCTTGCTCCAGATGTGTTAAGGGTGGTCGAACGACGAAGCAACATCTACGGAAGTGAAATCCGCATCCATTCAACAGGGGTGGAATCGACAACAAACATGATATATAAAGGCAGTACGGAATTCACAGTATCATGTACTTACTGAGCCCTCGGGTAAGTTTTGTTCTTCTTGCACGTTCTATCGTTGCTCATGAAGGAGGACTAGGCAAACCTGGAATCACTCCTCGAGGGTACATGACCTGATGCTTCTTCAACGTTTTGAAAAGATACGATGTTGAATCAGGCCGGCACGAATTCTATACGACTGAGGGTTATCTCTTCACCAGAAGAGTGAACAGATGCTCGCATACCCCTATGTGTGTCAGATATGGCCGTACCGCTTGTCTGAGTTCTGGACAACTCCAGAGCGGTTACATATCTGTCTGTCACCTTGTGATATATCATCCCGCCGTTCGCCCGGTTTGACTGAGTTTCTCTTCTAAAACGTTCTTGCTACAAATTCTCCGACTGATAGTGTGAACAGTTTGACTCGGTGACGATGTACCGTTGAGGACACTATTGTTGAGTCACTTGCCCCTTGTCACCAGATCTATCACCATGTGATACTTGACTCGGTCATCGTCTGATCTTCACGATACTTGTTCAGCGCCAGGCAGACGCTAGCATAATCATTCTGCTTGTCATCACACTCGTCACAGCTTATCCCTCTTGAGAAAATGCCATTCGGCTCTCGACTGTGATTCCGAATGGCGAGGATAGAACACACAGCTCGAGATGGGTTTCGAACAGAAGTAGATCTCAGACAGTAAAGTGTTGTCTTTGCTGGTGTTGCCTATTTTCAGGGGCTTGCAACGCACTGCTCATACTGTCTAGGTATTTTGTTCGTACGTTCTCTTCAGTTGATTCACTCTGAAGTTGATTCACTCTGAGTGAAGCTGGGTCAGGGTCGGCCAACCTACGGTCTACCCGGTTGGATACCTTTCGTGAGATTTGGTCAACGATTCGCTGGTCGGTACATCTATACCTCTATGTATCGCTTCATTGAACTACTGTCAGCCGGTCAGGCGGTAATGGCGGACTGAAGCGGCCGATCAGCATCTCTGAGGTGTGAGCTCTCAACATCCTAGACGAAACTGATAACGACAAAAGGCCAGGACACTTTTTACAAGTCAGAGCCCCAATGTTTTCATGGTAAGTGTTTCCTATGAAACAATTCTCAATTCGTCTCACAGGTTTGGTTTCATGGTGTACGGCAGTGATTCACTGCTCCCGCCGAAAGAGCCATCACGTTTGAGATATTAACGCCTTCATCAAACTCGGCCATCAGCTCCATGGACTCTACGGCATTGTGCATTATGGGAATGCCATCAAGCATACTATCACCCTCGAAGAGTACTATCGTCTCTCACCAGCCGAAGAAGAACAATACCATTGCAGAGAAAACCAAATTCAAACAGAAGAGAAAAGACATCATAGATGACCCCAGAGTAGAAGTGTTACATACTCCAGTTCTTGTCAGATGAGAGCCTCTTTCATCTCAGTCAGTTGAATGAGCGTTGATATCTCGTTTCGTCTCCATCCAGCCATCTTCAACGTACTCGTAGACGGGACGGAATGATTAGTCGGGTTGAAACGTGAAGCGGTCTGTCACAAACACCTAACCCACGCGTTTCTGGGGCAGCGGAATTAACGACTTTCCAATTAAGATCAAGATCCATCCAGAACGAGCACAGACCTAGATCCGAACTTATCCCTTAGAGTGTGTGTGTGTGTGTGTGTGCCCATATGGTCTCCTCTTAAGTAGCGGGCCCCATCGACGGAGCGGGTTTGTCGTATGGGGAACCAAAAAAACCCACGGGCCCTTTTTTCGTGAGATCGTGAATCTGCCTAGGAGAATTAGGTGTTCTCCAGCTTTCTTATTCGAGATCACACAAACCCGCTTTCTTCTAGACTCACGTAGTGTGTCTTGTCTGCCCCCCCCCCCTCCCGTCCCCCGTCCCCTACACTACGGAATACACACCGGCGTGATGGAGTCGTCGACGGGAACGAAGACGCCTGGTTCTTTTCGCTAGTAGTGCCTTATAAGGCTGGGCCTCCGGGTCCGACTGTCTATGGGACGGCATCACTGGCGCCATGGGTACGGGATTAAGTACGGAGCCGTCCTTACTGGGCATCCACGGCATGATCAACCTGTGGATAAGTTTGTTTACTCGTACAGCTTCAAGCTGAAGTTGACATTAACAAACAAAACCCCCAGTCAACTCCACGATGTGGCAGTCGTTAGGAATGAACCTGTCTAAGCCGTAGTGTACTTCGTAGGTCCGGACGATCTACGGAGTACTTCTCTGTCTTTCTGGCCTCTTCTCTTCTCTACAACTCCTATTCCGTATCGGCCAAACAAACCAATCCAGTCAGCAACTCGCCGTTCAACCGAGGCACTTGAGAGAGATCATCCGTCCGTCTGTCTGATTCGACAAGGCTACGATATGCTTGCTCACGAGACCATCGTGATGCAGGTCAAGCAACCCCCGGCTCTACGGCACCAAAAAGAGGTTGCCTTGCTCTCGACGGATTATTCCGCCATGTAAGTATGATTTACCTAGACAAGTACATGCCTACATGCTCGTACATACGGCGACATCGAAGCGAGCCATGGACGGAACAGGCAGGTCTGCGCGTTGAGGCCAAAAAGTACGGAATACCTGCTTCGTATATGGCTCTACCTCGCAGTACATCCGTACGGCCTCGGTGGATTTGCAGAATGAAGACTCTGATCTCTTGACAGCGCGCATTTAGCTACATTAGGCACCAAGAAGTAGTTAGCTAGCTTGATATGTACCCAAGACGCACCCTTCAACCGCCGGTACCTTCGTTTTCATCATGGCTCTTCACACGGAATACTTCGTGATGGAGGTAGTTAGTCTACGAGTTGTATTCCGTATAGTCACATAGCTCGAGAACGTCTTCGTGATCAACGTCTTAGACAAGAGAATCACAATTCACCCGAGCCTCACAGGACATGCCGAGCACCGTATGGGCAACTACCTAGGTAGCTCCGTACAATCACCCAGAGATAGATCTTCATCGAGGGGACTTGGCCCCCTCTCGACCCGACCGGGCTCTCCTCTCTCTTCTCTCTCAAAAGACCAGAAAATCCCAAACCCTGCCTAGCGCCGCTCATACCCTCGACGCGAGCTAGCACTAACAGAGAAAAAAAACTTAGCACCGGCGCGCTAGGTATTTGCATCCCAAATCCCAGAGAGAGATGACAAACCAGAATGATTCTCTTTCTCTTCTCTCTCTCTTGGGGGCGTGGGAGGAGAGGAGAGGGAGGGGGAAGAGAAGTGGAACGATTTGCTCTGCATCACTAACGCCCTCTCTCACTTAACCCATTCCGCACTTTTTGACACTACCCACTTAGTCTCTCTTGGGTCCTAAACCCGTCCTTTCCCTTTCGAGGAACGAGGGGGAAAGCAGAGAAAGAAAAAAAACCCCGCCAAAAATTTCGAGCCCAACACACGCACGCACGCGCGCGATGAGGAGGAGCAGCAGCAGGCAGTCCGAAACTCCTCAATGCCCGAGGATCCAAACAAACACAAGAAGTACCCAACATGAATGATATCCATTCCCCCGCACATCTGAAGTTGTATCCTGTGCATGTAAGGCAGACAGATCGTCCTTCAGAACTTCAGATCAAGGTAATAAGTGGACGTTTTAAGTCCAAATGTACGGATGGATGTCATCGTTACCCTACTCGAGATTTCAACTGCGAGATTCATGCAGGCGAAAACCTGACCTGTATCGAGCCAATGGTGAGTTTCATTGCATCCCGTGGAGCCAGGATAAGCCGCAAAGCAAGTCAGACGACATCCCATCCCATCCCATCCCATCCTATCTTTGCCTCCCTACCCGGTCCGTAATCATCTTTTTTCCATGACCAATCCTTTTAAGCTTATTCCCCCTATAGCGTGAACTTGGTATTAGTATAGGGGAGGCCGGATAGGACAGCTTAGCGAGAAAAGGGAAAAAAAATTCCGTAGGTAACGTGGACAATTGCCGACGAGCAGTTCGTGTAAGGAAAACGAGCAGAAGGGGTTCTTGATAACAAGACAATCCTTGCATTTTGACAACTCGACAAGGGACTTGAGAGGTACGAGTACCTTCAACTACAGGCTAAACTACGTGCATGGGACTAGAGCAGGTAGGTATCTGTCTACTTTACTAATGCCACAATAGCCGGTCGTAGAAGTCTTGGGCTAAGCAGGTAGGCAAGTAGTTTCGGAATTCCGATCACCCTGGCTTTTATGACAGTGCTTGAGGCTGAAATCAGCCATCGAGTCCGAGGGAAGGGGGTTGAGACTTCGATATCGGCGACCTACCTACCTGCCTCGGCATACCAGTAATCAGAGTCGAATCACCAGTTGAATAGGAGTTACAAAACACCTCCAGAGAGTTGAATCGAAGTCAACACTGTTGTGTAATCCTTAATTCAAGTCTGTGCACTAGACCGGTAAGGGTCTTGCCTACCGCACACGGACACATCCAGCCTAGTGTGGACTTTGAATTCCGCAAGTGAAGGACTTCACTTCTCGAAAAAGACTCAAACAAGTTTAGTTGAGATAAACCCGTCCGCCGGCGCCGACTTGAATGAAGTTAACAACGCGACCTAAGTAGGTACCTCATGTGGTATCGGTATTCCGTATGAAGTACCAATCTGTCTTCAGAGCTGTACAGGTTACCTCCCCGTACATCAAAGAATACGACAGAGAAGGAAAGAAAATCACAAAAGTCCGGCATTTATCGTCGGCATATTTTTTTTCTCAACACGACGGATGATGCCATGCTGGTTTCGTCTTCGAAGCAATGACGCTTTCCCGAATCCAGTATCAAGGCCACTCACTCCCCCTCCATCCATATCGTATGAGGCTTTCGGCAGTGTACACTGTCGGCAAACTCTCTTGCGCGCATTAGGACCCTTTGGTCGGGCCATAACTCCGAAGTGAGCAAGGCCGAAAGGGGGGCTTGATTCGAGTTTCAGATTCGATGACGTGAAATGTCATTGCTTTTCCCACGGAGCTTAGAGGCCTTGGCAGATCAACGCCTTGCTGTAGGTAGGTAAGATCGCGAGGAGTTAGGTCGACCAACAAGAAGCCTGACGTCTTCTCACCCTGCAATACCTAGGCAACGGACAACTGCATATCGTAGTGCTTATACCGGTATTTCGTAGGCTCGCAGGTAAATAGATAGGTACGGATTACCTACCTACTCGTAGTAGTCAGCCGCGAGCCAACATTTACGAGTACGGGATACCTACCTACTCGTACGAAGCCGTACAGAACACAGTGGCACTACGGGATATCAGGGATAGGTATTCCGTAGGTCTTGACTCTGATGAGTTTCGATGAGCTTCATTCCGGTTCAGGAAATTCTCAACGAAGATAGCGATTCCGCGGCACACATTCCGTACGTACATAGGGCGGTCGATAATTCCAAAGAGCCCTAATCAAATACGTAACGACTTACGGATTTGCACAGAGGTAGGCCGTAGGCTGAAAAAAAACTCGAGTCATGGGTAGAAAGCAAACACCTATGTTTAGCACACAACAAGAATCTGTCATGACTCGGGAGTCGGGGCCGCCCAGTAGCAACTTGCCAACACCGAGGACAAGATAAAAAAAGTAGATAGTGCATCCGGACAACCGTGTTCCGTATGCCATCAGAGCAAGTCAGGCTTCAGGCCATCGGTGTTTCAAAAAGGGCAAAACGATTGCCGCCTTTTCGTCGCAGTTAGGGCCAACTAGGTATTCCGGACCTGCGAAATATTTCGTCGATGTCGTAACGCGTTCTCTCTCCCTGTCTCCGAAAAGATACGATCAGCACGCCATGACGATCGCAACGCCAACCGCCAAACCCGCCAGTATATTCCATACTGGCAGCGCCTCCTTTTGCCTCGCACCCCCGCGTGCTGTCAACAGTGTCGCTCAGTCCTAGGACTTCTATTTCGTAGCAGGCCATTATTTGTGACCGTCTCTCGCGGCTAAGACGGTAGGAGTGAGGGATCTGTGATCATTTGCATGGCTAGCTCTGCTGCTCCTGATGTAGGTATCGTGCCGCACGGAGGTAGCATTGCGATCCTTACGCTACAGCGGCCTGTGATGCATGCAACCAAGATACCAATGGCCGGGTTTGCCTGATCTCAACGGATTAGCTAGGGGTGTCGCTTCAAGTAAGTGCTTATTGGCCGTTTGTCAACTTGTCATCACCGGCGGTTGAGTCGAAAGGAGTCAAACCCTACTCCATACAGATATTTCGTACTTAGGTATACCTATCTCACAGTAGGTAAGCCGTACTCCCTACGAAAGACCTCATTCTCATAGTGTCCAGTAGGCAGGGGCTTACTGGAATTGGGAAGACTCGTCGTTAGTTCTTCCTGCATAGGGTGTTTCGTCGTCTCGTCCGTAGTAATACTGTGAATTAGCCGGCAGATCTGAGGAGGGAGAGACTCAACAATGCGACCGTCTCCGACTCAATACCTACGATATCGTACGGAATAAATTTCGAGTCGTTGCGATTAAGCCCCGAGCACCGGAATTTCGTAGAAGAGGGGGATCTCATTGACCTAGGCCGTGTTGTGCCGATGCCTAGAGTCTCTCTCTGTCTGCGGAATACGCTTAGTATTTTCTTTGCCTTTGCATATTCTTGCCGACAGGTTCTTCCTGGAATACATAAAGACGTTGTGTGTAGGTAGGTATGTTGTTACAAGGCATGTAGGCATCCGGTATTTCGCGGTACCAATCCAGGTGCAACTCGGCCGTATTATCGGTACCAGACCTTTTCACACGGAGGTTGGATATTTAGGTACTCGCTGCGCAGGCGGAATACCGTACATTCTTCAGTGATTGATTGATTGATCCATGAGTGCACGTCGTCACGCAACCATCGTATAAGAAACCAGCATGTATGTAACATGCCATGGGTACTGGTATTCCGTATCCCGTTCTCCGTGCACTGTACCGATGGTGATGAGGGCATCCCAAGGTATCAATCATCTTGATACCTGCTCAGTCACTAACGGCGTACGAGTACCTTGCCAGTCCGCAACTCCGTGAGACAGAGAGACACAGTCTTAACAGACTCTCTCTTCTGAGACAGGCCGTCGTCGTTTATGGCGCATTTGATTAGATCAGGTCTACAAGATGACACACTAATGTAGGCACAATCTGCGATCAAGAATCGAATCAGTACCTACTCAACCAAGCACGAAGCACAGGAAGGCCACAGGAAGGACAGGATGAGCACAGGGAGCGTACAAGTACAGCCGGTTACCAGTTGGGTTCTGGCGTTTCATGTGGTGTACCTCCTACATGATGACCTTCTAGTGTATGTATCTGCTTGATGAGCTGGCCTCCATGGCCTTTGATAGGACGGGTTGAGGAAGCAATCTCGGTGCAAGCTCGGTCATGACAATCCCGGGACGATGCAACTTGCAAGAATCTTCCCACTCATCGAGCGCACAGAAAGAGGGACTTGACCGCTACACTAGCGTGCACTACAGTACGTGTAGACGCCATAAAATGCACGCTAGTCCTAATGAGGTAGCTGTAGCCCTGCACTAGGAAATCTCAAGGGGCAGGGATGACCCTGCTAGACGCATATGCAGGGATCGCGCAGGCTGTTACGTATAACTACATGGAGGTAATCCGTAGCTACTCGTACATAAGCCGACCTCACTTGCTCCTGCCAACCGCTCCGGATTAAGGGATGACAGATGGCGTTCTGACTTGATGATATGGGCAAGAACGGCATGAGACGTCTCTAGGAGGAAGGTTGCAATGATGCAGTCGAGGCAAGTGCGTCTCATGATGAAAGCTTGTTTGTCGTGATCCCGAGTGAAAAGAGATGAAGCTGGGAATCGAGGGACGACCCAGGATCTTTTTCCTGTCTCAATCAATCCGTACACCGCGCGTCTTACCTGTGTAACGAAGCCCGTGTTTTGAACGGTGGACAGCGAAGAAGGCACGGTACGGATTATGGACTAGGTACTCGTGTAAGTCGCTTCCTATACGTGCAATCTGTGCAATCTGTACACTCCGTACCGGTAGCCTGTCGAGAGGAAATACCTACGGCTACACACCGGTGGCTAGTCTCGATGCGTTTCTGTTTCTGTCGACTGCGCATTCCCAGGGACGGTACACGTGTATCGGTCGGTATGGTGTCGGCCTGTGTTTGCTTCTGTCAACAGATACGGAATACGGAATACATACGGGAAAAAGGGGGTGAGAAAAATTCCTTCGAAAAGACGGACAGAAAAGAGAGAGGGCGACTCGCAATATAAATTTACAAGGAAGCTGCGACTTCATATACCTGTTGACATCACTCCCCGAGGCTCTAGCGTCGACAAGGTTCAGCCAAAACCCATGTGCGATGTGGATAAGCTTTTCTTCGAATGAAGCTTCGACGACGTTCTCGGTTTCAGCCTCATCGGGGCTCCATCGTAAAAGGTTGGCGATGGACGTGAAATGAGGGTCTCTTAGGTTACACAAAATGGGGCCTCCAGCATGCCTCTTTCGTCCATCTCTCAATCCGATTGACACGAATCCAAACCCGGTGGTTATTATTAGACAAAGTCCACCTTTTTTTTTGCCGGCTGCCCCAAAGATGCCCACCTTTTTTTGCCCACTCTTGCCCGCTGCCCACCTTTATGGCGGCCGTTGCACATGACTATCCCGACGCGGTGGATTTGGACATTTCGATGTTCGTATCCCGTACTTGTATTCCGTCCGAAGTATCGACGGCTTTCGAGACTGCGTTTGCACCGTTTCTTCGCCCATTCGCTCTCTCTGAACGGCCGAGGTTCAAACGGCTACATCAGACGGAAGAAGCGGCTAGCGATGTCGGCGGTTTATCATGTTTGTGCTGCTGCTCGTACTTCGTACATGCTACGCTACTCGTACCGTGTACGATGCACTCGACACTCGGTACATTGGGGATGATGAGATGCTACCACAAATGCACTAGCGCCTTCCTTAGCTCGGCCCTAGCGCGAGATATACCTAGCGCGGCGCACGGATTACGGGTCGCAAAATGTACCTAGCGCAGACCCATCACCTAACCGATGCTGGACCTCACTTGTTCGCTGTCGCTTGTACGGAATACGCAGTACGATACGTCTCTGTAACGTACCTGCTGTTACGGATCACAGGCCTGTACGGATCGGGCGCACATACGGAATAGCTCAGGGTAGCACGTATGTTTTGCTTCCGCTCCATCTCCACATGCCGACATCAGAGACGTTCAACATCAGCCTCGACGGTATCATGCCGATATCTCGTTTGTTTCTACCTACTCCGTATCAAGCTGCCGGCTTCATCAATGAGTAGGTAGATACGGAATATGGACCGTATTCATCTCACTTCAAAGAGAGAAGGCAACCTGAAGGGGACGGGCTCGTTGACAAACACGAGATGGCCTCGCCTGGCTTCATTCGTTTCTTGCCAGCAAGACTGACGACTAGCAGTCAACACTCTCAGCATGAAAGCAACACACATAGAGATGCGTGTACATGCTTACGAGTATGCGCTTGACTGTCTTATTCCTGACAAGTCCTTACTGATAACTACGGCGTATACTGAGCCCATATCAGGACGCCGAGAGAGTCGAAATATCAAATCAGAGACCTCAAACATCCAGCTGAAACGAGTGCGCCTATAAACCAAGACAGCAGCCCTTGTTGTTATGCTGTCTCATATGACTCCCGCTCCCCACCGTGATTTTCGAGACAGCGATGCCCCATCAAACTAATCCTACCTACTGGAAGACCTGATCGCCAGTCCCAAGGACCAGGCAACTTATCCGTCAACTCAAACCAAAAGCCGGGGCAGCCTTGTGGATCATGTGTCCTCGCGTCGGTACGGATTCGAAATCCTAGCCACGATCTCTCCCCAATTCTGGCGCCCTTCTTGACAGCAAAAGATTCACGAATTTCACGGCTGCGACTAATGGCCTCGGCTGCTCACAAAGAGAAGATGCTTGAATAGCAAACCGATTATATGTCGCAGTCACGCCACCTTCCTATAATGTGACCTCTCATGATCGTGACGAACGGCGTCGACCGGAGATCTCTCGGGGCGGGCTAAGCGGGATACTACGATTGTCCCGGACCATGGGGATAAGTACTTTGCCTAATGCACAAATGTGTTTCCGTAATCCGTACCTATCACCAACTTCGTACATGAAGCACACTACGCTAGGTAGGTCAGAGAGATGGGTACGGTACCACTGATATGTACATCGGATTCAGGAAGTTCACCACATACATGCCTAGTGTGCAGTAGGCCCAAGAAGTACCGTCTGGTACTCCGTAGTATGTAAGTCGTCTTGTGTCGGAATAGGCATGAAGCCATGTTGCAACATCACTTATCAGATTGTAGCAGGCCTCCACCATGAGCCGGCAGATAATCCGGACGTGGAGTGCAGCACGTGCAAACACCAGACACTTGCAAACAACGAGTTGCTAACGACTGTCTACGGTATGTGTGAGAATGTCCAATACAGAACTCACATGAATTCGGTATACCTTGCAGTTCAGGTAGGGAGTCGTGATCACATATGAGACTCGCAACTAGTTACCGTTTAATCCGTACCGCCGCCAATCGCCGTCTACTATTACAAGTACGGATTACACTACCGGTACTTCGAACGGAATACGGAATATATTCCATGCAACTACCTAACTGCAGTGTGACTATCATCGTCAACTTGTAGACTGTACTTACTACCGCCGAAGAACACCAGATTACGAGTAGGTACGACCAATCTACCTACCTACCTCCTCGTGCTAATTATTCAACGAAGCGTGCACTAACAACTAGTTTCGTGTAGCTCGATGTCATTCCATTCCGTAACACTACCGGTATACGGAACGAGGCCGACGGAATTAAGAAAGTGTGAAGGCGAATGTAATCCGTACGGAAAACCCAGTACGAGCATGGTAACAAGTTACATCCCTACGGAACACTTGGCATGGTTGAAAACACCAACCTCACGATCTTCAACTTGGTTAGATGCCAGTTCACTGTTATAGGATTACATCATACGAGTTTCAAAACGATTCCGTTCATAATGCATCTTCTATACTAAAGTACATCCCGGGCTCTGGTGTCGATTCACAGCAACTACAAACTCGGAAATCATCAAGAGGGGTTACGGAAGTCTTCCAGTTACCTGCGAGCTTGTGTGGGCCGATATTAGGCCGGACGACTAAGGCGTAGGCAATACTACCTACCCTACTCCGTGCACTACGGAATACCTACTGCTACCTTCCAGTAGATACCACTCGCACGAGTACATTGGATAGGACTGGAGGTTCTGTCTGTACCGATACGGCAACAAACTACCAAGTTACCTGACGCGATAAATGAAGCAGATGCACCTTGTCGACGGGGAGGGAGGGGGAATGATGGAAATAGACCAGCCATTCAGAGGCACATGTGCCGTAGTTCCGCGATAGGCAACGACAGCTAACAAGTACCTAGCTAGCTAGCAGGGAATGCAAACCGATTTGCCGCAGTTGAGGATGTATCGTACATACCTGGAACAGTGTGTGTTCTGGTACCGAAACAAGTAACAATTTTTTCTCTCTCCCTCTCTCTCATGATGCTGCTGCTGTTGTTGTTAACCGCCTTCGAAGCTGAAGTGCCATCACACCGCAGGTTCCCAGATGACGAGTCGGACCAGATCGTTTTTGAGAACGATGTATATTCCGTTGACTCGTTGACATTCCGTGAGAGAATCAAGCTCTTGATATCAGGGCAAGAGGAAGCAACAAAAGGGAGAAGGGAGAGTACCCAGGGTACACGTACATGGGCACGCCTCTATATATAGGTACCTGGTACTTCTGTTAGGCCAGCTTGTATCCGTACCGCACAGGCTTCAGCTCCTTGGTTATGCGACCTACTCAAGTCGTATCAAACTGCTCATTAATGTCTATCGTACTCGTAGGTAGCATACATACAAGTTGTTTACCATCTTCTAGGTATGACTTATCACAGTTTGAATTGCTACGATACATGTTTGGATTGAAGTTGCTTCGTAGAGCAACCAGTAAGGGTTGTCTATCTTACGAGTATGCTTGCTACGTACTTTATTAGGGGAATGTGGTGTTCTTCAACGTACGAGTAGATATGTACCCTTATGTCCGATTCGTATATCCTCACAACAGGTGTCATCATGTAATCCGTAATATCAACTTAATAAATAGAGATAAATTCAATCAAATAATCACAGAGTTGTACGTGCACGTTGAAGTACGAGTAGATGGTTGAATACCTAAGCAAGCGGCGTGTAAGTTGTAAGACTGGGGTTTGTTTGCAACCCGTTACACGTTGATATAACAGAACGCTTCAAGTAATACCTTGCGGACGGTGATACCTCCCGTTGCCTAGGTAGAGGTATGGTTTCGAGGCAATTCGTACATTACACATATATTTACTACTGTATCGTAAGGGGGTGTTCCTTAACTTGGACTTTCCATCCGTCCCCGACTCGGGCCTCGCTTCGTGTAAATCAGGTCTGGATGTACCTACACTTTGCCGCTCGTTGCGAATCACCGACAACCTCAGTCTACCTACCCGTGAACGGAACACATACCCTGTTCGATCGAAGCAGGCCAAAACTCCCTCCTCCTTTCTGACATACCTATCTAGCTCGTGTCTGTCTCTTTGGCATTCCTACTTCTCACTCTTACGCAATATTCTTACTTTATTCTCAATCATCCATCCATCCATACTCGCTCACTTGCGTTTATTCCGTACTTTACAAACCGTTATATGTATCAGCATTGGCTGCAGGTGGTGGTAATCCGTACTCGTAGAGCATAGGTACCGAGTGTCCGCTAACGCGCTCTTGTTGTCGACCCATTCCCACTCGCGCGCATCCCGGTTGCTGCTGGAGACGGTTAAGAATCAAGTTACCAACAAATTGCCCCCACGTGTGCAGCCTTTTCCGAGGGGCGCGACCAGAGATTTGTGGTACGGAACCGTTGATGAGTGGATTCCTGGACCTGAATTACCGATGTGGATGTGAGTTTTGTTGTTGATTCCCATGTACTTCACATAGGTATTCGCCCCATTCGCGATTCCGCCCCCGTCTCATTTTTATTTTTATTTTTCATATTTTTATTTTTTTACTTTGTGCTTTTTTTAAGTAGTTTCTTGATTTTTTGATATTTTATTTGCATTCGAATTTTTATTCGCTTTCTGCGGATTACTTTCCACAGACGCTACCTACCCACGCAACCCTTGTTCCCTGCCGTCCATGCCCCTGTGTCCCACTGTTGGCTGCACCTGCTTTTCATCTTCACCAGGTGTGCGAATTACCTACGGAATACTAGGCATGTAGGTACATACCCGCCCGCCTATGCCGCTGTAAGTACACGGCTAGCGAGTACCTAACCTTCCGGTCGCATGTCTCTTAGCTAATTCCGACCTCTTCTCCACCTGCCCCGTTGCGCCCGCGCCGTGTGGTGCCCGACCCACCTTTCTGCCATAGGCTAGTGTGTGTCTGCTGGCATCAACTGCCCGAAAGTGCTGTCTTATCTCTTGACGGCTCTTCGGGTAAGATACCTGGGTACGGTACTCGAGGTACCTCTTGAAACCCCCCGCGCCCCTCCTTCCCTGGCCCAACCTTTCCAACCCTTCCCACTCCCCTCCCGTCCCCCCGTCTCTGCCTCAAATCTCTCCTTCTTTCCCACTCTTTCCCTCGCAAGCTCCACCCACACTCCATCGAGGTCGCCCAATGCCTCCAGTTTCTCACGTCGGCATCCATCATCTTCCTATTCCAGCGCCGCCTACGCTACGCTACACGACAAGGGAGCGTCCCCTACAAGTACTGCATACCTAGGGGCCCTAGCGCGCTACCTCGCAGTACCAGTATCGACCATTCCTAACACCGACGATACCTACTTCGTACAAGTACTGCTCTGCTAGCCCAGCGCGCTAGCTCACCCACGCTACAGTAGTGCGTACACACCCACTGACACCCATTCTTTTCTTCCACCCACGGTCCACGTCCCACTCTGCCCACTCTTCCCACATCGCAACCCACTTTTCGCTAGGTCGTCTTGACTTGCAGTTTGCATGCATCAACATCTCCAAGCGTTACCGTCATTTGCCCCGTTCTTTGTCGTCAGCACCCACCTAGTATTCGCCGCCGTTGATCTTTTAGATCACTCCACCACTCGAACGGCTGCTGTTCGGCACTCGTGTCCACTTTTTCACACGCGGCCGCCTATCCAGCTACTGTTGTACCTGCGACTGCGTTTCTGTTCCCTACATTTCTGACCAGTGGCCCCACAGAACATACGTCGGGCCAGCAGCAGCAGGAGAAAAGTCTTGTCGCTCGTAGTCGCTCGAGACAAGTCAGACGGAAATAAAAAATAATCGCCCAAAAATCAATAATCAACCCTGCGCTTCTGCAGTTCAAATAAGAAGCCGGCTCACCTCACCGCACACCTCGAGAATCGGGGCTTGTTTTCTCCACTTTACAAACACCAGACCCCATCGTCCCATCTTGTTTATTGGGCCTCACGAAGCTACGGAATACTTTTCTAGACAGGCTTCTGATTGTGGTCCCCAAATCTACCCCAATCCAGCCTGTCCCCTCCCCCCCTCATCATCCTACCGTTACGAACTTTTTTTTTTCGCCGCTCCCAGAAATCGGGTCTCCTTTCCCGCCCGCCAGCTTTGTTGTTGACAGCATCCACTCGCCGCACTTAGCAGCGTGTGCACTGGAGACAGCATCGCGCTATTACCGTTCGGTATCGGACGTGGAGGATACTACTAGGATTCCGGGTCATCGATCACAGCTGCTGCGCTTCGATCCCGACAAGGACTCGGTCTCCCTTTGACGCGTATCTGGCTACTACGGAATACTGTGCCCCTCCAACGTACCCACACAGCGCACGTGCATCCGGTTCCGACGCGTAGTGTCCATGCGAAGACGCGAAATTCTGCACGCTACCTTCGGCACCTCTTCGTAGTTGACAAACATCAACGGATTTGCTCCATTCCTGAAGCGGTCCTTGGTGTTATTACTTGCATTATCCATTGCTCAATTCGAGGACATGGACAATAACCCTCCTGCCCAGCAGCAGTTCTCGACTAATAATCAGTTGGCCGCCTCGGGTTCCTCGTATCCTTCTCCCTCCGCTATAGCACCTCACCAGTTGCAGCAGGGTTCATCCACTCAACAACACACATTACCCCCTTTGCAACACAACAACAACAATAGTATGCAACCAGGTATTTACGGGAGCCACCCTCATACACCAAGAACGCCAGGTACTCCCAGCACACCTCAGCCTCAGACCAACATGAGCAACTACCCGCCCCCAAACGCCGCCCCCGGCCGTGCGTCGTATTCAATGATGCCTGCCCAGTATCAGAACCCTCCTCAGGGCTATCCCACCACCACTTCGATGATGCCACAGGCCTCTGTTGCGACTACTCACCCGCAGCCTATCGCGCCTGCACCAGCCGCCGTGCGCCCCCCTGTCCTTCGGCCCATGCCCGCCGGTGGAGTCATTCCACAGTCGGGAATGTCTTCACCCTATGCCGGAAGCCCTATGATGGGTCACCAGCCCAATCTAGTTCAGGATACTGAACAGCCTACGCACGTGGTAGGATCCCAGGGACGCCGCGGAATCTTGCCAAGCGCCCCAGGCCGACCCGCCGCCCCCACCGGCACTGGTGCCTCAAAGAATACTGTCATTCCTCAAAAGGATGCTGATGGAAAGTTTCCTTGCCCCCATTGTACCAAGACTTACCTCCATGCAAAGCATCTGAAGCGCCACCTCCTGCGCCGTAAGTTTGTAGTTTCCGCTGGCGTATTATAGGCATGCTGACAGACCGACCAGACACCGGCGACCGCCCTTACATGTGCGTGTTGTGCCGTGACACCTTCTCGCGAAGTGATATTTTGAAGCGTCACTTCCAAAAGTGCTCGATTCGTCGAGGAAACCCAACTGGGGCGAGTCACCTATCTCACCCTCAAGCACACGTTAAAAAGCAACAGCAGAATGCGCAAAAGGCAAATGAGGGCGATCTTGGTCACATTAACGGCATGACTAATATGCCTGGTGAACCGGTTGTCCATCCTTTCGGTATGGTCCAGATCCAAGATGGTATAGGAAGTATGGCCAACGACCAGAATCAGCTCTCTAGATCAAGCAGCATGAGCCGGATGGACGATGCCGCGAACCGGGACCGCCGAAACATGCCTGCCGCCTACAACGGTGAAGTTTCGAATTCGATGTCCTCCAACATCAACCCGCAGTTGGCCAACTTCAACATGCCGCCTAATCAGAATGGTGCTGGCATGCCCCTCTACGGAGCTTCTGGCTCAAACCAACAGTCGGGCCTTGACTGGTCTCAGATGTTCCAACAGCCTGGTGCGCACCAACATGTCTACAACACTACTTTCCCGTCTCCTAATATTGGACAGAATCAGACCGTAATCAAAACCGAGCCTAACCTCCCTTCCGAGAGATCCAATGGCACACCGGGCGCCCCTCCGACCGATGGCATCGCATGCCCGATCTTTACCTCGAACTGGGAACCGCAGGTGTCTATGCAAGATGGGTGCCAACAGTTATTTACGCAGATAACCAATTTCTTCTACCCGTCCGGCACCTACGTTCGCCCCGAGAACAATGCCATACTCCACTTTTTTCATCCTGACAATATCAATACCTTTCTTCAGTCTTTCAGTCATTTTCACGCTCATTTTTCATTTATCCATCGCCCCACTTTCCGTATTATGGAGACCTATCCCGGGCTCATTGCTGCTATGTGTTGTACGGGTGCTTGCTACTCTAACCGTGTTGATCCGGTGCATGTGCGTGAGGTTATAACATTCCTCAACATAGCTCTGGAACGTGACTGTGCTCTGGCAGAATCACAACCTCTGTTCAAGGTCGAGAATAGTACGGACAAACTCGGCTTCGAGAAGCTACAAGCACTGACCTTAATGTCATGTTTACTAATCTGGAATGGCACTCCGATCCAGAGAGAAATTGCGCGACGACTTTTCCCGGCTGTCGCCGCCATTGTTCGATCTTCTGACTTGTTACAAGTCCAGAAGGAGTCGAACTCTCGCAGTCTGCTCCATAATCCCGACCTAGACTTGCAGGCTATCAACTCTCAACCATTTGACTGGGTAGCATGGGTCGAACAAGAAAAACGTATTCGACTCATGCACATGGTTCATCTACTCGACGTCGCCCGAGGTTTGTACTTCAACCTCGATGCGCAATTCAATCCGTTCGAGATTTCCATCCCCCTCCCAGCTGATGATGCTGCCTGGGAAGCTCAATCTGGAGAAGAATGCGCCGGCGCCCTCGGTCTATTTGGTCCCGATGCTGTCAAGAAGGTCAACCCTGAGGGGTCTCAACGCAGTAAACAACCGGAGTTGAACTTGATCCTTCAGGCGACGTTGGATGCATCCGTTCAAATACAGCCGGGATCTACAAACATATGGGGAAAATATATTCTTATGCACTCTCTTCTTGCTGTTATTAGACGTGCGCAATTGGAAGGCGGCCTAGCTGGCCTCACCGGGTCATTGTTACCACTCCGCCCAAGCGATTGGATGGTGATGGGAAGCTCTGACACGAACAACACGGATGCCGGCTCAGAGAATCCGGAGGTTGCAGCAATATCTGGATCCCAGCCCATCCTATCCGATGTGTACAGCAGTTTCTCCGCTATACTGGATAAGTGGAAGTCCTCTTGGGACATGGATATGGCAATCCAGTTCCCTCCCTCTGTCTCTAGTGCTAGCCGTTTTGGGTTCCGCCGAGATGGCCCACAACTTTTCTGGCTTGCGAAGCTGTTTCTCAAGGCGCCGCGCTTGAATGTTATCCAAATGGGTCCCGATCAACGTTTAACACAAGTGCTCCAGTTACTCAAAACTGCAGCGGCTTGTGTCGAGACAAATGGCGCATCCCTCAGCGAAGACCTGAACTCCGTGGGAGTTATGAATACGGACTACGCAGTATCGAATCTCATTCTTAGCCTTGCTCAGTTTTTCAAGCCGCTGCCCTCTCTCTCGGAATCGCTGAGTACGCCCGGCTCGAAGACATAGTATGTCACGGAAGTGTCGCCAGTATTGTTAGCATCCGTATATCCGGCTCCTCCAGGATCATGAAAACGGATGGCGTTATTGTTTCCTACCTACGTGGTGTTGAATTCCCAAAAAGTTAACGCGTTTGCATGGTTTTCACTAGCATGGTGGGGTGGTAGTTTTTCTTTGCATTTTCCGGTTCCGCTCGTACGCGTTTCATTAGACTGGCTGTCTTCGCATATTAGACACGATGGTTAGATTTCGGGTGGGTGGTGGAAGGTGGTTGCACTGTCGTTACTGGCGGTTGTCATGACTTATTCACGTTTTGTGGTACCGAGCAGACGTCGTCCTCAGGATGGCTTCCTTGATGAGGCATGCATATTCATGAAACAAGACATTCGGCTTCACGCGGCTAGGACTTGTAATGGGTATAGGGCGAAGTCGTGGATGGAAGTTGTGCTACTGTAGCTCCCGATGTGTAGATGCCACACTGAACAATGAACTTGCTACTTTGCTGCCACAGTCGCCCGACTAGCATAGAGACCTTAGAGATCTTTTCTATATCGTGCCGTAGCGTTTGTGTAAAAGATGTCCGATGGGTGCCATAAGCCCCTTTTACGGACCCCTTTATATTTCTTTATATCTCATAAGACTCAATTCAACCGGAATAGACTCAGTTTTTACTTGTACATCCTTGACCCAACGTCCATGCATGAGCCGGATCACGGCAGTTAACTACTCGTACATACATTCTCCTGAACAGTGAGTAAGCAAGGTATCTTACTTGCTGTCCTTGTCGACGGTCGTGATGCGCGGGGCTAGCTGGCGCAACGCCGCGCGGTCTTCATCCGTCGGCTTGAAATAGACCTCCTCGGCCCGGTCCGAGACTTGGAGGCCGATGACGCCCCAGGCGAGCAGGCCTAGGCCTACGCCAATGCGGGCTTTGGAGGGGAGGTTGCGGAAGGTTCTGCGGGTTGTTAGTAAGGGGGATGTATGGTGAGGATGGAAGGGAGCTGGTTTGGAGGGGAAGGAGGGAACCTGGATTTGGGGGGAATAGGTGGCGGAGATTAGGATAGTTCTGGAAAGGGAATCAGACATGGCTGGCTGAGTTGGCTTACCGAAGCGGCATGAGTTCGATGACTTATTGTGCGTGTGCGTGTGTAAGAGTGAGGGTTGAGTCTGAAGCCAGCTGAGCTCACAGTGGAGAGAAAGTGATTCGTTACTTTCCTATCTCCTCTTTCTTCTTGTCTTGCCGAGGTTGGTGTTCAAGTTGGGCAAGACGAGGCGAGTTGCGATGGGTGTATGTATGTTCCCGAGCCTCGGGTGTGACCACGGATGGGTGAATGTAGGTAACCCACGTGGTTTCTTGCTTAATATCGACGCCTCTTTACGTCGGAGATAGGCGAGTGATATTTGAAATGAGAGATGTGAATCGCCTTTCTGGGAGAATGGCTGAAAGAGATGGGTGAAATGGTGAAGTATGGCCCCTCGTCTCGTGTGAAGCTATGTTACTTCTGGAACATCCAATTCGGGGAATGTCTCGGCAACAACTCAGAGGCTGACTGACACTTAAGCGGTGAGAGGATTGGCGGATTTGTCGTGTAACTGCTTCTTTTTGGTATCGGTACTTTGATGATAATTGCCCTTTTGAATCCCTGTCTTATGGAATTCTTCAATTGGGTGATGGAGGTCTTCTTGCGACGATGATATCAAAATGGGTCGCATGTTGATGCGCCACAGGGTGAGCCACCGCTAGTTATGCAGATAAAGGGACGTAGAAGATTCGCAGAATTGAGGTTTTGATTCTATTAGTGATAGACTACTCCATATCTGCATAAGGACTTAGCGTTCATTGATCATCAGGTGACGACTTGGAATTTTCACGTTTGAACTTGATGACCGGATATCTCTCTTGATTTTGTTTATTTATTTTATATGATCACAGTCTCCCCTAATCTTGCCATGATTTTATATCCACCTCCATCTGATATTGGTATAGAGAACAAAAAAACAACGTCGTATGTAATCCTAGTAGTACCGATGAATGAACGAATCGCGGGACATCTTTATATAAGTTGTCTCAGACTTCATCCCGTGATATTAATCACTCGTACTACATAGGTGATATATGTAGAGTCCCCTTTCTCATCTCGTATCTCTCATGTACGATTCAATCTCGTTTAAAGGTATCCTCCCATAAAAGAAGAAAGGTAGCGAGCAGCAGCTATTCAGACTTCACAAGCCGGCACTGCACTGCTCCATGTCGAATCGAAACTCCCCTTAACCGAACACCCAGGGCGCTTATTCGGTGGCGCCGTACTGAGCGCGGTACTCCTCGATCCGCTTGATGACATCAGGGTCCGAGATAACGCCCTTCATGCCGGCAGCAATAATGTCGTTCAACTTGATGATAGCAAGAATAGGGATGTCGTACTCCTTGCGCAGCTGGCCAATGGCACTGGTCTTGCCATCACCGTCGGGGAGAGTCTCCTGGCGGTCAAGAGCAACAACGATACCGGCAACAGTACCGCCCTGGGCGCGGATCATGTCGATAGCCTGGCGTTTAGCAGTGCCGGCGGAGACGACATCGTCAATGATGAGGACACGCTTGCCCTTGAGGGGCGCACCAACAATGATGCCGCCCTCACCGTGGTCCTTGGCCTCCTTGCGGTCGTAGCTGTAGGCAGTGTGGCGGTACTTCTCGAAGTCCATGCGGCCCAGGGCGTAGAGGACGGTGGCGGCCAAAGGAATGCCCTTGTAGGCCGGGCCGAAGATGACGTCGAACTCGGGCGCCTCGGCGACAATGGTGTGGGCGTAGGCGTCTGCGATGGGCACGTGCAGCTCGGTGGTGAAGAAGTCACCGGCGTTGAAGAAGTAGGGCGAGATGCGCTTGGACTTCAGCTCGTAGGAGCCGAAGCGCAGGGCACCACCCTCGATGGCGGCGCGGAGGAAGTCTTGCTTGTACTGAGGAAGAGCCATTGTTTCTGATTGAGTGTGTTTTTGAGGTGAAGAGGTTATGAGAGTGGTGATGAGACCAGGTTTATATGTGTAAGAGAACTAGCAAGATGTGAGTATGCTGCCGTCTTATACTAAGTATGTATGTATAAGCTGGGGTCCCGTTTGAATATGCCGTCACTTAGAAGCTTGAAACATGGACAGCTGAGAAGAATCAATTCACAGAAAATACGAGCAATATATTGATCAGTAAATAAGAAAAAAGAAATGTACTGGACTTTTGGCGATATCTAGTGTACCCCTCGAGGTGGGGGAGGAGGGGGAGGAGCAAAAACGACCCGACGATAAGGAGCATCCACTTACAGCTGAGTTACGAAACGACGTTATTTAAGAACTTCTTGAAAAGATGTTGAGAGATTCACAACTTCGTCAAGTTTGTAATAAGTCAAGTTAACCTGTCATAAATTGAGAACGGATCAGCACGTACAGTAGGGATTCGAGATGTATCGCGGTGGAGATGGCGCCTGCCTATATTCCGTCGTCGAGCTCCATATTATAGGCATGGAAAGAGCCATGGAACCCGCCTGCAGGTCCGCGCTCCTTATCGATAAGATAATCGCAAGACGACCCCACACCGGTTTTTTTCTCGGGTCCATCCCAAGAACTTTTGGCCCTGCGCAGCCATCCATCATTCCCTATCGCGCCTCGATACCTGCGAAACTAGCATCGCTCGGTCACTCGCAGTCGGTCCTTTTCTTTCTTCACCGGCGAAAAACAACAATAAACATCAACAATCTCCACAACAACAACACCTTTGTGATCCTGCAGTGCGCCAGTTGCGCCCACCCTTGCGCATCATGAAGACCACCTGGAAAGACATCGCTCCCGTGCCGACCGCCGCTGAGTTCCTTGACGTTAGTTTCCACCGCCAAATTTCCATGTCGCCGTCACGAGCCGGGTTTTCGCTGACGGGTTTCTATTATCACAGATTGTCCTGTCGAGAACACAGCGCCGTCTCCCCACTCAGATTCGCAGGTAACTACCCCTTCGCCCATGATAACGTCGACTATCACCAAGCAAGAGAAGACGCATGGATCGCTAACATCTCATAGTGGCTTCAAGATCTCCCGAATCAGTACGCAATAAATCCTCACCTTCGCTTTCACTATTACGAATCGCACAATACTTACGAGCGCTATAGGGGCTTTCTACACCCGCAAGGTCAAGTTCACTGCCGAGACCTTCACTGAGAAGCTCACCTTGATTCTGGTTAGTCGGCGCCTACGATGACTTGCTATTCTACGATGACTTGCTATCTGACGACTCGATCGCTGATATTTGCTGCTCAGGATGGATTCCCTCGTCTCAACGATCTCCACCCCTTCCACAAGGATTTGATGAACGTACGTGCCGCGATCGCTCTTGGGTATCGACAGTTTGATGGAGTTGGTCATCTAATTTCGCCTTTCAGACACTTTACGATGCCGACCACTTCCGCATTGCTTTGGGTCAGCTTGCCACCGCTAAGAGTTTGATCGAGAGTATTGCCAGAGATTACGGTATGTTCCAATGATTTATATCGAGTTGCGACGATTCAGTTCCAATCCACGCCTCAAGCCCTACCCCAAACCGATGAAATTCGACCGAACCCCATACGACTTTGGCGCCGTCAACCCTCCTTCGATTTTCGAGAGATCGTGTTGGATCCGACTTTTATGTTTGTGCTTGCGCTTGTAGGGCAAGCCAATCTTCGCGGCAGATGTTGGAACGTCGTAGCGACATCGCAACCCTTATTTCGAAGTGCCAAGACTTTCTTGGATATCGACACGGCGACGGCAACTCTACATTGGGCTTGAGGCGGAGATTGTCATTGTCGTAATGTTCGTTCTGGAAACATTTTCTAACGACTCTGTATAGTCCGTCTTCTCAAATATGCGCAATCTCTCTACCAATGGTAAGAAGTCTCGAAAAGGGGAAGTACGGAATCCAAGCTAACAACCGAGCAGCAAGCAATTGAAGAGAGCCGCTCTTGGTCGCATGGCCACCTTGACTCGCCGTCTCAAGGACCCTCTAGTTTACCTTGACCAGGTCCGCCAGCATCTTGGTCGTCTTCCTTCCATCGACCCCATGGCCCGCACCCTGTTGATTTGCGGTTTCCCCAATACTGGAAAGAGTTCTTTCTTGAAGTCCATCTCCAGAGCCGACGTGGTATGTCCCTAAACTTGTACTGTCGGAATGTCGAACTCAGCGCTAACTCGATTATAGGAAGTTATGCCTTGTGAGTAACCCGAATTTCGCTTGCGCCGACTGGACCCCATTCAGTCTCTGCTCAAAATTCTTGACGATTTGGTTGATGATGAGGTTGCTAACTGGACTTACAGATGCTTTCACCACCAAGAGCTTGTTGTAAGTATCTGGTGAGATCTGACTGTGATGCTCCATGGTTACTAATTCAAACAGCGTTGGTCACTTTGACTACCAGTACCTCCGATTGTAAGACTTCCCCTCTGTGTTCTTTCTCAACATGACTGGTACTAATTCTGGATATATAGCCAAGCCATTGATACCCCTGGTATGTTCTCCTTGCGCTTCTCGTGGCCTGCCGATAGTCGGTTCTCTGGGCCAGGAGTTGGTGTTTGCGAATGTTCCGTACTGACTTGAAATGAAGGTGTTCTTGACCACCCCCTTGAGGAAATGGTATGTCGACGACTGCGCGTTGCTTCTTATTATGGAGTTTGGACTAACATCATCTTCAGAACACTATTGAAATGCGTAAGCGAAAATTCAACCATCTACTCATAGTAGGACGGCATCCTAATATTTGTGACAGAGTCCATCACTGCTATTGCTCATCTCCGAGCTGCCATCCTGTACTTCATGGATTTGTCTGAGCAGTGCGGTTACAGCGTCAAGTCGCAGATGCAGGTACGTTTTGCCCCTTTTTTATGTTCCATACGAGCAGGCATCACTAACTTCATATAGCTTTTCCGCAGTTTGAAGCCTTTGTTCGCTAACAAGCTGATCTTTATCGTTATCAACAAGATCGATGTCTTGAAGCGTGATCAGTTGGATGCGGCCACTGCCGCTGAGCTTGATGAGCTCGTCGCTTCTGCTGGTGTTGAAGTTGTTGAACTTTCTTGTACGAAACCCCCTGATGCTTTCTCCCTAGAAAGCAAATCAAGACCAATTACTAATTAAGTCTTCTAGGCAACACAACTGAGGGTGTTCAGGAGGCCAAGAACCTCGTTTCCGACAGACTCCTGGCTCACAGAGTCAGTGAGAAGGTCAATGCCGGTACTAACAGCAGTGGTGTCATTGGCAGCAGATTGGCCGATGTCATGTCCAGAATTCACGTTGCTCAGCCTACTGAAGTGCGTGAGAGCTTCATTCCCGAGGCCGTACTCGCCAAGAAGAAGTACGACAAGAACGATCCCAACCGTATCATGCTCGCCCGCGATGTGGAGGAGGCCAACGGTGGTGCTGGTGTGTTTAACGTCGACCTCAAGGCCGACTACCTGCTGGCGAACCCTGAGTGGAAGCACGACAGAATTCCCGAAATCTTCGACGGCAAGAACATCTACGACTTCGTCGACCCTGATATCGAGGCCAAGCTGCAGGCTCTCGAGGAAGAGGAGGAGAAGCTTGAGGCTGAGGGATTCTACGAGTCTGACGAGGAAATCGATGACATTGAGGCGGCCGAGGTCCGCAGAAAGGCCGAGCAGATCCGGACTAAGCAGGCCCTCATTCGCAACGAGGCTAGAATGCGCAGAATCAAGAACCGTGCCGCCCTTCCCCGCAGTGCTATCAAGAAGCCTCTTTCACAGCTCGAGGATTCGCTTGACCAGCTTGGTGTCGACACTGAGGAGCTTCACCTCCGTGGTCGTGCCCAGACCAGAACTCGTGGCCGTTCTGTCACCCGCAGCCGCCTCGGCACTGAGGACGACAACGCCATGGATATCGACCAGACCCCCAAGGAGAGACTCCGGTCGAAGAGCCGCGCCAGAAGTCAGCCGGCGACCAACCGTCGTGACGATGGTGTTGTTGATGCTGAGACACGTACCAAGGCCGAGAGACAGGCCAAGCTTGCTCAGAGAAAGATGAACCGCCAGGCCCGCCAGGGTGAGGCTGATCGTCACGCTACCGCCTCGTTGGCTAGACATTTGGTATGTTCCACCCCCTACCCCTTTTCCGGTCTCGTGTCGGACTTGATACACTATGTCCATGTTTAGTAACAATGCTAACGTTTCACAGTTTGCGGGCAAGCGTGGTATTGGTAAGGCGTCCCACCGATAAAGGGTGGACGAATGTGCTTCATGTCAATCATCATGGGTTCCGGCCCGCAAGGCAGGAGATTACATGTATGGCCTGCTGTTACAAGGCCTGCATAGCTGTAAGTACGGCACTCTTTGCCTATAGATTATAATCTCGACCAGGGGTTTGCAACAAAGCCCTAGTCAACTCGGTTGTTAGCTGAGAAAACCAAAAATGAGGTAAACTGGCGTTAAGGGACCTGGGCGCTATGAAAGAAAGGGGATTTCATGCTCTTAAAGCTCTGTTGTTAGTTTCGTTATCTTGTCAAGCTTCACGGCAAGAAATGGAAAGTTGTTTTTTCATGACGATTGTTGATTTGTTTCTTGCCCTTAGCCGTTCCCCTTTTTCCACTTAAAAGGGTCCAAAAATTATCGTGACTGATTGCCTCTAACCGGAGGACTTTGCCTTGCCCTCTTCGCCGAGAGGACCTGGACCTTGTGTGTTGCGAAATTTCTCTTCTGCTATGCCGTGCTCAAGTTGACATAATCGACGCAATGCTCCCTGACTGACCTTACACACCGAACTCCTTGCCTTTCCTTCCTATTTGATTTTTTCTCGCATTTTGTTGTTTTTTTGTCCTTTTCATGTCATTAACTCATTCAATCCATTGCGTCTTCATAGGCTCATTCCATTACGTCTTCATAAGGGGCCGATTGTCGTTTACCATTCGTGATTCGATCACTAGCGTACGTTGGGCAAGACTGGAGGCTCGCGACCACCGCCGCCGTTGAGCTGACCGCGACCGCGACCGCCACGGGACATGTTGGGGAACATATTGAGCTGGTAGCCGGGGGATTGCGGGACGGTGATGATCAGAATCTGGGAGGTGTTAGTAGTGTCTAGGATGAATGAAAAGGGGATGAAGTGACTTACCAACTCGTGTCCGTTCTGAAAGCCGCCAATGGGGCGATCACTGGGGCCCGCATAAACGAAGCCGAAAAATCTCTTAAAAAATCCCACGAGGTACTGTTTACGATTCTTTCATTAGCATGTTGATCTCATCGCGTAGAATTCGGTCACGTAGATATAATTGAGGAGGAAAGGGGAAATGGGGAGGGAAGAGGGAATGAATTGAAGTTTCGAAAAGGGGGTAACTCACGTAATGACAGATCACGATCGCACGATCCGCAATGCGCGAGTTGCTAATTTGCTGCAGAAAGGACTTGGTGACCATTTGGCCGATGCCGACGCCCTGGATTGAGGGGTGGACGGCGACGGTGTTGATGCGCACGGTGCGGCGGACGCTGGTGGGCTCAAAGGAGCCGATGACGTGCGCGAACATGACGCTCACAGCGTTGTTGGGACGGCCCGTCTCGACGATGTGGGCCGTACGGAGCGTCTCGATGCACCAGTCGCCGACAGCGTCTGGAACCACGGTGCAGAAGACGCCGATAGTGAGCTCGGGGTGCCGGCGGATGGTCTCGGCGATCTGGGAGGAGTGTTAGCTATGAGTATTGGTGAAGGAAGATGTATGTTTGTGTTGGCTATTCTGGAAAGGAAGAAGATATGCTGTTGGAATTGATGCTCCTGATGATGAGGGAACGGGATATGTGTATATCATGAGACTCAACGTCTGTGAGATCGATTCGTATCATGCGAACATGCGTGATGCAGTCTCAATGAAAGATACGAATAGGAGATGAGAAACACAACGCATGATTGATGAAACCAAGACGCATCATAAAGACAAGACAGAATAATGATAGCATCAACCCCTTAAACCGGACGAGGAAAAATACTCCTAAAAGGGAATAAAACCTACCTGCTCACGGGGAAGACGAAGGCTGGGATCAGAAAACGTAGCCTCCTGAAGCACGACGCAACTCTCGACATCCTCCATAGAGAGCGGACGAACATTAGGAATAAAACGAAACGGGAGGAGGTCGTCAATAGTAGGCGGCTGCTGAGTCTGCTCGCGATGCTCACCGCTGAGAGTCGTCTGGAGCTGGGCAAAGTCATCAGTGACATCCTCCGTGTCGTCAACAGCATTCTCCTCAGCGATTGCGGTAGTTGCCTGAGCTCGAGCGGCCTCATCGGCGGTAAGAGTTTGATCATCGAAATCGACGATCTTATCGTCGGCCTCGTGATGCATGTCTTCACCACCACCAGCCGGGCCCTCGCCCTGGGGGGCTTCGTCCGCCATCGTTGTTAGTAACCGTTGGCCTGGGGAGGAGAGAAAGGCGTGTCAGTGATGAATCCCAAGATGCGAATTCGTCCGGCTCACTTCTTCTCTTACTTGCTTATCGATTTCTACCAGTTGCTGCTCGATGAAGTCAGAAGACGATCGCCGTGCAGGAAGTGATGGAAACGTGGATGAGATCGTGGTTGTGTGCGGTTGTAGGGAAGAAGAAGAAAGTCGTCCAGAACGACTCGCCTGCACGAACAGTTATAGTTGACCCCGGGGGACACCTCGGGCAGGGAGTTACGTTTCGGATCCTAACTGGCCCAGGCTTTATCCCACGAAGATAAGGAAACAAACAGATATATTGCTATATGAAAAGAGAGAAACTCCCCTTTTCCCACTGTGAAGTCACGTTGTTTGTTTACTCGAGGGAAAGAGCGAGGTCGAGGTTGATTGCGATTCAGTGTAGGTACGTGACTTAACGGGAGTTGAACTGCAGTTACGTAGCCAAGAAGGGGGGGGGAACTTCCAGGGAACTTCCCTCCTCCATTCAATAGATATAATCCTCCTTGTCATGCAACCCACCCCACTGTTGACAGCCCGCGGTTGCCCACGGTTCGATGCGACCTGGCATCGGGCATACATTACATAGCATCTAGGCCTTGACAGCTCCCGAAAGCAGGTGGCAGGCATGTGGGATGGCGGGATGGCGGCGTGGCCACCCAATGTCTGTCTAGGGCGCATCTACGACTTACTGGGAACTGCTAAGCAACCTCTAAGGGACTTCTACTACCTACCTAGGCCCTTCGCACTTCTTACTACTGCGGCACAGTCTAGCGGTTCGTCTTCATTGAATAAAGAATCGAAACTCGGCGCATTTCATCATTTTCATGTCCTAATAGAGTTGAGTCCGGCCCATGCCTTTCAATACTAAGCCCAGAGGCATCCCATCACTGCCTGCACCCATACAACGGGTACTCGGCTCGACCGTACGTGCGCAAACAGATGGTATCCATCAGAACCAGCGGGTATCATTGTGCCTCTTCCGTGATCTCCGTGTAATCATACATGCGACCTCTCCTCCTCAGCCTGGGCTGGCCTTCAACCGCTTCGACACCTCGACCAGCAGACCAGCAGTAGCAGCTCTGCCAGCCGTGGTTTCTCCCCCTTGCCCATTTCTTCAGCATCACGTCGCGTGGAGTCCACCTCTTCCCGCATCCCTCCCGTCGCCAGCATATCCCGAAATCTACACTCGATATATTCTTTCCATTCATTGTCCATTTGTGCCCCGAAAAAAGCTCCATTGTCACCTTCATTCCACGCCGCATATTTCCCTCCTCAGTGTCTGGCAACGCATCTCGTATCATGTCTTCGGCTAAAGTCCGACGGAGACGCAATCTCCCTCACTCTTCGGGGCCGTGCGCGTAGCGACAACATCACACAATCAAAACGCCATGGAAAATAAAAGACAAAAACACCTGGTATTTTTTCGTTGGTCCTCGTTCAACCTTTCTGTGCTTTTATGGTATCGTGGTATCTCGCTCCGTCTGCAACGCCCTACTCTGCTGGGGCCGAATCGTGGTATCATATTTGAGTGTGTGGGTATTAATGCATATAGCATCAACCGAGAATCGTGTGTACGCCGTCACTCAACCTTCCTGAGGGAATCATGTGAGGTAAAACTGAGAGAAGAAAAATCAAATCTTGGAAAACGCATTGAAATCAATTTGCGATTCGAATCCGCATACCGGAGCTGTAAAAGAGAAAAAAAGAAAAAAGGGAAAAGAAAAAACCAGGGCCGACCGATGCGCGCCAGGGGTATATCCAGCCGGGGGTATTTGCATGTATAGCGTCTAGAAAGGGAATCTAACGGAAAGGTCCAAGAGGACCGGGGTATCCTGAATTGGTCGAGTGTGAGGTTGATGGTCGCCCGCTATCGCCAGAAGCACGCGTGTTGTGGCGAGGTGTCACGTCGCCGCCGTGGGACATGTTGTTGGGCAGCAGCTTGTGGTCGAAGCCATTGTTGCTGAAATGGCGGCTCGACCATGGGCTGCTATCGTCATCTGGAAGATTGACACCGCTGTCATTCCAGGGGTTGCGATCAGCATTGAAACTGCGAGTTGATTCGATCGAAATCAATGATGATTTAGACACATTGGCTGATCCTTTGAAGATCAGGTTCATCGTGTGTGAACTGTTCTTTCTGCGGTCAAGCGAAGACAGTAACTGGGACGGCTTCCGAAGCTTGTCGAGTAGTGTTGCCGCTCGCTGCGTGGTCATGTCCTCACCAAAGGCCGGTTTAGTCGGCGAATCAGTTCCGACAGAAGCAGGCGCATGCTGCAATAGTTTCGAATCGAAGTACTGCAACGTGTCTTCAAATGAGTCTGACTTGGGACGGGGAAGAGCGCCTTTCACGACACTGGCGTCAACATCAGCTGCCGTGAATTGCTGCATCAAATAATCAATCGCGTCGCGAAGACCGCCAGAGTTGTTCCGGGTGAGCTTCCAGAGCAACGTGGTAGTGCGGCCGCCGTCTTCGGTGCTATCTTCCGTGTTCTCGTGCACCTCCACAGAAACTTCATACTGAGTCTTGAGTTTACCAACAAGTTCATTGGCAAACTCGCGGGATTCGAGAAACTTGACAAGAGATGGTGTTCGGGTCAAGACCATTTCATGCGTCTCAGGAACCATGCCCTTCTCAGTAGTTAGCAAATCGCGTCCCGCCAGCATGATGCATGGTGACTGTCTTGACTTACCAGGAACGCATCAGCGCACATTGGGACCTGCCATTCGGGGCCAGTTACAGTAACTTCATCGCTCGCTTGCTCAGTGCTGGGGAAGACGACCTTGCAGTTCCATTTCTTCTCCAGTTCCTCAATTTCTTGGAGGCGAGCAATCAGTTGCCTGTGGTACAAGCGGTCGACGTGCACAATCTGAGACGTGAATTCGGAATGCTGGTCATTGTAATGGTTAGACGGATATGATTCAACTCCCTTATATGGGTCACGGGAATACTCACGGCCCTATCCACCATATCAAGAATCTCTGTCTTGACGAGCTCCAGGTTCTGAGCGTTACGGGCCGGGGTACGGCAGATGACATTGTCGACCTTGACGTCGTCATCCTCACGACCGATGCCACCTTCCAAGTATTAGTTAGTAATCTAGACTCGAGACCACGAGAAAAGGGGGGAACCCACCTCGATCCATAGCATTCGAGAACTTGACGAAGACCGAATGCTTCTTCATGATGCGCTGAATGTGCTGCCCACCAATGCCAATAATGCGTTTGTGGTACTGGTCAGGCACATGGAATGAGATCGAGGCCGGCATCTCTTGCTCAACAAGGCTCATGCCCTGCTTCATCGAGTCGTAAGTTGGTGCAATGACGTCGATATCGAAGTTGTACTCTCTGAAGCTGTCAAACACAATCTGAACGTTGCCTAGGCCTGTGTCAGTCATGCCACAAATCATATGCAACCCGGTGGACCTACTCTGAGTCATGATCTTGTTAATCTTGCCGTTCTTTTTACCAGAGACGAACTCCTTATGCTCATTGGCAAGCTCAATCTTGACACGGATTTGCTGAGCGCCCATCTGACCGAATCCAATCTGAGAAAGCACCGTCAAGGCTGACTTGACAGCGTCATCAGATCCAGTAATTGTAAAGGTCATCTTATCATACGATATGTCCGCATCCGAGTTGGAGCAAATCTCACCAAGCATAGAGCGGATATCATGGGGGTTAGGAATACCGCCACTCTGCTGGAACCACCATGATCCATAGTAAAATTGACCAGCCTAAAGAGTAGCATAGTTAGCAATACGTATGCCAACGAGTAAGGAGCACACATACCAGAGACATGATTTCCTTCATGGTGCGCTCAATCTGCAGCCCCTCGACACCCTGAACTCGGATCATGTTGCGTTGGGATGCAAGAGGGGGGAACATGATATATGCGCCATTGACCTCCATGATCTTCCGAACCTTGTCCATGCGACTCAGCAGAATACTATCAATCTTGGCGGGAGAAATCACGGCATCTTTCATAAAGAGCTTCGTTCGGCTGACTAGATCGTGAATCTTTCGCTTGGCTAACTCGATACCTTGCGGGTTCTCGCCCGTGATGAAGATCTCATCGGGATTACGGCGGTTGGCATTCGGAGGGCAGTAGCGGGACAACTGAGCGAAGGGCGGGAAGTAAATGGCCGTGTTCGTAGCGGATTCGATCATCTTGATATTCTTGCGAGACCGACCGCAAACAATGGGATGTAGCGTGCTCTCGAAGTGGAAACGATCAACATCTCGCCCCAGCTGTATCTCAGATCAGCCCTGTTATTTTGTTTCGAGATCAAGTTGTTTATTAATACCAATTTGTCAATAAAGATGAGAACCTGCGTCTTAGCGTGCTCGGTAGACTCGACATCACCATAGATAGCCACTCTCCACCGCTGATCACGAATAACTTCAACGTCACCGTGGAGGATATCGACCAGGGGCGTGAGTTTGGGGCCCAGGATGAAGATGTCGACGCCGCAGAAGGCAGCAAAGGTATCAAGAGCGTCGGTGACGTGCTTCTTAAGCACGCCAGCCGCAGAGTCTACGATCAGGCTGTAATCCACATCGACGGTAGTGCACCGCTACAAGGTCTAGTTTAGCAAAAGAAAGTCATGTCACGGGGCTGGCTTGCATGGTGCATACCAATGCCAATGGAGTGTCACTCAAGATAGTTTCCCGACTCTTGTGGACTAGTTCTGGGGCACCCGACAGCGAGACAGTGACGACCTGTCCCTTGAGGAGTCTCGACGTGGAGAGAATGACATGGGCTTCGATGGGTAGGGGACCTCGTGTGAGCTCTTGGCATAGGTTCTGCAGGCTGAGGAGGTTCTGGGCATGCACAGGCAGTTCATATATGGGAACGTCGTCGGGGGCGTCTCCTGGATGCGTCCACCGGAGGACGGAGTTGCCGGTGGCATGCAAGATCTCCTCGGTGTTCGGGCCAGCGAGGTCAGAGGCGAAGGGGACATTGAAGGCGAATTGGATGGTGGTATCGGCGGCGGGCGAAGGACTTAAAGGTGGAGCTCCCGGAGCTCCGGTCTTCTGGTGGGCGTTCATGGGAGTCATGTTCATATTGGGCCTGGAGGACATGCCGAAGCTGGGGCTCTGGATGCGATCGCTCCAGTGACGCATGCCCATGTTGGCAGCAAGCTTTTGCATTGTGAAGGGGGGGAGTGTGGGAGGATGGGAGAGAGGAGGGGGTATCACTGAAAAAGAAAGAATACGACGGCGGCGAAGAAAAAAGGAAAAGGAAAAGGAATAACGAAGAGAAGGAAAGAAGCACCACGTGTGATGTCTTCCCCTTGCTCTGGTGGAAGGATACGAAACCTTTTACAACTACCGTTGTGGTGGGAGATGCTGGAGGGAATGGAGGTGGTGAAGAGGAAAGTGGATGGATGATGGGATGGTTGAGAAGACAAGGTAGGGATGGGATGGGATGGAATGGATAAGGCCGATTGAGAAAGCGAGGGCCAGAGGACGGTTGTAGTGTAGCGTGCAGGTTAGGTAAGGTTCAACTGCCCGGCCTGTAGCCAGTGGCCTGTCGCCTGTCGCCTGTAGCAGACTGGACCTGTGCTAGGTACTTCGCAGGTAGCGTAGGAACCCCGTACAGTGCTGGGTACATGTTAGTTTAGGTACAAATATAGGCACCTTTATGGTGGGGTGGACCTACCTGGTAGGCATACCCTAGTCCGGAACGGGTAAAGAGGCACGCAGCTAGCACCTTTCAAGTTTTACCTAACGTCTGAATTGCAATAAACGTCGTCTCTGATATTCACGTAATCCGTGGCTAGGACGGAAATAGCTAGAGGGGATTCGAGTGGGTGGATGTCTCGATTGATACGGAACATGCGCTGCTCATAACCGTCTGCGAGTAGGAGGTACGGAATACATAATGTACGGAATCTGTACGTGAAGGTGTTCCGTAATCCGTCCATCCGTTCCGTACTACGAAGGCAGCAGCAGCAAACCAGCAGGCAGACTGTGCCATGATTAGAACACAAACCTCCTCCTCCAGTACAACCCACTTCTCCGACTCTCTCTTCCGCTCCTGTTCGAACAACAATGGTGCATACATGGTAATATGAGGAGTCGACCAGCAAATAGGGAGCCAGAACCCGACTTCAGCCAGGCTTGGTAGTGGTACATATCACTGCGGTGCATCTACATGCGCAATACCTCCAGACATGCCTCCAGACCTGCCTCAGAACCTGCCGGGTAGGTCGTCCGTTATCTCTGCCCTCGCGCATTCGCTGGTCTCACGCTCAGTACTTCGCAACATCGGCTCTTTTTCATGCAGGGTAAGCACTTCCGTTGCAAAGCCAGCTTCGAACCTTTTTCTTGTCCTTGGGGATACATACGAAACGGCCCAAGACCTTGCAAGTTCGAGGCATCTCCAGTCGAGTCGACAGGTAGGTAGGCAGTGTAAGTGTATACGGAGTACGAGTTACTGCTGCGTACTGCTGCGTACTGCTGCGTACGGAATACAGTACAGCCCACCTACCTACTCCTACCCGCCCCCAGGAGGCATTGCTTGTGTTGACGGAGGATTCACTCACTGGTAGTAGCATGTCTTGGGTGAGCGTCATGCCACCTCGATATTGAGACCACCAGGTGTCTCTGGCATGCCCACTTGCGAAGAGAGCTCAGCCATTCGACGTTGTATCGGGGGATGAGAGGATAAGAGGATAGATCACTCCCCCAGTCGATTACAGTCGCCTACGAGTACGGATTCTCTTCTCTACCGGTATACCATGTGTGTACAAGTGCAGTGCAGTGTGTATTACACAGCGTTCCTCCTCGCCAAGACTAAAGGCCGGCATCTGGCCAATCTGCTGGTGCATCTTCTAACAACTATCGTTCTCGTCGCATGCCTCTACGTAATTGCTGGGTCGCAGCGATTTGCCCGTGAATAAAGGCATCGTGCGGTTATACCACCCATGTACGGAATCCCGGAGTCGTGGTTTTGCTTGTAAGTACAAGCCACCCTCGTCAACGTTGCCGGAGCCAGCGGCTGCGAGGACACCATAAACCAGTCATGTGTTCCTATTTACCTAGCTCAAACATGCTGGTTGTTAATAAGCCTGCCTGGACTTTACGGAAGAGGTACGGATTGCCTACTCGTAAGTACTCCGTAAACAAACAAACAGATATCCCTAGTTAACCTAGGCATCATATGATCCGTAACAACGGAGTCGAGATAGTCAGCCAACTAGTCAGTCAACTGCCGACTGTCACCGTGCTATGCCAGGTATGCTATGCCATGCTGGACCTCGGAATTCGGGACGAAGGCCTTTCTTTCTAGATGTTTCTTGTTTACTCCGTACAACTTGGAAGTAAAGTACTTTACATACGGAAGACTCCTTACAACGCTTCAACCAGCATCGAGCATGGATCGTTCAACTAAAGTAGGATCATGTACGTCCTCGCAAGTAAGGCAAGGTACCTCCCTACCTACCTACATATATGCCGGCGATCGATTACGTGCCTGCAGAGCGGGATTCACAGACACCCAATGATCGAAAGGAGGGCTAAAACAAAGGGCATCCATAGGAAAGACTCTAGTTAACCCATCTACCTAGTCTACGTTAGAAGAGATTGCCCATACCAGTCCGTAGGAGAGCACAATCAAAAGATCGAGTTACGGAATAATTACCTAGCAAATGGGCGCTACGCAACGCTCCAAACACAACAAGGTCCTGTCCTGTCTCCCGTCTCCATCCCAACCCATGGAAGTTCTAGGCGACGCTATTCCGCCAAACTAGTTACCTAATGCATTAACCCTCTACCTCCATCGTCGATCGAGACCAGGTAGCCAGGCCGTGTCCCAACGCTACCGTGTATACCTGGCGCGAGGTCAGCAGGCATGTACCCGTTAACGAGGAGCCATGTATCCCCAACTAATTACCCGGCGTCAGCGATTTGCAAAGAGAACACAGCCACACTGGCTCATTTCAGTTGATCTCTCTCTTTATGATCCCCTGGGGTGATCGATTCGATTCGATCTGATGATAAGGGACTGCACGCGTAACACCACTCCAGATCTACATACATACAAGGGGACGGACAGACAGACGCTACGATACGCAATGGGAATAACAAAACAAAGGGTTACTAAATAAGCTCAATGAATGGGGCTGTGAGACAATGATCATCGTGCGAACCCGTACGTACCCCCATCGTGTGGTTCACTGTGGGTGTTATTCATAAGTTGGGCGGTACATTCGATATGTATGACTGACTGACTGACTGGCTGACTGACTGACTGACCTCCTCCTCCATCGTCAAGGGATGAGACCTCTCTGCAACCCTCCCTCCCTTGCAGCTGTGACCAGCTGCCCCCATGTCCATGCGGCCACAATGACCACCATCCTTCATGTCATCCAATCCATTGGAGGGGCCTCGGTACATAGTATTTCCCATCTTACGTCTGATCAACAGTGAGCGCCCGCTCAATTACTCAACACACCAAGTGATAGACGGCCATGCGTAACATGTCAAAAGGGCGGGAAAAGAATCAAGGGATGGGGGTCAGCTTATACCTCTGTTTATAGTGTATTAATTATTACGGATTACCTACTACCAAGTGACTGGAACTTCACATGCTGGTCGGATTCGCGAACCATCTCAGCCTGCCGAGCAGTGAGTGATTCAAAGAGGTGGCAGACCTCATTCATTCACTTTAAGACATAAGATTGTTATGTGTGAACGAAACCGTAATATTAGTCGAGGCTCCTGATCCTATCTACATACAGACAGGGAGGATGTACGGCATACACCTGTTCTATTCTCACTTCCTGTAGCACTCAACAAAAGCACGTGAAGAAACGGGGGTCGAAACAACTACATTCCATCTGGTAGCTGTTTTATTAGGTCACAGAGTGACGAGGTCTTCAATCAAGCGATCAAGGAGTCCGAAGTGCTTGAAAACAAGGCCCAGTCGTCTGTACGGAGTGCCCGACACTGCCACAGATTTCATCAACACATGCTCAAACCACCACCACATTAGCCCCCGTACAAGACTCCGACTCAAGACATAGAACTCCTTTAATGCGGACCCATGCTCCAGATGCTTAATCCTCACACTTATTGATACATTGACCGCTGAGAGCCACCATTGCCTGGGTAGACGGATTCCTGCTGCACTGCGCGAGGGCGTTCAATGTAGGCAACATCACCTTCTCGCGGCGGCTCATAGTACCGTTCCACCGGTCGCACACTAAAGGCTCGCTGTGGCATGCTCATCTCAGCCGGTCTGTCATTATAATCACGGATGAGGTGTGGAGCCACCTCTCTTCTTGCCTCAGGATGGACACTGGAAGCGTACCGCCGAGGCGGGATATCAGGCCGGCTGCTCGAGAGCCGGTCATAGGCCATTTCTACTGGTCCTACTGGTCTTACACTGGCTGCTCTAGGAAAATATTCCCGCGGCATATGCTCAGGTATCCTGTGTTCTGTGGCCCCGCGAAGCTGGACAAACTCTGAACTGGGTGGTCCCATTGACTGCGTTGGATAATCCCGCTCTCTGTAGCTTCGGAATTCTGTGCCATAGCGCGTGGGGTAGCCTGGCGAAATGCGTCGATAGATAGCACCGTCTTCTCCCACGATCTCTGCTGCAGGAAGACGAGATGCGGGTCGGACTGAAGCTCGTTCATATATGACTTCTTGATCTCCTGCCCGCATAGATGGCACTACGGACCGACGAGAGAGAGCAGTGGGGACTGGCTCAAGATATTCACGGCCATATTCATCGACCATGAGTCGATGGGGTAGTGCACTGGGAGGGGGCATGTCGAGCGCGCGTAGATCCACAAGCGTCGGTGATCGAGACCTCGCCCGATCTGCGTAGGGCCGTACGCTCATTCGTGAGTCACGCGGGTGAATAGGCGCATCTCGTAGATCGGGATTTGCGACAGTATACGACGTCGTGCGCGGAGCACGAGCATCGATATCAGCATCGTAGTGCTCAGCGTAACCCAGAGGACTTCGTACGCGTCGCACATAGCGAACGATACTACCGTCGGGTCTTCGTTCCTCGTATAGAGGGGACGGTGGTCTGCGAGCCACTGGTGCCACCGAGGCGCGTACTTGCCGCGCATAACGATCGTCCGCCCTCTCATAGTCTTGAGGTACCGTTTCAACGGGCACAGTTTCAATGTGCACGGGCGTCAGAGGGCGACGATCTTGTTGTGGCTGTGGTGCCGGGGGAGCAGTGATTGCCTCATCGTACCTAAAATCAGGCTCTGGTCTGCCGCCGGAGTGCCGAGGACGTTTCGGTGGACGCATATACGCCGATGCTGTAAAGGGTGAGGGAGATCTCGGTTCCTCCTTGATAACAGGAGAGACGTGGCCGTCCTGGGCCTTTGTATCAACCTTTCTCTTCTTTTTTTTGCTCTTCTTTTTACTACTCTTGTCACCTTGTGGAGAGCTGTCGGGGCTAATCATGACTGACGTATCCTCCTGCCTAAGAGCCGTAATCTGGGGAGGAACTCGGCGCATAGCATGAGAGTCCGAATCGCGTAGATCCGATTGACGAGCCAAGGCCAAGGGCGAGACATGCGCGGGTTGAGGAGCGAAAGGGGAGAGGTTGTGACCCCGAATCAAGGGCTCTTCTGGCTGTCTAAAGCTGGGGTTAGGCATACTAAAAGGCGGCGGATTCTGCACACGACGATGATCAGCAGACGGGTCCGGATCTGTGTTACCAGAATTATCGGGTCGACTAGCGCCTCGGCTGTCAAAACTGTTGACTCGTGATCCCGTATGTCCACTCCAGTAGCCCTGATTCGCAGAACTGGGGACGGCCGGAGCTGCCGTGGTAACAATTCCTTGACCTTGCATTGGCGCAGTTACCCCTAGAGGAGCAAGCACATTCTGAGCATCGATGGTCGGGATTTGAGGTATCTGACGGGCATCACCTGTCGTCTGAGGTGGACGGCTAATCGGTAGCGGCGGAACAAAAGGGGTCAGTGGTTGTGATGAAGGCACACCGCTGCCCGTTGGCGGTACCGCTGTCGTGGATGCTCCCTGCACATGTACATTTCCCACTGTATGGCGAGGTGAGGCCGTAGGGAGCGACCGTCCAGGTGTATCAGGTTGACTAGAATAGAATGTATTCTCATCGAACGAGTCACTGGGCTCAGAAGCATTAGCATCGGGGCTGTGGAATACAGACGCTGGTGGCGGCGCTGTGGCCTGTACGAGGGTCAACGCCTTGGCAAAGATATCCGAGATGTCAAGATCGGACAGCTGTTCAGACTGCAGACTGCTTTTTACACAACTTCTTCGCTGATCAACCTGATCTTTAATGGCCTTTTCTAGCCGCTGCCTCTGGATAGTCAGCTCGGCCTTGACGAGGCCGTCAGACTTCTGCAACAGCACAGGATCAATCTCTGGCTTTCCAGCAGAAAAGGGCTTAGAAACACCCGGGATGAAGGGCGTGGAGCTGCTTGGGGGCATAGTTACAGCGGGCTGCTGCTGCGAGTTAGCTCTGAACGACAGCATATTGGCCGCCGAGTGGCCATTAACAGCATTGTTGACACCATTGTGGGCGGGTGCCTGTGCGGACGAGGGCGTCACGCGCTCAGACAAGCCGGACGACGGGTGAGAGGCAAAGGTCGAAGCATTCTTGACCACTGACGGCACGGGTACTTTAATACGCGGGTGCTTGCCCGAGACTACTGTATCGCGAAACTTGATGATCTTCTCATACTCGCGAATATCGTCGAGCTCAGAGCTTCTCATTGCAGCAGTAGAAGCAGCAGCAGAGGCAGTGGTGGCGCCGGAGGCACCAGACACGGCCGCGACCTGCGACATTTCAAGACTCGGATCAAACCTCAGCAGCTCAGCTACTGTACCGGTGATTTCAATGCTATGCTTAGCAAACAAGGGCGTTAAGTAGGGTAGTATTCCGTAGTGAATGACTCGACGTGCCTCGGGGAGCCACGAACGGTAGGAGACGAAAGCACGAAGTCCTGGGTGCGCAGAGGAATGAACAGCTCTGGGCGCTTTGTTATCACTCCGTGCTAGAGTTGTGGGTGGGAAGACGGGATGTTTCCAAAACAATTGATGGGGCGTTGGTTTTTGTAGACTCCCCTGGGTCGAGGAAGACGCACGGACCGCCTCGACGTATTAGGTACGTAGGTACTTGCCTGTACCCCGAAACGTACGACCAATTGAGGGCCGGTTGATAGCAGTCCGTCGACGTACGAGTACACGGTACCTTATGACGCACGTACAATGTATGGGCGTCCCACCTAGTGAATGCCAGTTAGCCAGTATTCGATACCTAGATCAATTGTTTTGAATTTCAGACCCAATTCAGGTGCATCGTTAAGGATGGATTACAGAACAATACCTGGTATGACCCTAAGGTTCCTTACAATACGATGGTAGAGTCGGACTATCCATTAGGTACCTAGGTACTGCATGCCTGGAGACACCTTCCCTCCTGACGTCTTTTCCCGTCCGGTTTCCCGTACAGTAAATGTGCCTCTTCACGTACCGTTCGGCCTCCTTTATCGATAGAGTCGGAGTGTCAACCACCTGGTACGAAGTAGGTAATACGTAACCCATCAGCATGTCACTCCACGCAGACCCCTGCAGAGATGGTGAATCACCTGCGCTTTCGTACGCAGTAGATTCACCTACCTAGGTAATTTCTCGATTTGCTGTCATAATCACTTCGTAGAGAGATGTTTTGTCGTGAGGTATGATCAATCAGCGAGCAAACTAGGTACCTACTAATTACCTACCAGGTAGCTATTAGTTGAACTGTGCCTTATGTGAATGCTGGGCAGGAGGACACCGTCACTTAATGTATTCCGTAGGTAGGTATGGAGATACCTCTTGTTACGGGGTTTCTACCTATTACACCGGCTACGGTACCTCCATACATCGAGTACCTCGATATGTCGATGGGGATGAACATGTCGTACCGCAAAGTGACCGAGTCTAGTAGAAGACCGACAGCCCTAGGAAAAACAAACATATTATGGCAAGACATTACGTGAAAGAATGGAATGCCTGCATCATGTTTCCGTTGTATTACTGTGACTTACACCAACGACAGAGTGTACCTCTTCGTACCGGACCGTTTAGTGTTAAATCGAGTTTTAGTCACGAATTACCCGTATTCCGTTAGGTATTCCGTACCGGTAACCGATCGTCTGGGTAGGTACCTCTTTCCTCCCGTACATTTCATTCACCCTTCGCCGGATGACTCGTCGAAGTCAAGGGAAAGAACACTGTAAGTAAGAATAATCCGTACCTGCTGGTTACCCAGATATGTCATACCTACGCCCATCAAACAGTTCCATTGGCATCTGGCATTCCATCGATTTTTCTGTATAAAAATACACGAAGGTCCTACTAGACAACTCATTTCACACATTTCTTCTCAACCCCACCATCTCGGACCAAAATACGCAGTAGACAGAGCTAGAAGACGGACATTGATAAGACTTTACAGGTACCAATTCTTGAGGATCTCGACTTGACGCCATAGAAATCACCAGATATCCACCGTCATGGGCTCACAATCAACGGAAGCCAGCGGGGTTCCCGCATCTCGGCCCGTGCTGTTCTTGTAAGTCGCGAGACATCAGATGGAATTCCAGGGGCAAGAATTCGCGCTGACACTGTCCACAGCGACATAGACAACTGTCTATACCCTCAGAGTGAGACCTCAGACAACCCCATGCCACCCCTATCAAAAGGAGCAAATTCACTAAGAATGAATTTAGGTGCAAAGGTCCACGACATGATGGCCGAACTCATAGACTCGTATTTCGCCAAGCATCTGGGGCTCCCCTTTGAGGACGCCGCCCGGCTTCATAAGGAGTACTACAAGAACTACGGACTGGCCATTGAGGGATTAGTCCGTCACCACCAGATCGATCCCCTGGAGTACAACGCGCAGGTCGACGACGCGCTTCCTCTCGAGGGCGTCATCAAGCCTAACCCGCAGCTGCGCAAGATGCTGGAGGACATCGACACATCCAAGGTGAAGTTATGGCTCCTGACGAACGCCTATGTCAACCATGCGCGCCGTGTCGTCAAGCTTCTGGGCATCGACGATCTTTTTGAGGGCCTGACGTTCTGCGACTACGAATCCCGCCCCTTTATGTGCAAGCCTAGTCCACTTATGTTTGCGAAGGCCATGAAAGAGGCTGGTATCGAGCGCTACGAGGATTGCTACTTTGTTGGTGCGTATTTTGAGATCTCCAGCTTTATTTGATAGTGACTCACACCGGAATACAGATGACTCTTTCGCGAACTGCGCTGCAGCGCAAAAGCTCGGCTGGACCGCGGCGCATTTGGTTGAAGAGGGGGTTCCTCAACCTGAAGTTCCAGCGTCCAAATTCCAGATCCGCCACTTGGAAGAAGTGCGGACCATCTATCCTCAGTTTTTCAAGTCTGCTTAAATAAGGGGCTAGTCTCCGATGTTTCGTGCACCCCATCGAGGAATCATCCAGACACAGTTGAGTAGACAAGCGACACATCCATGGGCGTTAATTCTACTACATTTTTGGGACAAAAGGAATAGAATGGCGGGTACATGTTCAGCGTGTCACAAGCATCGCCATCAACGTAGGTGGCTAGAGAGGTTGCCAGATAGACAAGTTTAGCGAATCCCCAGGTTTATTGACAAGCATACAAAATACTATACCCCAAATCCATGAAGACAGACACCTGATCTCTTACTGTAAACGCCAGAAAACGCCCCTGATATACTGCTTTGGGTATCATAAATAAGAAATTTTGCGTGCTTCATCCCCTCTCTGTGCCTTGTGACCCAGCATGGATTGTCACCAATAACGGCTCACATGTGCGCCACTCATCGGCCCAACTGTTCGCTGTTGAACGGGGTCATGGTCGCCGGATGCTGCGGATAACACTGTCGAGCTTGGCCAACGTCGCCTCGCGTTCCTTAATGGCCTCCTCGCGCTGCGCCTCGGCGACCTTGAGTTCCTCCTCGAGCTCGCGGATGTTGCGTTCCTGGTCCTGCTCACTATTGTCGAGGCCAGGCAAAATCGAAATCAACAATTCAATCTGCTGTTCTTTGGTAATGAGGTCCTGGGCAAGTTCGACGAGCGCAGCACGGAAAACATCGTCGGGGTGCGGATCCACTGTTTGCGGGCGTTAGTTAAAAAGACAGACACAGGCACATGCTATGGAGAGAAGGCGATGAGGTGCAGCCTTCTGAAGGAAGGACCCTGGAGACACCGAACCTTCTTGCTGATCTGCTTCTTGCTTGGGAATCACGACAATCTGGTCGCGCGGGCCGAGAGTCTCTAGATTGTGGTGTTCGTTGATGTAGTTGATGGACGCTATGAACTGGGTCGCAAGCTGGGCAAAGAGAGTCCTTCGTCAGTCATTGAATGAGGGGTGATGCCGGACAGTGCGCGCAAACCTGGTCAACAGCATCTTGCAACTGAGTAAGTCGGTCGCCCATCTTGGATAATCAGGTCCTTGCGATCAATGTAGAGACACGTTGATTGTTTGCGCCGGCGTCGATTGTGTAGATGGTTGTTCTTGGAGGATTAATCCGTATCCTTCTGGGCTCTTACGTAGGTAGGTGGTATCCGGCTCAACGCGGGTGGATCCTTAAGCGTCCCAGCGATGGTGCACTGATGTTTACTTACCAAGATTGGTTAGTTAAATATCCTCATTTAGTTAGTACGTATACAACGTCTCTGCCAAATCGCCATTGTGCCGCCCTGGTTTTTATCACCACGCGCCTGTTGCTAGTGAACAAAGCACCAGATCGGCCCAGCAACCAGCGTCATAGGGCCCAACTCCAACATCACTACCGGCACCCTAAATGCAAACAAAAAAGAATCCAGATTAAAACCACAACATTTGACTCTCCAACCAAGCATCCGTACAACCCAACCAACCCTCAAAATCTTGCCCCTGAACGGCAACCCCAAAGATATGGAATGTGGTGGCGACCGGTTCGTTGGAGGGGCACTCTCAGCCCGCTATTAAACCAGCAAACCACGAAATCTCGACCCAGCGTCCTCAAAATCGCCCTATCTCCAATCCCTGCGCGATCCTTCACAGCAGGGTCTCTCAGATACCCCGAACCCTCCAGCAAAAACCAACACAACGATGTCGCGTCCTACATCGCGTATGCCGAACGCACGGGCCTCGACGTCGAGTCCAAGGTCTACATCGGCACGCACTACGAGTACAGCATCGCCGCGGCCCTGCGCCTCCTGGGTTTCGACCTGAAGCGCGTGGGCGGGATCTCAGATAAGGGAATCGACTTACTAGGAACATGGCGCGTGCCCTCCGTGCCAGAGGCCCTGCCCCTGCGCGTCCTGATACAATGTAAGGCGTATTCGACGACCAAGACCACCAGGGTAGGGCCGTACCTCATCCGCGAGCTCGAGGGCGCGTATTTGGGTGCGCCGCCGGGATGGCGCGGGTCCGGCGTCCTTGGCATGCTCGTTACGCAGAGACCCGCGACTAAGGGCGTCAGGGAGGCGTTGGCGAATAGTCGCTGGCCCTTGGGTTACGTATCGTGCTCTAGCGACGGTATGATCGAGCAGATGCTATGGAATCAGCGGGCTGAGGATGAAGGACTCCAGGGCATGGGTGTCACTGTGAAGATGACGGATACGGCTCGTCATGGCGCCGAGCAGCATCTTGTGTTGACGTGGAAGGGTGTGCCGTATGTGCCTGATGTTCCCGAGCAGGTTTCGGCGGATGAAAATCCGGGGACTGTTGTGCAGGAGACAGACGCCACTCCTGAAGAGAAACCGAAGAGAAAGAGACGGACGAGAAAAGCTCTCGATACGGAGGCTGTTCAGGAGGAGACTGCTGAGGCAGATGCGACTCCTGATGAGAAGCCAAAGAGAAAGAGACGGACGAAAAAGGTTTTTGATGAGGAGCCTGTCGCAGAGGCTCCTGATGCGGAATCTGTCATGCAGGAGACCGCTGAAGCAGATGCGACGCCCGAGGAGAAGCCAAAAAGAAGGAGAAGGACGAAAAGAGTTTCTGATGAGGAGCCTGCTGTCCATGAGGACACTGCCGAGGCAGACGAGGAACCCGAGAAACCGAAACGAACAAGACGGACGAGAAAGGTCCAAGAAGCGGAGCCTGTTGTCTCGGAAGAGATTGCTGAGGCAGATGAAAAACCGAAGAGAAGAAGACGGACGAAAAAAGTCACCGATGAGGAAGCTATCGCGGTAGTTGTCGACGGATGAAAACACCCAAGTAAAGGTCCTTCATTAGTCGCCTCGATGAGCTCGATATCGACGATCGCGGTCACGACATAGGTTTCGAAACACCGCGTTTCTAACTCGCAGCTTGAATATATTCGCTGAATCACAAGCTACTGTAATAAAAGGGGTAAAAGCTGTCCTTTTACCCTTGAAAGCGTACGAGCCGAGGGCCATGACGGACGACTCGAAGTCGCAATCCATCAGACGTGGATTTCCTGGATTACCCATACAGCAGTTGCTGTATGTGTACTACCTACATACTCATATCCCATTCAAATTCAAAATGGTTGAAAGACACCGTTTGAATCAGGATAAGGAGAAAGAGAGAGATTGCCAAACTGGACCGAGAACACAGGATAGGAGCTTGATTATTATTTCTGTATGCATGATGCTACAGGAAGATGAAAGCCGCGCGATAGACTCTTGGGTATTCATTCCGAGACTCGGAAAAAGGTCATTATTGTATAACTACAGTAATGAGTTTGTACTGTATTGTTATCTAACCTCCCACTGCTGATGGGAAGCCCTCGAGTCGATAACATTATCTCCTGCTCATATGTAGTCGTGAACAAACATGTCCTGAGCCCTTCGTCTATCCTTATCGACGAAACCATTTCAGAAAAGCCCAGAGAGGTGGCGACCGGTGTGGTGAAGAAAGTCGCCGCGTCTCTCCCAACGCACCTGGCAGCAGGCAAAGCAACGCCTGGTTTCCGAACCCAGGATCATCATCAAACTCCGTAAGGGACAGTGTTTTGGCAAAGAAAGCGAGCGCATGCACGCACGTCCCGTCCCGGCCCATCTCGTATCTCATCGTATTCGCAGTATCCGTGAACCAACCTCGGCAATCATCCGACCCGACTCCGTAACACAAATCGTAGCCGGTCGGCAATGAATCAATCAATCAATCAATCAATCATCCCAAATAGCAGCCTTCGCCTTCTGCGCCTCCTCCTCTTTCTTCCGGGCCGCCTCACGCTCCTCCTCACGTCTCTTGCGCTCCTTTTCACGCATGGCACGATCATACGCCTTCTGCTCGTCCGTCTGCTTCGGCGCGCGCACGCCGAGCGCATTGGCAATCATGCGCCGCGCCACCGCATCCGTCTTCTCGGGGCGTCTGGGTCCATCATCGCTTCTATCGGCGCGGTAGCTGTACGCACCCGCTTCAGTGCTCGACGCTAACCAGGGCGCATTGTTACCAATGTCGGACGGGGTGCCGTAGGCGGGCGATATGGGTGTTGGCGGGGGTGCGGATAGGCCCTTGGGAGCGACGGTGTTGTTGGATGGAGGGGCGAGTGAGGAGGTGGTTGCGGCACCGGTCTCGGTGTCGGATGCGCTGCTGTCTTCGTCTTCCCAGGAGTCGGCGACGACTTGCTTCTTGGCTTTTGGCTTGGTTTTGAGCGAGAGCTTGTCCATGGCTTGTGTCGCCTCGTGGGGAGTGGAAGACGGCATGATGAGGTTGGTGCGCTCGGGGATGAGCGACGGTGACGCGAGAGTTGTCTATTGTGCCAATGGTATCGTCTTGTCTGTTGTTTTTATCGGTTAAGTCTGTTTAATTCTATGCGATGATCTTGGGTGATAAAAAGACGGGAAGACATGAAAGGGGCGATAAAGGACTCGTAAGCTGAGGGATCTCCTGGTGCAGAAGGGAAAGGTTATTGCGAAGGTCAAGATGCCATCATACGGTGGTATTCCGGGCTTTGCCAAGACTCCTTGAGTGCTGTGGATCCCTGGTAAGTAGGTACCTATTCCGTTAGGTAGCGCCTAGACCTGGGATTCCGTAGGGACCGCGACTTCCCCGACTTGACACTCTACGAGTACGAGTACATAGGTACATATCGAGAGGAGGGGCGACCTTGAGGCCAAAGCATCTTATGTGGGGCGAATGGCGGATGTGGGGGCATTGCAGCAGGTGGAAGCAAGATCGCGACGGACGTTTCACTGTGAATTCCACTCCGGGAACAACTGGAGCACGTTCTCTTCGCCCGGTTGTCTTAAATCAGGTTGAGCCAGGCACGCATGTACGAAATATTATAAGACAAGTACATACATGGCAATAATACATGTAGTATTGCTGAAAGCACCATGTCAAGGCAGCTTTTTTAATCGCTTGATCTGGATACTTTGTACTTTGTTAACAAGATCTTTCTTGTCTGAATGTCAGTGGATGCCGATCTGAGATCTCACTTACCTCGGAGTACGGAATATACCTTACCCACGGTGGTATTTACATGTGAGTATGAAGTACCAGGCAGGTCTCGGTATCGCGAGCCGAGAACTGTGGTCTGAAAGCAGTGAATTCAAGGATAAGTCTCATTAGCAATTGAGACATGCTTTGTATCTATTTGCATAATCTCTCGAGGGTATAATTGGATTGTTTGCTAGGTATCTCTTGGTGAACGACTTAGGGGCCCGGATTCGTTTCACAAGAAAAGCAGGATATCTGAGGAACTATTACTTGCGAAAAGCTGTCGTGTAGCCGGCATTCAAGCCAAACTACGGCTTAGAGACGTCCGGTTAAAGAGTACACGCCTATGTATTTCACAGACCGGTGGCTTGGACTGACTCGAGCGTGAGGGGATGCGATGTGAACTTGTTTCCGATTCGTCACCCCGAGGCTCCCAACTGGAGTTCACGCTATCGTCGGAGTCTTGGACGACGCAATCTTGAACCAGATCTATCTTTTGAAAGATCAATCAGATCTCGGTTGATGTCACTTTAGAAGCGCATAAGATTCAGGATTACTGAGCTCAGTCGGGTATAATATTTTTATTTAATTGTATGCTCAATTATTGCTATCTGCATCGACGAGTAAATCCACGCCGACTCCCTGGAGAGCTTCGACCGCCCAGTTGGGATAGTCAGCTTTGTTAGGATATAAGTTGGCGAAGAATTGCCGCAGGAACGCCGGATACCGGTCCGCAATGATAGCATCACGGGCCTCGCGCATGAGGTTGAGTTGGTAATAGACATTGTGTATGGTCAGGAGATGCGCGGCGACCGTCTCCTTTCCAACATTGTGATGGACAAACGCGCGAGTGATGCCCATTCCTCCCTCACCTTGCTTACAGCAAGCACATCCACAACCGTCCTCAATGGGTCCAAAATCATTGGCGTATTCCGCGCTCTTGATCTTAAGGACACCGTACTTCGTGATGGCACAACCAAATCGAGCCGTCCGCGTCGGCCAGACACAGTCGAACATGTCGGCGCCTAATGCAACACTGACGACCAGATCCTCCGGATAGCCAACACCCATGACATACCGAGGCTTCAGCTCAGGAAGCATCTCAGTGCATGCCTTGACGACGCGACAGAAGTCAGGCTTTGCTTCACCACCGCTAAGACCTCCAATGGCGATTCCGGGAGTATCACGAGCGACCATCTCCTTGCAGCACTCCCGTCGCATGTCCACGTCCAGACCGCCTTGAATAATGCAGAATAGGTTCTGTCTATCAGGGTTCTTGTGCGCCGCAATGCAGCGATCGAGCCATCTGACGCTGCGCTCCATGGCTTCGCGCATGCGGGCGTGATCTGGTGAGGTGGTGACTAGCACGTCGTCGAGCTGCATCATGATATCGCTGCCAATGGTATTCTGCAGCGAAATTGAATGCTCCGGCGTAAGGAGCATAGGTGAGCCATCATGAGGGCTCAGAAACTTGACGCCTTCCTCTGTGATGTTGGCGAGTTTTAGGAGACTGACCATCTGGAAACTATGGAGACGGTTAGGCAGCAGTCCCTCAGGAGGTGGAGAATAATGAGAAGAAGAAAAAAAAGAGGGACTCGCCCGCCGCTATCTGTGAGGATATTATGATTCCATCCTTGGAGTTTGTGAGCACCGCCAATGGTGTTGAGTAGATCTTGACCGGGCTTCAGTCCGAGATGGTAGGTGTTGTTGAGGCAGAGACGGCAGCCGGTCTCCTCTAGTTGCTCTGGCGACAGACCCTTGAGCGACGCCTGGGTCGCAACGGGCATGAAAATGGGCAACTTGACAGGTCCATGAGGGAGTGTCAAGAGTGAGGCTCGAGCTCGGGTAGTCTAGATATTTGATGAGTAGGTACTTTTCTTGTTAGAGATTGGGCATATCCATAGAGAACGACTTACAGAACACCGAGCAACGAGATCAAAGGTTAGAGCCGCCGACGAAGCAGAGGCTATCGTGCTAGCCATCCTGACGGACATTCCCGATTCTCTGCCACAACACAAAATACAATGTATCTTGTGATTTCTGAAACGTTGAAAGGAATAAGAATAAAAAGGTCTAATGCAGGCTCGCTCCGACGTTGTGCTTCAAATTCACGATTATGTTCAGGTTAAGAGCAGGGAATCCTGCTACGACGACAGACGATGTAGGTACTTCGTACCTAAGCGGAATGACAGCCAACTGTCCGACAGCTGGCGCAGCTGGGAGTGTTACTGGCTGATCTCGGAGGTCACTGCTGAGCACTCATCATCATCTACCTACCTAAAAGAATACCTGGGCTACTGCCAGCAGGGACGTATTACGTCCTCGATACTACCTACCCAAATGGCGTCGAAATAGAACTGTCTGGTTTCTCTTGGTGTGAGAGCCATCATCGATCATTAACACCATGGAAGTCTCATTTCGTCATCCCATTCGGTGGTTTCGTCCACACTTATGAAAACCAAATGTCTCCTGAATGGAGAAATCGTCCCTGAAGCAGTGTCAACAATAAACATTGCCACTCATCCATAATATTCTATTTCTCATGATTATGCCGTTTCCTCCCTCGTTTATTTTATTCTCAAAGTTGCCAATTGAGCTCAGACTCCAGATCTGGAGATTCTCCTGTCCACGGCGCGTCGTCGAGGTCGTATATAACCCAGACAACGACCGCTGCACCACGACGGCATCAACACCCGCCGTTCTCCAGACATGTCACGAGTCCCGCTCCGAGGCATTGCGATTATACCAGAGGTCGTTCAGTACCATAACCCATGAGCCGGAGATATACTTCTGTCCCGAGATGGACACATTGTATATACCAAGACCGCCATTCATGGGCTACGACGACACGGCGAGATCCTTTATGGATTCAATCCGGCACACGGATGGTATCGTTAATCTCGCAATTGACTACGTACCCCCTTCTATCAAGCGTCCCTGGGAGACGTACAACAAATACGTTCTCATGCATAGCTTCCCGAATATCCACGAGGTTTTCCTGGTCATTGACACCGCTGTCTCCGCTGATGATGGCCGCAAACTAGACCTGACGGATCCGGCGATTGATACGGCTGGTCTGGATCAGGTGCTCGAGGACGTGAGAATGTCGTTCTACTATGAGGTCGGGGGCCAGTTTGAGAGGTTGGAGAAAGGAGTGACTGTGGATTCGCTACACTTGCCGTCTCTGGTGTGGAAATTGAAAACGTGGACGTGCTGGTAGGACTATTACTTATTTGGAGAATCTATTCTCAGGTTGAAAGGCCTGGGTAGACCCAGGGGGAGTGCATTACATACATTGACTACAGCACAACACAATCCGTGGTAGAACTTCTATCTTTTGGGGTGCTTTATGGTCTCGTGGTTTCTGCTGAATCGCGACAAATCACCAAAATTCTCTCAATCGAGCATTCAGAGGTGGGTGAACTCCTTGTGGCAAGTACTACCGGGTAGGTCATCTGTATCTGAAGCGAATAACACATCCTAATGTTTACATCAGAGTGTGATAAATATCATTGCATGACAACTATTGGCAGCAGCAGCAGGTTTTACACCAAGCTAATGGCCTTTGAGATGCAACAGACCAACCCGCAACTGCGAAGAAGATAGGAACAGGGGACACGCAGAGCCTCACAAAACCCGTTCCCAGCGTCTAAGGGATCGCCAAAAATCAAGTCTTCCACGAACATCGGGGGCACTCAATGGATTATTGGAATCATTTCATTGTCTTTATAGCTATCCGCTAAGAGCGCCAGGGCTCTCGTTTGAGTTACAAACGCCCCTTGCGAGTTTGCCACTCCTTCAATTTCTTCATATCAGGTATTAACATGATAACCGACTTCGAGTTCTTGAATGCTACCGAATTGAGCGAGAGTGAGGGGATATGCTGCATGTCTCTGAGATGGGATATTCGAACGAACTTGAATGCTCCAATTCGATGTTCCCGACACCCGTATCAGAATCATCATTACCGCAGAGTGAACCCGTAATCCCATGATTCTCAGAGCAAACTGTGGCTATAGACACAGCCAAGGACATCTCGATCTAGGGGTAGATGAGAGTATGTTCAGTCGTCGAGACCGTGGTACCTATAAGTGTGAATATGGATCACCGACTCAGGAACATGAGCAACAAGATCAAGGGTGGAAAGCGAGTGTCGAATGGAGGGGTATGAATCTGTGAGGCCAAGCACGGCGGGGGGGAAGCTGGCTCTGAGGCCGGGAAGGTGAGAACCTGGGCCAATTGATCGAGTGGTCTTTCGATGTCCTGCGGATAGATGGAAAGGAACGCTGAGGCCCATAGAAGCGAAGGTCACAGCTATCCGCGACATACAACCGAACTGTCTCAGAGGTTACGGGAATTGAGATGTCGGGAACGGGCGAAGCTCCGCAATAAAAAGGTAGTACTGATTGTCTTCTGGTCAAATCTGGATGTCGTCACTCCAAGGTGAGCAGGATCGGGCTGGCTGATTTCAACACTGCGATCCATCATAGACACCTCTATGCGAATTCGCCAAATTGCCCATCATCGAAACCTAGATTTGCGGATAGCCGCTTGGCTCTGGAGCTTGTTGACGGGGCGGGCGGTGGCGGAGGTATACCGCCTCCTGTAGCTGTCGCATACGATGGAGGTGGAGGGAGAGAGAAAGATGAGAGACTGGCGCCAGATTCTTCTTCTCCAATCGAGGGCTTGGGCCTGCCGAACCTTGCGGGGAGATTGACTGTAATGGTCTCTCCCTCTTTGAGACTGAGGTCGCGCTTCTCGCCACCATCCTTTCTCTCCACGTCAAGCTTCTTGCCCGGCGGGCCATTCTGTGTCCATCCTAGCGTCTTTTGGGCTTCCTGCAGGGACACGCCGAAATCGAATGCATCGACTCTCTCTTCGAAGCCGATGCCCAGAGACGCTTTCCTGCCCTCATCGTCCTGAACACGCAGCGCAAAGAATCGCGAGCTATCAGAGACGGGATCGACAACGGCTGTTGCTGTGTAAGGGGCAGCAGCGAACAGTTGGCCGTTCTGCGGATCTTCCAGAAGAATGTCCACCTTTACCTGCTGCTCACCAGAGGCTTGCGTAGTGGCTGTCTCGAATACGCGGAGTCGTGCAGTGAAGATATGCCGTTGGTTATCATCGGCGGTCCACTATGGGTTGTGAGTTAGTGACTACCGGCTTGTTCAGGAGGTCACCTCTTGGCATCGAGAAATAGTTCAGTGAGTGAGTGGGTGAGTGCGCGCGTGCGTGAATGAGTGAGCGAATGAGTGACTGAGTGAGTTTATATTCATGCAGAGACGGCATTTGGATGGCAGCACGGACAGAATGGGATCAAACAGACAGACAGATGTGAGGATGAGGCTAGCTTCTACCTGTGATAGGCAGGTCAAGTACTCACCGAGGCCGCGACATGGCCCTTGCCAGGCGTCATGGGGGGGATGTTGTAGACATGGACATTCTGGACGATGAATAGCACACGTTGAATCGCATCTTCTGGCAAAGGGAGTCCCGTGGCTGGGTCAGTAGACGCCATCTTGTCCTCTTACTCGTACACTATGAAGAGCATAACATCAACGTGGTGTAGAAGTGAAACGGCTGCCTTAGCCATGAGTGGACGTGGTGTTTTTGGGAATGAGGGATGGACATACGGATTACAACACATACAGTGCCGTATAATGTGGCCGTGCACGTCTAGCACGGTGCGGTGTTTCATTTGTGGCTTGATCCCTCCCAGGTCTGGAAAGCTGAGAGCTACTGCAGGTGCCGATCCTCGAGGTACCGCCTACCGTACACGACTTGCCTTCTTCGCACCTCGTACTGTATGAGTGTCGGCCCATAGGCCATCGCGGCAATCGACTCCATCAAAAATTGCTGCCATCAAGCTACCTTTCCTGGAAAGCCAGCTTCAGGCTCACTCTTGACAGTCCGCTTACGCGGCGCATCTTCGAAAATGGCATCGCGGAGTATGTCTCCCGGGGGTGCGCTCCTGAGATCATCTCGTATGTTCTCAATGCCCGCCCCCATCGCTGGTTCGACCGGCGATTTCACCTCTGTGACGAGACGTCATTCGCCCACGGCCACGACCCCCTTCCCAACCCATTTGACCATTACGACGCCGCAGACTTCTCGTACGCGTGGTGACTGGGGCTTGAAGCGGCCTCTCCCTCTGAAGACAACCACCCATCAGACATATCCGCTCGTGCGCGTGCAGCAGATGGACTCCATCGAACACATCACCGACTTCCGGTCGGCGTCGGACCATACCATGACGCTCAAGAAGTTCCAAGAACTCAATCTCCCTATATCTATGCCTGCGTCCAACAGCAAGGATACCTACAGCCTCAAGGTGGCCCCGCACTCCGTTTTCGAGAAGACTTTTGATGTCACCGCGATCGAACCCGCGCAAGCCCTGGCCATCGAAGACCAGAGATGGAATTTTAAGGGCCCCTGGCTTGCTGGAATGACCGACGGTGCATTCAACAACTGGCTGCATAAGAATGTGCGCCCTAGGCGAGCAGAGTTCCTCGACTTGCTCAAGAAGTTGTGCGCCTCGTCTATCACCGAAGAAGCGAAAGAGAAGGCGATATCCGAAGGCAAGGACTTGCCGGCTGAAGATCAGGTTGAAGTTACAAAGGAGCAATTTATGGATTACCTGAGGGATATTCGTAAGGATCGCCTGTTTTTGCTCCGACTGGTCAGCCGGTTCCTCGACCTCGCACCCGTGCTCAAGGAGACGAGCTTTATTGACACGATGAAACCAAACCGATCTGTGGAATTCAAGAGGGAGAATCCCTACAGTGAGCAGGGCCCGCCGATAACGCATCCTTCAGCTGGTCTGTCTTACTTGCGAACGGCTAATTTCCTCGACAACCATCCGATTTATGGACCTCAGAAATACCATCCCATGGTTAAGGCTAGAGTTCTCAAACCCAGAAATATTACCACCAATGACCAGCAGCCTGTCGTTGCTGTTGCTGGTTTCGTGGTCGATCGTCCTTTCGACCCGAGACAGTTCTTACGCAATCACCAAATGATGACCCCGAGAAACAAGGCTCTTGCACAACTGGACCTCGAGAATCCTGGTGGCGCGAAGCTCTACTACAAGGTGGATTTCGCCACTGTCAATTCCAGTGGAAAAGTCTGTATCTCAGTTTCAGATACCAACAACGAGGCCGAATTGGTGACAAAGGAGCTGGTGGGCGAGAACAGTCCCGGGGAAAATGTATACGAGAAGGCCATGGATGGCGACTCTCTGTCAGAAGAGCCGTTGATGGAATTAGCCCGTGGCCCTGGTTCTCCCAACAGACGAGGTCCGCGCATTAGCTGGTCCAACAACGCCGCTCGGAACTCTACGGTTATGTACAGCAGTAAAGAGAGTTACGGTCTTTAATGATCCGAATACGGGACACAGAGACACCCTGCACGCATGATACCAGCTTCCAACTTCGTTGCACATTACGGTAGCTACCTGAGTTAGCATAAGTCGATCCTACCTTGGTCGCGAGTGGACCATTTCCACGCCTGTACTACATATTGAATCTGTATAACAGTAAGAGACGTTGCAAAAAAAAAAGTGACTGTATCGTGGTCATCGTCAAATAGATGTCTAATATGAACCCGAATTGAGTTGATCATACACGACTGCTTAGGTCTTCGCGAAGCCTTGAAATCGGTACTTCAAACCAGATGTACCTACTAAATTATACAATATGACCAGTTAGGGTGGTTCATAACAAAAATGAGGTTGACCCCTATGTCGTCGCGTGGAACAGGTAGTAATTTATGTTGTCTTCGCGCAACGCGCAGGTCATTATGTAATGAGGTTTTCGCCCGTTTCTATATCATCGTATGCCCGCGATTGAATCACGCCAGCTGCCAAGAATTGGCGTGGGGTGCTTCACATGCAAAGCACTTTAACCAATCAGAGCTGGTATCCGAGCTGCCCTAGAGCCCCACAATGCATTTTGCCGAAGTTTTCCCCACACAAAGATTCTCGATACCCAGATAATAATTTACCTCCACCATTCCTCTCTCGCGCGGCAACCTCCAACCAACGGTCTCTCCATCACCACCACGCCGGCCTTTTTCTAACCGCCAAATCCACAGAATAAATCGCCAAGATGGGTCGCGTTCGCACCAAGACTGTCAAGAAGTCCGCCAAGGGCATTATCGAGCGATTCTACGTAAGGAACCTGGACACGGCTTGATGTGGGAGCCTTCATTTTGACTGACGACGATCTAGCCTCGCTTGACCCTTGACTTCGACACCAACAAGCGTGTTTGCGATGAGATCGCTATCATCTCTTCTCGTCGCCTCCGCAACAAGATTGCCGGTTACGTCACTCACTTGTAAGTTGGGACACGGATCTGGGGCGGTATCTTGAAGAAGACCAAGACATTCGCTAACCACCATTGCTCCTCACAGGATGAAGCGTATCCAGCGTGGTCCCGTCCGCGGTATCTCCTTCAAGTTGCAAGAAGAGGAGAGAGAGCGTAAGGACCAGTACGTTCCTGAAGTCTCTGCTCTCGACTTCACCCAGAACACCGAGAGCGGCCAGCTCGACGTCGACGGCGAGACGAAGGATCTGCTCAAGCACCTCGGCGTACGTACCAGACCTGACCCCTTCGCATTGGACTTCCCTAACATTTTTCTCTTCCATAGTTCGACGCTATCCCCGTCAACGTTGTTCCCGTCGTCCAGCAGCAGACCGCCGAGCGCCCCCGCCGATTCGGTGACCGCGCCGCTCGTTAAATGTAATAGCAAAAATGGATGGTTAAGAGGATTCGGAAAATTCGCGTTTCGGCGTATCAGGGCTTTACGGCGTCTAATGGATGATAGCACGTGCATTAGGTCTTACGAAAAGAAAAACGAGAATTTCTGAACAAAGGTGTCCCTGACTCTTCAGCTTGACGCTGAATGACGATGGTTGATGGCCAACTTTCGACCTGTTCGTAGTAGTGTGACGATGAGCCCTTGGGCCATGGCATACTATTACCAGCCATGGCATCATTGCATTCGAAGCCAATCGGCTGTGACTTCCCGACTAACCCCTAGGATGTTTTTGCACACAGCACAGACAATCGATTGTCCGGAATACTCTCATCTGCAGGCCTCTGCTGAAACCTCGTGTTTCATTACATTGGGGGTATCTCTATTCAGTAACGGCGAGCCTAATTCGAAATTTCTTGTAGCGCGTGATAAACTTGTTTCCCAGGCCGTAGGGGCCTCAATCCATTGGGGTGTCTTCACCCTCGTCGTTGCCCTCTCGCGTCGCTTTCTCTGCTTCTGTACGGAAAGTCGATTTGTAACCTTCCGTGATCAAATGACCTTGGCCATCAGCGCTTAGTGATGGAGCCGCTGGTGCCTTCGCTGGTCTTTCCCTGATAGCCAGGTTGAATGTCCGTTTCGGCGTCTTGCCATTCTGGTTGTTGTCTCCCCTCTCCATCGCAAGATCCATGGCATTCTGAGCTTTCTTCTCCTGCGCCTCAATCTCCATCCTCTCGGCGTCCTTGGCTTGTTGCACGCTGGGGTCGTTGGCAGAAGAACCTCGCTCCTCCTCGAGCAACTCGATCTGAATTGTGGGAATACCTGCGCGTTCCCACACACCCCACTCGTTCAGTTGCACCTTGATATACATGGCCCGCTTCGCACACTTCTGCGAACACCACTTCTCCAGCTCCTTCTTCGGTAAAATGGTGAAGTCCTTGCGGCCGTAATTAACCAATTTGTATACGCCGCCGCCCGTGACGCGGGAGCGTTGGTTCGGACATAGCGTGTAACCGCACAGGCCATTTGCGTTGCGCTCCTCGATGAGATCGTCGTAGTCGCTTGGCTGATACAAACGGACATGGCTCGTGAAAGATTCCGCGTCGGTGGGAGACGGATTCGAAGCATTATACATCGCGTCGCGATTCACGGGATATTTGGATAGCTCGAGCATGGACTCTGAGATTTGCTCCTCGATCTCCCGACGCGAGTGGATGATGCGCGCATGCTGGATGGCGATATCGCGAGGATTAGACCCGCGCTTCTGGGCGGCCGTCGGGGCCGAAGAGCCCTTATTCTTTAAGATACCACGGGGAGTATTTCCTCGTGACGCCATAATGCAGATATGTCGTATTGATATTGAAGTTTTTGGTATGTAGGAGGGCGATAAATTTGGAAGTTGGTTGGTAGGCACCCGTGTGGTTGGTTATGAGGCTATTGATTGTATTCGGCAGGATGGGCATTCCGTTATGTATGGTGCGTAATCCGCAGTTACGTATTCCGTACTTGTACGGATTACTGGCTGTGGCTTGTCCTTACTAGTGTAGAGCTACGCCACAGTTTGCATCGTCATCGGGCAGTGCACGTGGGATCAGCTGAATCATTTGGGCAGGGCGACGACTGTCACCGGCCTCAGCCAATTTAAAGACAGCGTACGGCTGTATCAAATTTCTGCCTCAGGTCTCTATATTATCTACAGAATAGGTACAAGCTAGATATGAGAATACCTCTCGTCTCAACCTAAATAATCAGGTAATGAAATAGAATGCTCTTATCTCTATTTTTCATTTCATTTGAGTGAAGATCAATCTCCCTTATTTCACCTCATGGACAGACATACAGCCGGTACTTCATCAAGAAGTACCTTTCAGCTGAACTCATACCCCTCGTCACCTGGCCGTCAGATGTGAAATCCAACAAACCTGAACACGGAGTCCATGGCATAAGATTCGTAGATGCTTAGATATTAGCTATACCGTTTACAAATCATACGAGTCAAGCGAGATATGGAATGTGTGTCTGTGTTCATTGTGTACCTATTTCGTATGTGCTCCGTTGTAGACAGCAATCTATTTCATGCGGAAGTTGGATCTGAAACAACTGCGCAGACCTAGGAGCCGCGATAAGAGATTAGATCTCTTAAACATGTTCCTAATTTTTATAGAAATATTCAGACCCCTTTAGGAGCATAGTAGACTGTTTTAAATGCATGTTTCTGCTTGATAGTCCCGATACAGTGATCGCTCGGCATCTTGGCGTCTATTAGCGTCGCAGTCCGGTTTCAATCCGACTTCGGTTGGTACGTCGAGTGAAAGTACTCGATGCCTCCTTCCCAGTTCCGCAAGCAACCTTACCCCATCCCGTAATCCGTACCTGCTTACGGCAGAGTGTGACCCTCAGGCAGACACCTGCACTCTTGCGCTGACGTCGACTTCGCTCCAGGCAGGTACGGGCTACAAGAAGGTACCTTTGAGCCACCAACATCACTGTCCCAGAGGCCATCCCAGAGGCTTCCAGGGTCAGCAGACTACCTACGCTACAGGCTGCCTAGTCGCAATTGCCCATCGTCGAGCATCCCTCCTTAGGTGGGTAGCAGTAGAAGCTTTGAGCATCACCATCGCTCTGACACCCGCATTTCCATACAAACACGTAACATAATCTTTATTGGCATATCGTCCTCGTCCACACAGCAAACCGCCCACAGCACCAACACCACTCCTTCACTTACCGACATCAACATCCATTAACTACGTATGCACTCATACTCATACTCATTCACATAGACGCTTACTCCCGTCTCGCATTTATCGAGAGTCTCCATTCTTCATCCCTCATTGACCATCTCAGCAGTGATAAGCAGTGTGCCCTTTACCTCCAGACTGACGTCTCGTCGACGTTGTCTGACCGCTTTGTGCGACGCCCCCCCTTCCAGTGCTGACCTACAAGCACGCCCACCGGGTGTCCTCCCCAGCGTCGTGTCCTGTGTATAAGGCCACGGCGATACGACTCTACGACGCTCCAATACGACAGCACTCCGACTACCAGGCGCAATGGCGGCCGTGCCCTTCAAGGTCAAGGCCGTCTTTGAGTATGTGTCGGGCCACGAAGACGACCTTCCATTCTCAGTCGGCCAGATAATCACCGTCACTGATGAAGACGATCTCGAGTGGTATGGTGGTGAGTACGTGGACGACGCCGGCGTGAAGCGTGAGGGCATTTTCCCTCGGAATTTCGTCGAGAGGTTCGAGCCCACGGCACCGCCACGTCCTACACGGCTTCGAAAGAAGGACCCTGATCATCCTATTTCCGCTGGCCTTGCTTCACCACCCGCTGTTGAGACCCCTGAACAGCAGTTCTTCGAAGATGACCACACCTCGATGGCAGCCGAAGAAACACAGGAGGAGATGCCCATAGTCACGCCGCGATCACCTCCGATGGGAGCGCCACCTGTTCCTGTTTCTATTCCGTCCGAGATTGTGCCTGTTCCGGCGCCTGCCCCTGTTGAATACCAAAGCGTTGGCTCAATTGGCCATGGAAGCGTTGTTCCGCCTCCTCAAGCCAAATCCCCGCCTCCGGCACAGTTTCGACCGCCCCCGCCTCCAGTCCAACCTCGTTCGCCTCCTCCAGTTCAATCGCGTTCTCCGCCACCAGTCTCGCAAAAGCCCACGGGTAACTCTTTCAAAGATCGCATTGCGGCCTTCAACAAGGCCGCTGCGCCACCGATAGCCCCCTTCAAGCCTAGTGGGCTTGGTTCCGGCTCTTCTGGCTTTGTAAAGAAGCCCTTCGTCGCACCACCGCCAAGCCGAAATTCCTATGTGCCGCCACCGCGTGATATTCCTGTTGCCAAGGTTTACCGCAGGGATGAGGACCCTGAGGTGAAAGAGGCGCAAGCTGAATCTGCTGAAAACACCGAGAAAACCAGGGCAATTCCTGATATTAGCTCCGAGTCCCAGGACGAGAATCAGCCAAAGCCTACTACGCTGAAGGAACGAATCGCCCTTCTCCAAAAGCAGCAAGCGGAGGCTGCCCAACGACATGCGGATGCTGCTGCCAAGAAGGAAAAGCCCAAGCGGCCGCCGAAGAAGATTGTACTTGGTGGCGATGCGCCCGAGCCGTCCACGGCGGATCAGCCGGCGGATATGGCCCCACCATCGGATCACAGGGATTCGATCGACGTTAACAGCAAAACCTCCATGGATGAGTCTCGACAGTCGCTAAGCATTAGCCGAAAGTCTGTTGAGAATCCCGAAGATGATGGAAGCAAAGCAGTTACGGCAGACTCTGGTGAGATCGATGACACTGCAGAGAGTCAGGGACACTCTGTTTCTACCGAGCATGATGTCAGCGTTCCTCCAGCGTCGCGTGAGGGTACAGCCCCTGGAGGACAGGCTGTCCGAGAAGATGAAGAGGAAGAAGGGCAGGAAGCGGAAGAAGAAGAGGAAGAGGACGAAGTTGACCCGGAAATCAGACGAAAAGAAGAACTTCGTGCGCGTATGGCAAAGATGAGCGGTGGCATGGGCATGGCCGGCATGTTTGGGCCGCCAGGCATGATGCCATTCGGAGGTGCTCCTGTAAAGAAAGCTAAAGCTCCTGTTCCTACGGGCCGACGTGCCAGTGTAATGGCTGAGCAACCGACTTCGCCGATAGCGATGGCGCCTCCTGTACCCACGTTGATGGCACTTCCAGGTCTAGGAAGACAACCAAAACAACCGGAAGAAATTTCCGAACCGGAACCAAAGCAAGAATCGGACGAAGAGAAAGCTACTGCAATGTCCGTTGATGACAACCTCGAGCCTGAACGTGAGTAGATGAGCCGGACATCCATTCCATATCCTTGATATGCTGATATATTATAGCAACGTCTCAACCAATTGGAGTACCGCCACCCATTCCTGGAGGACGACCGGCACCGCCTCCCGTGCCCGCAGAATGTATGTTTTCAAGTACTCTATGCAATGAATTGTTCACTAAAAATGTCTTCAGCTCGTCCTCCTCCACCGCCGCCTCCTGCAGCGGCTGAAGCTGTATCTTATGGCCCCGGTTCGGTGCCTGGTGACGAGGTGCAGGAGAGCATTGGATCACCCCGAACCGATCGTGCACCCCCGCCGATACCTATGGCATCACCTCCTATGCCAATGTCCCCTCGATTTTCAAGCGATGATCGGCGAGGCTCGTCCGTGGGACAGGAGATGTCCCCAAACTCGCCCCCCTTTTCTCCATCGCAAAGCAGCAGAAGATTTAGCCGACCTCCGCCTCCGCCTCCGATTCCCGGTGTTGCACCTCCTGCGCCAACTCAATCCAGGCCTCCGCCGCCCCCGCCGCCTGGCGCCGTACTCAGCCGTCCTTCAACTTCGGGCGAATTGACGGGAACACCAATGAGTCCCGGTTCACTAGGCAATGACGAAGATCTGGCCGAAATTGAAGATGAAGAGGACACTGATATAACTTCTTCTAGGCTCCATCAGGATGCCCTGGGTGTTCAAGTTGCAGAAACCAGTTCTGACGATGAATCATCAGTACCCCCTGAACAGCCGCATACAGCTCTGCCTCCGGTCCCTAGTAGCACCGCACCTACAACTGGTCCGCCCCCGATTCCCACGCAAGTCAATCCAACATTCAGGACTTCAGTAGACATTCCTAGAGCTCCCCCGCCCTCGATTCCCACGCAACTTCCTTCGCATCCAAGGGCTTCGGTAGATTCTCCTCGAGCTGCACCACCACCACCGCCACCGGCTCAGCCCGGTATGCAGTCGTATAATGACGAAGAGTACGATCCCTACAGACACAACCCCGTGCAGACACCTTCTGGTCCATCTCACAGCACATCGATGCTCGAAGAGGTTGAGGAGAATGCACCGTACCAGGCGCTGCCCCCGCCCGCTCCGATGTCTCCTCCAGACCGTCGAGCGCCCCCATCAGCTCCCACTAGCTCTAAAGCACCTCCCAAGAAGTCGTTGGATATTACGAGGCCAGCTGCCGTAAAACGATCACTTGATATGAGCCGTCATTCTATCTCTATGGAAACCGCACACATGGCAAATGAACTCGACTTAGCTAGCCACACGCAATGGTGGCTCTCGCGTCATGGAGTTCCTCCTGTCTTCCAAGGTCGGAAGGATATCTACACGGAATTCGATGAGCTGAAGTCAACTGAAGATGGCATAAGTTTCGTGACCAAGACGGTCTCTGTGTTATACCAGGATTACTCCCAGACTGTCATCACCGTTCGCTATGATCCTATGAATCCTGCTCAGGCTGCATTGGACCAACAGCATGAAGCTCCTCCTCGATCTTTACGACAGGATGAATTGGAAGAAGCATACGAGAGATTTGGTCGGCGAATCGCCCAATCTGTTGCTTCAAAGAAGGATGCGATTGTAGGTGACGGCACACCCTACGCACTTGTTCATGAGCTTCTCCGGCCTCTACAAGACGCTCTGTTGCCAGTTGGTACGCGGGCATACGGCGCGCTGGTTTACGCCAACTTGGCCAATGCATCGACGCAGTTGAACGACGAGATCAGACCTGGTGATATTATTTCGATACGCAATGCCAAATTCCAAGGCAAGCATGGACCTATGCATGCCAAGTATTCTATGGAAGTTGGCAAACCGGATCATGTAGGCATTGTTGCAGAGTGGGACGGCACGAAGAAGAAGGTGCGTGCCTGGGAGCAGGGCAGAGAGAACAAGAAATGCAAACAAGAAAGCTTCAAGCTGGAGGACTTGAGGAGTGGCGAGGTCAAGATCTGGCGAGTGATGCCTCGGACCTGGGTTGGATGGAGCCCGAAGGACTAGGGTTCTCGAGCGATGCCATCCTATTACGACTCTGTGTGGCCTGTTGTTCTCTGCTTGGGCACTGATGGTACCATCATCGCCGACAGACACAGCCTTAGCAGCAGAGACAGAGACAGTTTTGAACAGCATACTAGGTTCACCCCTTGCAGATAGTAACGGCGCGATGGTTATGCCTTCATTGAGAGAGAAAGAGAGACAGAGAGAGAGAGAGAGAGAGAGAGATAATGGGATTGTGTTATACCGAGAAAGTTAATTAATCCATCCCCCCCTTTTATCATGATGCTATTCTCCTTACTTCCTTACTTCCTTACTACCTATTACTACGGGCAAAGAAAATGCAAGGGTCCGTTGAAGACTCCAGGCTTCTCACTGGATTGTTGTACCTATAGCTTTCCTTCTCGTTAAGAGATACAGTCGAAAGAGGGGAGACGATTACTACCTGTAGTGTGTTTGTGGTTAATGTTTATACAACTCTCATGGTCTTTCTTCATCCAATGCATTCGCTACGTCGCATCTGAAGTTCAGTCCAGTAAGGGCATTCATTCACAAATCTGAAGAGATTGCTGTTTCGGCTACTAACAAGATCATCGTGGTCTCTTAGTATAGGTTAGGCTAAAATATGTACTGTTTACTCAAAACAAAAAATTCCCCTTCCCAAAGTCTTTCTTGCATCGTGGACTCCGTCCCCTCCCTTTCCACGTGTTTGCTATTCCAATCACCGCTGTTCCTCGGACGGCAAATCCGCCTTGCGATCAATGATAGATTTGAGAATATCAAGCTTCTCCTCCGTGATGCGTATCGCCTCCTTCACTTCGCGCTCACTCATGCGCTCTTCTTGCAGCTTCGCCTCCATCGTCCGCGGCTCGGTTGTCCGTTTGCGCATGGGTGCCCCCTCGTTCATCCGGTAGAGACCTACGCGCTCTTCGAGCCAGTCCCAGAGATCACTCTCCTCGCGACTCCAGAGCTCGTCGTAGGCGACGGCGCGCACGGGGTAGCCCGGCATACCCATGTCGCCGTAGCCCATGCCGACGGTGCGCGGTCGACTGTTGAAGCCGAAGCCGAACCAGGAGGCGACAAGGAGACCGACCAGTAGACCATAGACAACGTTGCCGGTGATGAGTGGTTTGAGGATGTCGAATATGGGACCCAGGATACCGTGCAACGGCTCGAATAGACCCCAGTCTTGGACCTGTGGGGATTTCGAACTGGCTGGGCCTTCGGAGGGTTCTCTGGGGGTACCCTTTTGCTTTCCCTTGGTCTTCTTCTTCTTACCCTTGCCTGACCCGGTGAGAGTTGAGCTTCTAGCTCGGGAAGACACAGCGGTCTTCAGACTAGCAAACAGGTCTTTCCAGTATTGGGCTTGGCCGTCCTTGGCACCCTTCTCGATGGCACCTATTCATTGTTAGCGATGTGCCTAGGTTTAATAACTTGATGGAAATGTGAGGTCTTACCCTTCAACCAACTCTTACCAGACCACTCAATGGTACAGTTCATAGTGACACGAGTCGAATTGTTTTCTGCCCAGAACAAACAATACTTGGTCTTGACAACGAAGAGGTTTCCGTTCGGTACATCGGGAGTCTGCGTAGTGACGAGAACATTGACACACTTCTCGAAGTCGATTTGTTCAATTAACTCCGTGACAATGCACTTGGTTGACTTCGGGCCTAGCGAGGCGTATAAAGGCTTGATATACGAGTAGACGCGAGTCTTGTTGTCCGCGGTCAACCCCTTTTTGTCCTCCATTTGCAACTCGGTACATTTCTGTTCGTTCGTCAACCAGTTCGACATCCATGTGACAGACGTTGGACCAAACATGTGAGTGTAGACTTTGCCAAGGGGAGCAGCGACAATATCGTCTCCGATGGGAACTTCGAAATGCGTGTCTGTATCGCCGCATTCGGTTGGGGCGTGGGTAGCAGGACCGGGGAAATCAGCTCCGGCCGACGAGGGTGCGGCATCTGACTTGTCGCCAGCGGCTCCGTTAAGTGCCATAGTCCCGGATGGTTTCTTCGACAGAGATTTCTCTCCGTCGGCCTCCATCAGGCCTGCATCGGCCGGTTTGGCCTCTTCTGGAGGCTCGTCATCTTCCAGGTCCTCATCGTAGATTTCGTCGTCACTGCCGCCATCCTCGGATTCGCTCCCGCTTTGACTTATAGGGGCAGCTTCACCATCATCCACTTTCTCGGTCTTGTCACCACCAGTCTCGTCGATTGAAACACCGTTCAGCGAGCTACGTAATGTCGGGTGGCCGAGTTTCCAGATGTTCACTATCAAATCGTAAGTGGAGTCACGACTTGTGAAACTTGCGAATACGTGTTTCGCATGTAACGTCGAGATCATGAGACCGTTCTTGAAGACTAAAGCTGTGCTCCTCTTCTCGACCGATACAATCTCGTCAAAGCTCATCACCAGTGTGGTGACCCATCCCAGGATATTGCTGCTGAAGCAGAGATGTCCTTCCGATACGTAGAGTCTTCCGTGAGCAAGGATTTCTCGCTGCAAGGCACAGCTGTAGTCTTCGATAAGATAATCATCGTCGGGGACGCTTTTGAAGAGAGCATGGAAGTCTCGATTGCGTTTCTTACTCGCAACAGCGAAACCTGTGAGTTTAGGGGCGCCACCAGCTGTCCCGGAAGAGTTGGCTGCGGGACCACCGGCGCCAGTGCCTGTTGTTCCGCCTGTACTTCCGCGATTGCGCTTTTTCGTCTTCGAGGTGCCGCTCTGTACACTGGAACTGCGATTTACATCGGTCGCGCCCTCGTAGACACTGGTTGTGGGCGAATTGTTGTTATAGTCGTATAGAGATCTAGGACGACCTCCATTCAGCTCTTCAGATGGGCCGTCACCGTTAGCAGGAGCAGCATCGGGATCGAGGGGTGCTGATTCCGAGCGCGTCCGAGATTCAGGGCTGGATCCACTGAACTTCGGAGTCGCGAGATTGGTTGTTGTGCTTGGATTCTCTTGAAAGCCAAGTTGGCTTAAGCTTAAGTCTCCCATACCCAGAGTCTTGACAGCAGGCTCCTTGCCACTCATATTGGAACTCGGTCCTGCTGCAGGCGACTCGACTTCCACTCTTTCGTCGTTGATGAATGGCGTATCCTTTGAACTGTTCGATTTTGGTCTATTTCCCGGCGCACTTATACCAGTGTTCGTGATGGTACTGCTAAGAGTATTGGCAGCGTTTTGCGCGACAGATAATACGCTTGAAAAGAAGCCTGAGCCTGGCGTCGGCGACACGGGTTCTTCAGGGTTGGATGGTGAGGAGGGAGTTACAACGTTAGCAAGCTTGCTGGGACCGATGCTCGTTTCTGTGCCTGATCTCGATCTCGTTTTTCTCTGCGCTATCATAGTACCCTTCAATGGCGCAGCTGCATTGGATTCAGCTAGGGATTCGTGACTATCGTCGGAGCCAAACGAATCGACTGGAGTGGGCGGCGTGTTGACGATCAACGGCGCAGCGGACCCAAGCGATGGCGAGATGCGCGAGAGAACGGGGACTTCGAAGGGGGGATTGCGATTCCTCGCTTTCCGCGACTCTTGTGATTCTAGCCCAGATTCATGTGTGGTTGGCTGCGTGGAACCTGCCGAGCGAGGCCGCAAATTGGACTGGGCCAAGACGTCTGGATCCGGGCGATCGTCTTTTGGGCTATTATTGCTTGACGCAGCAGCCGTACCCCTCCTAATCATAAAGGCGCTCTTAACCCTACCAGCGGGCGACAATGAGCGGGACGAAGACGGGTTGGGGGTGGGAGAGAGACCAGATCTGCTGGTGAACAGGGAAGAAGCTGGTTCGTGCGACTGGCGACCACTCGCAGCTGCAGATCGCTCGACAGTGTCCTGCTGGTCCGAAGTCCGAACGACGGGGTTGTGATTGGCTTGAACAATGGGCGACGAGGTCGTTAAATGACCGATCTGCGATGGATGGACTGAGGGCACAGCGGGCCGGCTAGAATGGTTATGGATGAATTAGAAACTTGGTCGCAAGGTTGTGGTTCCTTCGGGTCGCTGGGCTAGCATGTGATAATGCATACGGATGACGATGGCGATGACGATGTCGGAAAAAGAAAAAGGCGAAAAATGGTGAACGGAATGCGAGAGAGGGAAGTGAATGTCAATGTCAATGGGAAGAAGATGGTGAGGGCGAAGCGAACGGGCAAACGAGGGCAGGCCAAACGGTGCGTAGTCGGGGCGGAAGGGAGAACAACAAAGCCAGGCAAACCGGCCGAGCTGGCGTTAAAGACAATATGACGGTGTATAAACCCCGGAGAGGAAGAAGAGCGACGAAGGAGGCGCAAGTCCATCTGACTAGACGGGACGAGCGATGGCCTGTAGTAAGATGGAGCCCAGCGCTCGCGGTGCTCACCAAAACGCACGCTAGAGGGAATCTCCAGTGCTTCAGTGCTCCAATCCACGCCCAGGCTACCCCGTTAGCGCTGGCGTTGGTACCCTAGGGCCTAAGCTACTGGCCTTATTTCATACATAAGTCGGGCCCTATTAGCAGGAAATAATGGTAATAACGGGGTATTAGTGGTAATATCGGGTCATAACAGGTCTTCCAGGGTGCCTAAGGGCTCCCAAGGGCTGCTAAGGAGAGTAAAGCGTTGGAGGCTCAAGCCGTGCAGGTTCGATGCGCTAAAGCGGGCAGCACCTTCGCTGGAGCGCCTGGAGCCCACCCAGAGCCCACCTGGAGCTCTACCTAATCTTAGGTAGGCTATACCGAGGCATGCCGTAGGTGCAGGTGGGCTAGGGCAGGTCTAGGTCTAGGTTTAGGTGCAGGTGTAGGTGTACATAGGTGTAGGTGGTGGCGGGTCGGGCAGCTCCAACCTACCCAGACCGCAGCGGGCATAAGGTACCGCTTTCGTCGGCGGCGCAGACCCAACGGGAGGACCTCCCGAGACCTCAGCCCATACGAGGCATGTAATAATGACTAAGCCAGCGACTTTCATGCGTATGCGAGAACATCCAGACGGGACTCGACTCCAGCTTGAAGCGTCTACATAATCCAATCAACAACTTATTGATCGTGGGTTTGCAGTACCGCTTCTGTCGTAGCAGGTAAGTGGTAATAAATTTGAAATCTCCGAACAGTAATTAGTAGTAAGGGGTCTCTTGATTATATTGATATGAAGGGAACAAGACGGGCGGCGTTAATACAACTAACTGGGACATTTAATATGGGAGAGGAACTAGCAAATTCGAGGCTCATCAATTCAATACGAAATTTCCGCCGTGTAAGTGGGACATTGGCATCGATGATGGGATATATATAGAAGAAAGACAGGTGCCAGGCTTCTAGAAGGGTAGGTAGGGAAAAATAGAGAAAAAAAAAAAGAAGACATAAAGACTTACACTTCATGTTCTGAGGTTCGCGCAGGGTCTCTAAGATCTCCCTCAGGGCTGCTTTCAACGCTTTCAACGCAGACTAACACGTCCTGAGTCGGTTCCTGGGACGGCGTCGTCGACCGGGAGTCGGGTTCTGGCGTTCCGCCCTCGCTCCCACGGCTGCTAGGCCTGCTTTCGGCACGAGGATGTTCCCCGTTCTCAATGCTCGTTGATGAGCCGAGATTCTCCTGTGAACGCCAATTCTTCAGACGTCCCTTAGCAGCCAGAAATTTGGGGATGAGTCTGGCTGTGGTCAATTTGCCAGAGCTGTTGTTACTGCCGGTGCTACTGTTATCCGCCATGATAGTCCTATGATTGGTGCCGACTCTTGACGTTGGTGGCTGGCATGCAATAATCCGTGTGTTGAAGCTGGAAGTTCTGAGATCTAGATCCAGATCGACAGTCGTATCGAGGGGTGTAGTCAAGACAAAGACAAAGCCGATGAAGGTCAGAGGAGTAGTTTGGATCAGGAGATCAGACGGTAGCCAGCAGTTTTCAAAACAGAACAAACAAGACAATCCTGCCGGTCAGCAAGACTTTTGCCTGCTTGCTTACCCGACTTACGTATTGAAGTATAGCATGAGAGATGGATCATGGAGATGGGTATGGATACTAACCGAGAACACAGACGCGCCCCTATCCTGTCGTTGGTTTAGATAGGTAGTCTACTTGCTTCCGTATTCAGGAGACGCCGTAACCACTAGTATAGTGCATTACAGCATTGTTCTCGTCGCGAGGCAACGTGAACAAAAGACAGGATAGATGATGCCACATGATTTGACAAACTTCCAAGTTTACGGCTGGTAATGATTCAGGCGTGGTGTTGGTGTAAGTCAGGGAGAGCGCTTAAACGCCGCTGAGCAGTTGGCTGGTTAGGTAGGTACTTCGTACCTCTTTGATGCTCACCTATAAATACAGTGTCCAGGTAATCATTCACACAGTCCTTGCTATAGCGTGATGAATGCCTGTGAATCAAGCAGAACAGTGCACTATGCGATTCCTGTTACAGTGCATTTTTACTGACCTCACGAACTCGCGACACAACATTGGAACACAGACAGCTAGGTAAAACGCCTCTGACGTTGACAATTTGTCGCCACTCGCGCCAACTTGGGCAGTGTCTCGGCGCAAAATACAGTAACTATCTCGCATCTTCGCACTATTGCACGATAAGCAAGCAATCAGGTAACCACCCGGCCCCAGTGAACGGCTGGATATCCACAGGACTCAGGCCTTAGAGACTGCACCTACAGATTACCTACATACCTACCTATACCTCTACCTACCGGACCTCTTTGACCAGAGACTGCCATAGCTTCACCTAGAAGACTCATCCTTAGCCAGACCTACTACAAACTAATCCTTGCACGCATCGCATTTTTATCAATTGAAGGGATCCAGGCTTATCAGAATGGAGTCTGCGCCATTGATCAAGGTATAGAATGATTGATAAGAAGCCATCCGGCGTGAATTCTCGAGTGCACGAGTGAAACTAATCCTTCACATGGCAGGCTCACGACCACGCCAGAGCCGCATCCGCCGCCACTCACACCTCCGACACGACGGTCGCCGTCAATGAGCACACTAGAGCCGCCGGCGAGTTCGCCAATGCCGCCAAGGACACCACATCTGTCGAGGCACTGAGAACCCTCAAGCTACTTGAGCAGCATCACCGGAAGCTGTCAGAACTACTGCAGGCGCCGTTGCAGCCGCACTCCTCGCAAGCCCCCACCGACCATGACGCTCCGGAGGACGAGAAGGATGCAGCCCGTGCGTCGTCCGATTCTGCTGCTACGCCATCGAAGACGCTGAGTGAGAAGAGTGCGCTCCCTAAGCAAGCACTCTTGAAGCAGCCCCGGTACCCTGCGCGTGATCTAGGTGCCTCTATCGCCAGCAATCTCGCCTCCGCTCGTGGCATCCGTTCAAAATACAGATCGCAGCCTCTCAGCCCCAGCGTTTCTAACACGGAGGTCCCTGGTAACATGGAGGGCGCTTCGAAGAAAGTCGTTCGCTATAAAATGCAAGATATGCTTCAGAATTCTGACAGAACCAACATGATGCTGTCTCCTGATCAAGCTACCGGACTCACCGAGGATGTTCAGGGAAGAAGTTCAGACATTTCGAGTCCGTCGAACGATGAGGGATTCTCCAGGTTCTATAGTGCCTTCGGCAACATTATCAATAAGATCTCCGCGCCGCTGGCATTCGCCGGACTTCCCTTGATCAACGAGGAGCAGCCTGAGGAGCACCCGCAAGCTCCAGCCCCACCGCCAGAGGTGCCAACTCAGAAGCGATTGCGCATCCGACACTCTGCTCCTGGTGCCTCTACGGACCCTGATCTACAAAAGTTGTATTCGAGAGCTGCACTCCGTGCTGTTACCCGCGAAGGACACTCTACCAACGACTCTTTCTATGTGGTTCCCACGAGTGGTCACACTGCTTCCTATGCAAGCATTCTGTCGTTTGCCGATAAAGAGAAGCGACGCATGGAGGCCTCGGCCCACGCGACCATGGGAAATGTCCCGGAGGATCCGGAAGAGGAGGATTTTGTTGACGCTAGGGAGTCTCAAATGCCTCACCCTCCACACTTCAAGAAGCGCGCTGGAAAGAGCAGCACTGATATCAAGGTCGAGGAGCTTTGCTTGGAAAACAAGAGTCTGAAGGACATGATTGATATGCTCAGCAAGCGACTCCACGCGTTTGAGGCCATGTCGCAGAATTCTGGGATGAGATTAGCCGAAAGCATGCGTCTGATGCACCCTGGGTCGCCCAAGTCGTCTGCTACCAAACCTGGATCTACTGAAGAGGCTTTGGCACGAGAGATTCGCGAGCTTAAGCAGCAAAATCAGGCTCTCATGAAACAGAACGAGGAGCTTGAGAGAGGTTACGCCAAAGCCAATGCCAATCTTCTACGATATAGAGAGAAATGGGAACAACTCAAGGCGGGCGCGAAAGCACGCCGAGCTGGTAGCAGCGCTCAGGGAAACTCTGAGATTGCTGATGATGGGTTGAAGTCTCCGGCTCTGGGCTGAAGGATACACATAGCCCAACAAGGAGAAGGATGCAAAGTTCATCAACCGTTGGTATCAAGATATTTTGGTGGTTATCGTGTAATGAGAAACGAAAGGACTCCAAGGAACATTAGCATAGGTAGTAGGAGTCGGTACGGAATAAGTAGGTAGGTAGCAGAAAGAAGAAAACAAGACAGCACATCGACCTTAATATGAGTGACTTCCCGAACCTGTTACCCTTGAATCCGATCTATCATAGACAAACCCTTACTTAATTGACAATATCCCGTTCGTAATAAGAAGGGTTCTAGAACACAGAACCGTCTTTCCTTAGTACACAGTTGGTTTAAAGATGACGGGAGTTCCCCAGGCCAAGACTCTCTGAATAACCGAAAAGGGGCTGCTTAGCGGCGGCCCGAGTGAAATCGGAATTGCCTGAGCTAGGTAGGATTTACGAGTAGGGCTGTGCCCCTGCTGCGCCGGCCGTCGATGCAACCGGGGCCTGTTGTTTGATTAGGTACTCGTGGAATGTTCCATGCCTTCTACGGTATGACTATCACATTGCTTTTCACATCATTTTAAGAGTTGGAATCCTCTCTCATCGAAACTGCTAGGTATAATACCTTAGGTAGGTAATTCAACTACATACCTAGCTGAGTATCATGCTGTCGTTGGAAAAGCACTGAATAATAGCCTAGTACGAAATACACAATGCCAATATGGACTGACCATAACGAAAACGCGCTAACGAATTCAAGATGCTGCTCTTCCTGACGCCGAAACCCCATTCTTCAGACAGTCCTGACAAGTCCGGCCCACAAAGGCATTCTCAGCCCCCTTCTGTCTCTTCGCGCCGCACTCCCTGCAATGGACATGGCATAGGTAAAACTGGCAGTCTTTGACCGCACACTCGACTTTCCACCGGCAGTCCTGCGTCAGATGCTCTCCGCCGCAGCGGCACTTTTTCAGGGCGCACTGCTTGCCACTGTGGCCGCGCACGCCGCACATGCAGCAGCGATGAGTGCACAGCATCGCCCTCCTATGCTTGAAATGGCCGACGGGATAGGGTGAGCCGCAGCGCCGGCTACAGAGGATCTGGCAGATGGTCGCCCGGTGGAACTGGGGGAACGGTCCGCACTTGCACCGGTTCTCTGGCTTCATAGTGCATTCGGGAGCTTTGTGTTGATTGGAGTAACAGTATCCGCAAGGGGTCAGGCATTTGGACACATTATGGCCATATTGCGCGCAGTTGGCGCAGGGCTTGTTGGGTTTTCCTCCTTTCTGCGACGACTTGTCGGCGGGGATGATCCACTCGGGCTTGTCTACGAACATGTCTCGGATGTGGGAGCGGCTCAGGCTTCGCCGACGGACGCGCCTGTCTAGCTCGGAAAATGGGATACAGGGGGCGAACCACATGGTCACCGGAATACTCATGTTGGGCCCACGCAGACTAGCCATTATCCAGGTTTCTGAATCCGGCACACTCTGAGATCGTGAAGGGGTTTTGTGCTGAACGTCCTTAAACTCCACCAGCAGTGCAAAATTACCGTCGTTGGAGTGTAAATGTTGGCAGGGCGGCAGCATGAACTTCGGTATTACGCTCTGAAAGGCCGTGAAGCTGGGTCCGAAGGGCAGCTTCCCCCCCGCTGGACCTTCGTCACAGGCCAAGTGGGAGCGGCCGGAGAAAAGGAAATAGCGGTGGCTTACTGAGAAGGCTTTATTCTGGAGAAAAGTCAGGTGTTCGATCATGTCTTGCTTCCAGTGTAGTTGACCCCTACGGTTCATCCCGTGGGGTCGGCGAGACTTGAACACTTGACGATTCAGGGGATCGCGCTGGAAGTAGTGAAGCTGGACGAGATCGAAAACCATATTTTGGAGACTGTAGCCCGCGCCGGGTGGCACCAGGCAACAGAGCTTCCACATGACTTGCCAGTCGAGGCCAAGCTCACGATCCCGCGATTTCACAATCCCATAGGACGTGTGGTTGTCTGCGAATGTCTGTTCATAGACGGCTAGCGGTATGCGCCGATGATATATGAAGTCATCCATGATGTGGTTGATCGCGATATCGCGACCCTCGATGGGTAGGTGGGCATAGCGACTGAAGTCGAGATCGAGCCCGTTCAGCGGGTAATGCGTGCCCATCCTGGCGATGCTTATTCCCTATTATCTATGATGTCAACAACCCAAGATGCGGAATAGTGTGATATCGATGTGGATGTACGGGATAAGGCACTCTCAGGTGGGTGGGATATAAGCTGATGGTACGGTGTTGTTGTTGTTGTGGTTAAACATGATGTGGTTACCGATGAGAGGTGACTCTGTCAGGTTGTTTTGTTGTAAGTCCAGGTAGCTTAGGTACCTAGGTACCTACTCGTACGTAAACGTCAAAACGTGACTCCGCAACAGTGGTAGGTGCCTGCTCAATGGCAACCGTGCGGTAGGAACGGATTATCATACCACGTGCAGGAATCCGTAATCCATACCAGGTACCTAAGTCCGTATTCCGTATTCCGTATTCCGTATTCCGTACTTGCGGGTTAGAGAGGAGTCCTGCGCAGCCAAGGGCGTTCCTCCAAGGGGTAACCGCGGGAATAGGTACTGAAGCTTCCGGTAGAGTCGGCCCGTCACAGCTCCGACACAATGCAACTTCCGTCTTTGGAGCATTCGGATTACGGATTTTGCTCTGCATTATGACGGGCTGTGAAAGACCGTTTCGGCCCGAATATCCCCCATTCAAACCTCCTTCTTCACACAGGCTTCTCTCCTCTCACCCTCAAACTCTGCGACCCGACAAGCCTCCGAAACATGAAAACGATCCGATCTCTTGCGACGTTGACACGAGGCGAAGACCAGGATGTAACATACGATACACCTCTTACTACATATCGCTCTCGGGCCTTTATAAAAGCTTCTGTTAAGTTGTTGTAGGAACTCGAGCACCTCCTGACAATTTCTCTGCTCAAGTTCAAGAAGTCTAGCGCTGGCGTTTAGCAAGATGGTGTCGCCAGTCAAGCCAACTGATTGCCCCGATTGAGCAATTTTGCTGGTCCCTTTTCATTCTCCGTTGCGAATTGATGCCGAAAGGAGAATACGAACTGCTACACTAGGAAAATCGGGTGTCTTCCTCCAACAATGGCGAATGAGCGAACGCGCAGGGAGAATGATGAACTAAGCTGACCCCGACTCGAGCCAGGAAGACCTGGCATGATTTTTGTTGCCGACGATCTATCCGGGCAAGGCCTTTGAAGAGATTTTTTCAGTCCAGGCTTGTCATCTCGCAGATGTCTTTGCGGAATACGTACGGGAAATACGTGATCGCGTGTTAGCCTCAAGAAGCGGCCCGTTGCAACGCCTTGGCGTAGAGTCTGGACCAGGACGCCGTGAGAAACGTCTAGAGAGACCATCAGCTTATTGGCTGATAGGAACGTGATGCTTGAGGTTGGCTGGCCTCGTGATACACATTGAATGCCGCCTAATCTCCATGCGCGCAATCACCAACAATGCGCTGCTGCTGTTCAGATCCGGCTCGTCTTTTCAATTGGCATGCATTTGACTGACTTAGAAAACGCGATGGCCACGTTCAGCTTCCACTGCAGACTCAAGATGGGTTCCGAAAGAATTGGGAAGTGCCAACTAAATTCGGGTTTCCAGTTCAGCTTCTCTTATCGCGCCGGGAGCAAGATCGGACGACGCCGCAAGCCGAGGTCAAGAGTCGAAGCGACTGTTAGTCTTTCCTCTCTTCGGCTTACGTCGAGGTGCTCCCGATTAGGATCGTCCGGAGCTCATCCATCCGGCCGTTGTTGGTTGCTCCGTGAACAAAACGGGCAACTAAAGCCGTCCTTAGTCAAACCATCTCAGCCGGGTTGGCTTTCGCATCCTTGTATATACCGCTTCAGCTAATTCGACTCCGTTCTTTCGGAAACAAGAGCCAGATGGTGTGGATCGATGAGATAGGGAATATGATGAACTCGGGGAAAATACAAGTTTCCGAGGCCATGATTCGCCCATCGTCGCCAACTACACACGATGCCCTGCCGATCGTGGGCTTCATGTGACACACTCGATGAAGGAAACAACCTTCGTCCAGATTAATCGAAGCTCACGTTAGATCGCTCGAATCTGGTCTTCGGAGAGCTGCGCCGTCGCCGGTTCCATGAGATCACTGCATTTCGCACTTGCCTGCCGTGTTCCCGCGTCCCTGGGGACCGTTTGAGCTCACATGATCCTCATCAGTGAATATGCACCCGGCAACGCCTTTGCTTCGCTACCAGGCCTCGGGCGGGCTTAATTCCTCCTATTAACGCCTCTCTCCACAGTTCGGATGTAACAACCCGGTCAGTATGGATCTGTAAGCTTTTTCATCACTTCGTACGGAATAGGATATCGTATGTAGCCCAAGTCTCAGTATATAAACCATGCCTCCGGGCCATCTCTGCCCTCGTCTGGCGTCCTTGTGTGACTTGAGGGCAACACTTGGCAAAATGGGTCGTCTCGGGTCCCTATGGACGCTGCTCTTGGCAGCGAGCTTAAGTGCGTCGATTCTCTTATGCCATTGATGAGTGATCTCTAACAAGACACGAGGTTCAGATATCCAGCTATGTCTTGGACAATCAACAACCCCTACAGTCTATACAGACCCCGATACAGGTATCATTTTTGATACATGGACTGTACCAGACACGGCCTCGAATCCAGGGGGTGTCTCGACCTGGGGAGGCATGACTGTGGGATTCGCACTCCCTGAGGATGCCTTAACTGTCGACGCAGATGAGTTCATCGGATACCTGGTCTGCATTCTCCCATATTCATGAATTGGAAGAATGACTTGCTTACGAAAGTAACAGCTCTGCCCCTCGAACAGCACGGAGTTGACAGGATGGTGTGGTATATCACTTGGTGGCCCCATGACGAACAGCCTGCTTCTCATGGCTTACCCCTATGAGGACCAGGTCCTGACTTCATTCCGGTATGCTAGCGGTTATGTGATGCCGGATTTGTACACCGGAGACGCTGAGTTAACTCAGATCTCTTCCATGGTTAACTCAACGCATTATTCGGTTATCTTCCGGTGCCAGAACTGTTTCTCGTGGGACCAGAATGGTGCAACAGGGTCCGTGTCGACAAGCTCCGGGTTGCTGGTACTAGGCTGGAGCAACTCGTTCCAACCACCAGGAAATCCAAGTTGCCCTGACGACATCACTCTTATCCAGCATGACAACGGCCAGGGTATCTTCCCGGCCGTTCCCGATGAAAATATTGCCAATCCGTCGTATACTGACTGGATCGCCAGCGCCACGGCTACGGTGACAGGAAGCTGTGGAGGAACCACTCCACCAACCTCAACTCCCACCGCTACACCTACTGGTGTTCCTGTACCTAGCGGTACATTCGACTATATTGTCGTTGGTGGCGGCGCCGGAGGTATTCCTATGGCCGATAGACTGAGCGAGGCCGGCCACTCTGTCCTGCTTATTGAAAAGGGGCCTCCTAGTTCAGGACGATGGGGCGGCGAGCTGGGTCCCGACTGGGTTCAAGGCACAAATCTCACTCGATTCGACGTACCTGGTCTCTGCAATGAGATTTGGGAAGACTCAGCTGGCATTGCTTGCACTGATACTGATCAGATGGCAGGCTGTGTTCTGGGCGGAGGTACTGCGATCAACGCCGGTTTGTGGTGGAAGGTTAGTACTGTTACAGGAGTGATACGAATCCTAGCTGACATTTATCTAGCCTTATGGCCTTGATTGGGACTACAACTTCCCATCTGGATGGCATTCATCCGACATGGCCAGCGCGACATCGAAAGTGTTCTCACGTATCCCCGGTACCTACACGCCATCCCTAGATGGTAAGCTCTATCTGCAGCAGGGCTTTGATATTATCTCAGGCGGTTTGGATGATGCTGGTTGGACCAGAGTCGAGGCGAATGACGTCCCTGATCAGAAGAACCACACCTTCACTCACACCCCCTATATGTTTTCCCACGGAGAGCGAGGTGGACCTATGGCAACATATCTCGTTACCGCCAATGAGCGTTCTAACTTCAAGCTTTGGATGAACACGGCCGTCAAACGAGTGATTCGCACCGGTGGACACATCACCGGTATCGAAGTTGAAGCATTCGGAGATGGTGGGTACGAAGGAGTGGTAAACGTCACGTCTGGCACCGGTCGGGTCATCCTGTCTGCAGGTACCTTCGGTTCAGCCAAGATCTTGATGCGAAGTAAGTTGTTTCGAAGTTCAAAATGCCTGGCACGATAATGCTGACTGCCTACTTAGGTGGTATCGGTCCTAAGGATCAGCTCGAAGTTGTGCAGAAGTCGAAGGATGGTCCTACGATGATCTCGGAGGACGACTGGATCAACCTCCCCGTCGGATACAACTTGAACGATCATGTCAATGTTGGTAGCCCCTTAATTCCACAACACAAGGCACTACTAACACGAGTTAGACCGACACTGTCATCTCGCATCCCGATGTCGTTTTCTACGACTTCTATGAGGCTTATACTGACCCGAACACTACTGATGTCAACTTATACTTGGGTAGGTCTGATACTGACTGCGAGCCGGATCAGCTGTGCTAACGTCATTGAAGACAACAGATATGGTATCCTTGCCCAGGCAGCACCAAACATTGGTCCGATGTAAGTTGAGACATATATTCCTTATTTTTGGCTGAACTGACATGTTTCAGCTTTTTCGACGAAATCAAAGGCGCAGACGGTATCGTCCGACAACTCGAATGGACGTCGAGAGTGGAAGGCAGCGATGGTGTTGAAAGTGGCCGTAAGTTCTATCGAATTATTCTGATGCTTATCTTTTGCTGACCTTAGAAGATGCCATGACGATGAGCCAGTATCTCGGACGCGGAAGTGTATCGAGAGGTCGCATGACCATCAACCAAGCTCTCAACACCGTTGTTTCTACAGTCCCTTATCTACACGACGAGAATGATGTTGCCGCTGTCATCCAAGGTATCAAGAATCTTCAGAGCGCCCTAAGTGGTGTCAAGGACCTTACCTGGAACATGCCACCGCCCAACACGACTGTTGAGGACTACGTCAATAACGTTAGTCTTACCCCTGAAGTTTCATTAGAAGATTCATCAAGCTGACTCCTCGCAGATGGTGGTATCCTACACCAACAGACGCGCCAACCACTGGATCGGTACGCGCCATCTCTTGAATCTGATGGCAGACATACTCATCGGTCATAGGAACTAGCAAGCTCGGCACTGACGACGGTCGTCTCAACGGAACTGCCGTTGTAGATGTGAACACCCAAGTTTACGGCACAGACAACCTCTTCGTCGTTGACGGCAGTATCTTCCCCGGACACGTCAGCGCCAACCCCTCGGCCTACATCGTGATCGCATCCGAACATGCCGCCGAGCTCATCCTCGCAAAGAGCCCGGCGGAACCTCAACCGCGGTATGCCCAATGCGGTGGAGTGAACTACACGGGTAGCTTCCAGTGCGAAGAACCGTGGACATGCCAGTACCAGAACAGTTATTACTCACAGGTAGTTGTTCCTGCTCCTCGAATGATATCTTCAGACTTGTTACTGATGTTGTTGTTAGTGTCTATAAACATCGGAGAGTGGAGGAAATTTCAACTTGTATATATGTCTCGAAGCATTGGCATTTGGAATATTCACGAATTACAGTCTTCAACAATGTGCTTTCTGTGCCCATTTCCTACCGTGAAACACTACACGCCCAATGAACCGTACGTAAAACGACTGCATACCACCATGGTAAGTTAGTATTTACCGTTCCCATTGGGGCCATGAACATTCCAGTAGGCATGAACAAATACCTACGGTAAAAAATGAATCCCTAGCTGCGCACTACGAGAGTCATTACCCCTATTCGCGCGAGTATTAACTGACACGGTCACTTCCCCGTAACCCACTTCTTCGCTCCGGGGCCCCGGACCCACGATCGTACCACCCACCGGGTAGGAGACATTAGTGTACGCCTTAAATTCCGGGGGGGAGGACATTGACCCCATGGGGATGGATCTTTAAGAATGGATGTCTTTGTCTTCCCCCTCCCTTTCTCGGGAATCCAAGGAGTTACGCCCGCTCATCAATGACATCTTCCTACCACGTCTCCCGTTCTCACTGTCTCAAGTCGCAAATCGCAAGCTCATAATTAAATCAAGCGCTCTATTCGCAAAGTCCCAGCGCGGGACTTCATACGCCCGCTCAAGACGTATGTATCTAGCAAATGGTATCTGTCTGGTAGTCTCAGACGTCTCTATATGTTTATCATGAAAAATGCCCACGAGTCTATCTCTTTCCCTTCCCCTTCCTGCCATAAAACGCCTCTCATGTATGTTCATGAGCCTGAAGCCCTCTATCTCTATTCCCATTGTATAAAACCGCCCCGGCCCCAATCCGTATTAAAATCCCGCTTTCAGTTAAAAGATCCGTGTTTCATGAATTACGCTAGCGCAGCCTGCTTTCCAGGAAGCCCCTGCTGAACCATCTGCACCGCCCGAACGGGCGAGACAACATGCGGCGTCGTAACAACAGCAGCCTCGGGCAAGTCCTTCTGTCTCATCGCCTCCATGCGCTCGGCGCGACCGTTCAAATAGCTCAAATACGTCTGCCAACCAACGCCGATAATGCCGCCGAAAACACTGCGGTACTCAATCGGAATAAACGCGAAACTGAACGCCGTGACGGCGGGCCAGAGCTTGCACGAGTTGACGAAGCTGACGGGGACGGTGTTGCAGACGCGGCGCCAGGCCTCAGCGGGCGTGTCGCCCGACAACAGGGCATGTGAGCCGAAGAAGTAGGCGTTGAAGATGGGCGTGAAGACGAGCTGGTTGACGACGACTTTCGTCGCTATCGAGAGGGTGCGCGAGGCGAAGTTGAAGGAGCGCGAGAGCCATGTGAACCTTTACCGCTCGTTTAGTCGCGATTTTTCCTTCACTGGGATTTTTCGTGAGTGACTCACCATAGGTAACCAGGAATAGCCGATCCACACCCGATAGCGAGCGATCGAGCCGTGCGCACCCAGTCGCGCTTGCGCTCACCCTCTTCCTTGTTGCGCTGGTCCATCCATTGCGCGCCGAAATCGGCGCATAGGTATATCACTACGCTACTGGCGACCTGTGTTGCCCAGGGTCGGCTACGCTGCGCTCTCGCATAAGCCTGGCCGGCGCGCGTCAGGGGACCTAGGCGCTGCCACTATAAATCCAGAGGTTAGTAACCAAGTGGCTTAATAAGTCGCAAGAATGCTCTCGTTCGAAAGGAGAAATTTGTGCGATCGAGAAAATTAGGCAGATGAAAATGCCTCAGGGGTTCGGTCTTACAAAGGGGAGCGGCGCAACGACATTGGATACGGGAATCGGGTCGCTCTTAATTTTGGGCGCGGCGAATTGCGGTTCTGCGTGTGTAACGATTTGCGACTGGGTCTGACTCGAAGGAGTAGAAGATGAAGACGAAGAAGAAGATTGCTGTCGGCGCGAATTCCTCGGTACCAGGGATTTTTTCGTCGATCTACCAGGCGTCTTCTGCGCGAGCCGAGTTGTCGTTTCCAGACTCGGCCGGAAGAGAGAGCCGCGGAGGAATAGAGAATGCATGGCCGGGTCGCCGGATCTGTCGTTGCTGCGCTGGAGCCAACTTCGTTGAGCTTGTCCACGGGGGGGATCTGCCTAATAGCTTTTCCGCGGAGGTTGTGATATTCGTTTGAGATCGTTGTGCGCGTTTTCGTATGTCGTGAGGAACAGGTTTACCAGGTGAATGAGTTTAGGAAATAAGTTGTCAAGTTCCAAGTTGTTGTCGCTGGAAATAAGAGAGAGGGAAAGGGATGATAAGGCAGCTTAAACGGGCATATGATGTCGGACTTCCCCGGCGAAGGGAAACGTAATAAATTCGGCCTAAAGAGTCGTTATGTAAGCGGAGATTAGGACCCGATAGCGATCTGCCCGTCGCGGGAGCCCGTTGTGTTGGATTGGACCGGATTACGTAAAGGTGTCTAGGCCGGAACAGGAAAGGACTACGGGTCATGTGACAATGGGGCGCATGGAAAGTGGCTTATAAAGAGTGGCACAGTCGCACAAGATTTGTAATACAGAAAGTATAAAACCTACATAATTTGGCGAGCCTTTGGCTTGGCACCCAGTGCTCACGACCACGAATCAGACCCACTTTTATTCACTCCAACAATTAAGAGTCTCATCAATCCCTATATTCTATCGACGACGAGCTCTTAAACGACCTCCAGAAGATGTCTAGCACCATAGAAGTAACGTTCAAGTCCTCAGAGGACTTTCCCCTGTGGCACGAGGACTTCCAGGCGCGCGCACGCGCCCGAGACCTCTGGGAATTCATCGTCCCTGGCCCTGAACGAGCTCCATGGCCCGTACGACCAGTTCCCCCTAAACTCAGGGATTTCCCTGTGTCTGGAGGAGTTGACCCTGCGAGCGCCACGTTCGGGGACCTGACGACCGCCGGGAGGACCCAGTACCAAACCGCTGAATCTCACTATGAGATGCAGCTGAAACGGTACAACTATCACCGAACCAAGGTCGCTGAGCTCGCCGAATGGATGCGAAAGACCGTGGAAGGAGACAACCGCATGAACCACATGAAAGCTGACAAGACGATCTCCGAGTGGTACGACCAACTGCGCGCCCTCGGAGAAGTCTCAGAGAAGGCTTTGAAGTTCAAATACAAGAACGCCTACGAGGCCTTCATCAGCTCGTCCGCCACGCGCCCACAGAAGGATATTGCCAAGTGGGCGGACACCTGGCTCAACTACATCACCAAAGCGCACAACGCAGGCGCAGACATCGCGGAATCGTTCAAACTGGTCACCGATCTGGAGAGGGCACTACGCAGCACTCTCCCGAACTGGGTAACCGCGTTCCGCAACAAATACAGCGAGGAGATCGCCAACAACATGTTGTCTTTCAACACGATCGCCTCCGAATTACGACAAGAAGGTACTATTCTGAGCGCCACGCGCACAGCCGGGAGGATCATTCGAGGAAATGCATTTGTGAGTTACGAACCCACAGGCGGAGAAGGGGACTTTGGGGAGCACCTGGATGAGCCCTTGGAGAACCCTCGCCCACGATACAGTCAGCCAAGGGGCTCGCGAGGCTACCGACGGGGTTCAAGGGGAAGAGGCAACTCTTTCCGTGGTGGCCAGAAGCGCCCGCGCTTCGACGACAGGACCACCTCGGAGAGGGAGAGCCCGAACGTATCAGACTGTGTGATCTGCTACGGTCGACATGACTCAGGAAGATGCTGGTATGCCTTCCCGGAGAAGCGCCCCCAGGGGTGGCTGCCCAGCAAGGCAATCGAAAAGCTCACCAGAGACCGAATGAGCGATTCAGAGGATGTGAAGCGAGCCTTGAAGAGGGTCCGGAAGTTTGAAGAAACTGACTGACTAGTCAAACCTGCCCTTACCGAGGTGACGGGGAGCTTCCTGATGACTGACGAAGGGCTCGCCCAATATCCACTGCGGAGGTGTGTGATACTGGACTCTGGATCTAGCATACACATCTTCAATCTAAAAGAAAGGTTCCTGAACTTCAGGGCACCTAACCCTCACGATGTGGTGCTCGCCGGCAGCGGCCCCATTCCTATCAGGGGGTACGGCGAGGTTGACCTAATGCTCACCACGTCAAGAGGACGAGCGGGATACAGGCTGTATGGTGTGGCCTTCTGCCCAGCAATGGCCACGAACCTGGTATCCCTTCAGGCCCTAAATCGGGCCGGCATACACTGGGACAATCGCCCTGGGGTGGATATTCTGAGGAACAGGTGGAGGGAGCCTATATGCCTACTATCAAGGGCTCACGGTCAATATGTGATCGAATATGCACCACCCAACCGATCGCCCCAGGCTTTCTATATGAGGAGGCACCTTCTGAACAGCTATACTGGAAGGTCAGCTGCTCGGGCAAGCATGTTTCGGTGGCATCAACGACTAGGCCACATTGGACCCGAGCCGTTGAAGCGACTCCTAACGCACACAGAAGGAGTAGCGGTAGCAGCTCGACCAGATGACGAAATCCGAACTACCGGTTGTGTGGCATGCGGCGAATCAAAGGTTCACCGGCGCATCAATCGTGAGCCTCGTGACGAAGTCCTAAGTGCAGGAACACGCCTGGCAGTCGACTTCCATGAATACGACGCGCCTGGGCAAGCCCGAGACTGGCGCCTGATGCTCATCACGGATAGGTATTCGGGGTTCACCTGGGATTACTACTTCGAAGACAAGCGTGCCAGCAGCATACTGCCGGCACTCCAAGACACTATCAACCGGCTCAAGCGAAAATACGAGGCAACGGTAACTGACATCGAGTGTGATGGAGAGCTCGCTGGCAGCCTAGAGGCTACCTCTAGACTGGCAAACGAGCTGCGAGAAGCCAGTGGTGTAGCCCTGGTGATATCACCACCGCACACCCAAGACCTCAACGGAGGCGCGGAGCGTATGGGACAAACGATAAAGTTCAAGGCGCGCGCCATGAGGAACGATACCAGGCTCCCGACTTTCCTGTGGCCCGAGATCGTCCAGGCTGCCGTCTACCTATACAACAGGACGCCCAAGAAAGTCAACGCCTGGCGCTCGCCCTACGAGAAATTCCACACCTACTTCGACAACCAGAAGGGCGCCGTAGGCCCGTCCCGGACACCTTATATTGGGCACCTCAAAACATATGGATGCATGGCGTTCGCCCTGACAGCGAGCGCCAAAGAAAAGAAGGAAAGGCGCAGGAAGCTGGACCCTACATCCTGGATAGGATACCTGGTAGGCTACCAGTCCACGAACACATACAGGATATGGCTGCCGAGCGAGAACAAGACAATCGTGACGCGCGATGTGGAGTTCAACGAGGACGAGTTCTTCAGTGGGGACGCAAAGGAGTTCAAGGATGACCTGAAGAGGATCTCTTCAGGGCAATACCAAGAGCTCCTCAATAGCATCAACTACCAGAACGCCAGTGACGTGGACCAATATGTGAATCACCAGGAAGAGGACGAGGAGCCCCTCCGGGACCTTCCGCCAAATGCTGACCGAGAGCACCAGGAGAGGGAGCCCGAGACCCGCGTCCTGACGTACGATGAGTCCACACTAATCGAAGAGGACCCGGGAGAACCCAAGGACGGGGGAGAGGCACAATGGCTAACCCCTCCGGAGTCGCCAGCAACAATGCTGTGCGATATACCCTATGGCCAGAGGCCCACAGACTCACCTGCCCAGCGCTCATACCAGCGCTTACTTGACCTGACCACTACAGGCACCTGGGCATGCTACTTTAACGTGGGTAGAAGGCACGGACAAAGTGCCCGAAAATGGAGAGCCCTGAGAGGGACACCTGGTGACCGCCACCCTTCGTTGCAAGAGGTGGGAGGCACCGGAGAGGACATCCAACCCCAGGTACTAAATACTGGAGGAAGGAGCTCATCAACCAGCGGGAACACGTTACCCCGGGTACTAAATACCGGAGGAACGGCCCAGCATAACTCAGACTGCTCGCAGGCCTCACCGGGAGTGCACCCTGGTGAAGGACCAGAAGCATGCAAGACTGATCAACCAGGATCCCGGGTACCAAATACCGGAGACCAGGAACAAGACGAGCGCGGCAAAAGACCGGCGATAAAGCTCGAGGAACTACTCGCACGCAAGGAAAAGATCCATCGCCAGGACCTACCTCCACCACCAAGGTGGCACGGAGAACTGGCGGCTCACCCTATGGGGGAGCACTTCAGACAGGCCGAATTAGCGCACCTAGAGAGTCATCGAACCATGGAGACCTGGCGAGAGGAGCCTCTCGCCAACTCTCGGGGGAGGCTCATGCTGGACTGCATGTGGGTATACGTCTACAAATTCGATAAGGAAGGCTATTACACGAAGTGTAAAGCTCGCCTGGTCGTGCGAGGAGACCAACAACCAAATAACAACCTCGAAGAGACATACGCCAGCACCCTAGCTAGCCGCTCGTTCAGAACCTTGGTCGCTATAGCAGCTCGCTTCGACCTTGAACTCAAGCAATACGACGCCGTAAACGCGTTCGTCAACGCTCGCCTGGAAAAGGACGTCTATATGAGGATGCCACCAGGCTACCGCAAGAGCGGGACAGTCGTTAAGTTACAGCGCGCCCTATACGGACTGCGAGAATCCCCATTATTGTGGCAAAAGGAGCTTACAAACACCCTGCGAGATCTAGGACTGCGATCCGTACCACACGAGCCCTGCTGCTTCACAGGCCTGGGTATACTTCTGTTCGTATACGTCGACGATATCGTCCTGGCCTACCGACAAGCCGAACACTCCGCCGCGAACCAACTGATCGACCAACTGAAGAAAAAATACAGTCTCACAGGAGGAGAAGATCTGCAGTGGTTTCTAGGCATGGAGGTTATACGAGACAGAAGCCAACGCCTAATCTGGCTATCGCAGCAGTCGTATATTGAGAAGATATCCAAGCTACGAGACAACGAGTCAACAGCTCACGCATCCACCCCCATGAGAAGCGGCGAACTCCTGCCATACAAAGGAAGCGCGTCCAAAGAGAGTATTCGGGCATACCAGAAAAAGATGGGTTCTATACTATACGCAGCTGTGGTGACACGGCCAGACGTTGCCTTTGGAGCCTCAAAGCTCGCCAGGTTCAACCACAACCCGTCACCCGAGCACCACCGCGCTGCCGATCGGCTCATCACCTACCTGATGCTCACCAATCACTTGTCACTGCAATTCGGTGATAGGGACGACTTTGTTGTGGCGAGTGATGCATCATTCGCAGATGACAGCACGGATCGCAAGAGTTCACAGGCATACATCATGACCTTGTTCGGGGGAGTTATCGGATGGCGAGCAAATAAACAAGATACTGTGACTACCTCCACCACAGAAGCTGAACTACTCGCTCTTGCCCAGGCTGCAAAAGAGGCCATGTTCGTGGCACGATTCCTCAACGAGATAGGTGTGAGCCTTACAGATACGAGTATACGGCTCCAGTGTGACAACCAACAGACCATTGGACTGGTAACCAAAGAGATCGCCGTCCTAAGAACCAAGCTCAAGCACGTTGACATCCACAACCACTGGCTACGCCAGGAGATTGAGGCTGGGAAGATCACTGTGGAATACAGCCCCACGAACGAAATGATAGCCGATGGGCTCACCAAGGCCCTGCCAAGTCAAAAGTGGGAAGACTTCCTGAATAAACTACGTTTAACTACACCACCTGGAAGAACACAATCTAAGGGGGTGGCGAACCCATCAATACAGTACTCAGAGCTCGAGGACCTTTTACCCGGGGGAGAGTCAACCACCTGGCCACCAGAACATTAAGGCCAACCGCTCACCCACAAGTGATGACGTCTCCAAGGAAGGACAGGGACATACCCAACGCCAAACGCACCACAAGACACCTAATTCATGTTCGTCCACTGAAAAGGCTCCATCGAGGAGAGCATGGGATTGTACTGCACAAAGGGAGCAGAAGTAGTCGAGTCACCCTGTGCCTCAGTCACCACAGGTTGCGGCGCAGCTGGAGGAGTAGCCTGCACTGAAACCACGGGCGCAGAAATCACAGCAGAGGGAGCAACTGAAGCACTCGTACCACTTAACTTCTGGGTGGCCGCAGCGTACTCTTGCTGAATGCGCTGCATCTGCTCACGAAGTTCTTCAAGGCGACGTGCATCCTGGACAGGGTCCGGGGGAGGAGCTTCTTGACGCTTCTTCAGGGCATCTTGACGCTGTTTCTCCAACAAGGCCTCTCGAGCCTCATCCTCAGCACGCTTCTTCTCTGCCATCTGTCGCTCCCTCTCCTCCTGCTCACGAAGCATGTTCATCTCATGCTCAAAGGCATCCTGTCGAACCTTAGCCAGAAGAGACTCAGCACGCTTGGCCTCGGCCTCATCTCGCAGACGCTGAGCCTCTCGACGAGCCTGAGCAATTCCTTCCTGACGAGCCCTCTCCATGAGCTCCTGGTGAGAGACAACAGGCTGCACAGGCTGGCTAATGACCACCGCCGAGGGACCGGAAGCACTTGGAGTTGACGGTGACTGCGCAACAGGAGGGTCCTTGGCGGCAACAGGAGTAGCGAGCCGCTGAGCAGCAACCTGCCGCATGATGGCCTCGTCATTTTCACGATTAAGTTGATCCGAGGCAGCACGCTGATCATAGGCATCAAGAATGCTCGATAAGGCAGCAGCCCTAGGAGTCTCACCAAAGGCCTGACGTTCCTCCACGAGAAGCTTCTCAACAAAGTCCCGGCGATCGGATTCAGCCTTCATTTTAGCGGCGCGCTGTTCACAAACGTCCAGCATTTTCTTGATTGTGGTACGCCAGCGGTTCAACTCCTTTTTAGGAGCCTCGTCCTTAACCAATTGGAGAAATGTACGCGCCAGAGGTACGATCTGGGGATCACTGAAAACATCGACTATGTCAGAAAAAGGAGACAAGTAGACAAAGGAGCGAGAAAAGGAGGACTCACAGCTTCCGGCAAGGATGGCCATGCGCACACAGATAACAACGCTGACCCTCGCCCACAGCGAAGGTGCAGATGCCTTTGCCGCGACCTCGAAGGGCACTGCGAAGGCAGCCAGCACAAGGCTCAGGCCGAAGGATACCGGTATCAATCGGATCTGGCCGGCGCCGTCCACCAGGGGTCTTCTCATCGTCACCATGAAGCTCGGCGTCATCAATGACCTCACGAGAGTCGTCCTGAGTCTCAGGCTCGCGAGCTGTTTTCTTGGCACCATGACGCTTGCTGGAGGACTGAGCCCCAGAACCTCCCGGAGAAGGTTCGGAGTCGGTGTCAGCGAGCGAGGAGAGAGTAGAATCAGAGTCCTCGCCACCCATGAGGGGATGAGAAGTGAAACGACGACGCTTGGAATACGTCTTGAGAGGAGTACGCTGCTTCTTTTGAGCAGCGGCCTGACTTGACTCAGCCTGATTATCCCCGCTCGAGGAAGAAGAACTTTGAGGATTAGAAATCCGAGCCCGCCTAAGAGGAGGCAACTCGGGGGTATCGTCAGCAGGGCCCGACGAACGAAGAGAACGCTTGCCAGACATTGGGATGAAGAGCGTACACTGCAAGCCTCATAGAAGAACGAGAAGATGAAGGAAAAAGAGCGAAGAGGAGAAGAAGAGGGCGAGCCGATGAATATAAGTCCACTGGCGACTAGTCCAGGCCACAGAAAAGCGCTCAGTGCACACCAGACCCTCGCACTGAAGGGTATAACGATATGTGCAAGGGGCTGGCAGAAGGAGAAGGAAGACCCCATGGTGTCCATTGAAACGTGCGTTCGACGCGCAACACTACGACACCTTCAGCTCCAGTATAGCGAGAGGCGAGCACACAAAACATCATATTCAACTTCACAGGCCTACCTGGCTACGTGAAGTGCTCGCGAAGCTAGCTGGCGCACTAGGACAGGCCTCTCCAGCAGGTCCGGGCCAGTCCTAAGGGGGTGTGTTGGATTGGACCGGATTACGTAAAGGTGTCTAGGCCGGAACAGGAAAGGACTACGGGTCATGTGACAATGGGGCGCATGGAAAGTGGCTTATAAAGAGTGGCACAGTCGCACAAGATTTGTAATACAGAAAGTATAAAACCTACATAATTTGGCGAGCCTTTGGCTTGGCACCCAGTGCTCACGACCACGAATCAGACCCACTTTTATTCACTCCAACACGTTGGGATAGGTAATCCGTACACGGACGGGGGAAGGAGCAGATTGAAGCCTCTCATGGACTGGGTTTAAGACTTACCACTTTAGTGAGAATGGCGTCTTCAATTTCAGCATGCAGCTGCCTCATAGTGCGGTGGAGCCCCTTATCCCCCTATTAGTACTAGCGCCATCGATATTCTCTCGATGAGTCGGTGTTAGCGGATGGAGTCGTTACCCAGTCCGGCTAGACCGCAAACAGGGGGCCAAGACCGTGCCTGAATGCTGTGTTGGCGCCGTGTTCGACGCTTGTGCCCGAACTGGTTGGTCTTCCGTGCTGAGTTGTTGGCAACAATTGCGCCATCTCAGCTGAGTTGATTGCGAAGTCCAGACTGGTACTTACGAGTTACAAGCAGTACCTAAAGAACGACATGCTCACGATAGGTAAGTCAACTCAACAATCGTCTCGACCGGGAGAAGAGTCTCTTTACTTTTCGCTACGAGTATTACCTCTGTCTGTCTGTACTTTACAAACTGGGTAGTCATCTTCATCCCGATCTCGATCCTTGATGTCCTTTCCTATGCCCTGGGTATCTTGTGCAGCGCCGAAGAGCATCACCCAGACGAACCCTTAGGAGTACTCCGTACATACATAGAATCCATCAACGCTCCTCTTTACCCGCCATTGGCTTAAAACAGCCACTGCGCCCGTTCGGTCTTCTCCTTGTCGGAAAGACAGGAACCTTGGAGAGCCTTGAGAGCCGTCTCAATGCTGCTGTCATTATGCTGGCCGATGTCCAGCACAAGCTTCAGGACCGCGAGGTCCTTGTGCAGCACTGCATGCTTCATAACGACTCCCTCGGCGTGGTTCACATCTGGCTTCCCTTTTACAAGGAGCGTGTGGACCACCTCTAGGTCCAAATGCTCCGAAAGAATAGCCCTGTCCAGAAGTTCGGCGGACAGTTGGGCACGCAAACCATCTTCATCATGTCCAGCCGATTCGAGAAGCACCGTTAACAACTCGAGCCGATTTGCATGGTCGGCCACCTCGATTGCCTTTTGCAAGGCCTGTCGCATGATCTCGACTTTGAGGATTCCCTTGCAGAGCTTCCTCACAAGTTTGACGCTGTTGGAGAAATAGGGGTTAGTAAAAATCGTCCGTCGTCAGTTTGTCACTCGGTCTCAGGGATACCTACTCGCTCCGAACGACAGCGTCAATGATAGCCTGATTCGGATCGTCATACTTGCCGACATCGACATTGCTGTCGACATTGCTGTTATCGACATGGTCGTCATTGTTGTCGACTAGGTTACAAGCCTTTTTGTTGAATTCCTTGTTAGGATTCTTCGCTATCATGAGCGCAATGAGATTCGCGTCATAATTCGGCTGCGAGATCTCGTGGACGATGGCAGCGTTATAGCTGTGTCCACAGAAGCCGGCGCTCAGGAACTTGTCCATCAGCCTGTTCTTGTTGATCCCGTTGCTTAGGCGTTGGATGCTGGGGTAAGCTCGTTCCAGCGACTCGTGAGAGATGGGCTGGGCCGTTAAGATGAGACATGCAATGTCCCATCTGTTGTTCTTGAGGGCAGTTCTGAGTGCCAGTGCTCCCTCGTAATCCGGGGATGCGGTTGGCCAAACTTCTTTCTTGTTTTTGCTGCTCAGATCCGGTTTCTCGTTAATGTCGCTGCTAACGAGGATATCATATCCCGTTAGGAGGATCTTCGCGGCTTTCAAGTCCCCGTCTTCTGCTGCGATGGCCAGAGCGTTGTCAAGAACAGTACCAGCTGCCCCTCTCTTCAGGAGGAAGCAGAGAAGGAAATGTAGATCATCGGGATCAACGTGCCGTGGCAGTAGTCGAACACATTCTGTCGCATTTTCGGCACTCATGAAGCCTGGTCCCGCCAGCAGAGTCTTAGCGATAAAGAAATTCTCGCTCGCTATGGCGTTCTTCACAGCCTTGGCCTCCTCGTAATCAATCGAGGCGCCATGCGAAATGAGCAGTTTTGCGAATTCAATCGCATTTTCGCTGGCAGCATCTGCCAGAGCTCTTGCGACGGGCGTGCCATTCGCTCCACCCAAGATCAGGAGCTCGGTTATCTTCTGTCTGTGATTCATTGTGTCTTTTTGGTACCACATGTCGAGCAGGCGATTCAGTCCTGATACTGTGGGTCGTTTGCGTGCTAGAAGCAGCACTATCACCAGGTCTTGACGGCGAAGTGACATGGCCTGATGGAGCGGGAAGAGCTCTCGCGTGTTGGTGTTAGCCCCCGCCTGTGTGAGATAGACGACGGTCTCGAGTGAGCCGCACTCAACTGCGCGGACCAACTGCTCATCGAGGAAGTCGCTCGAGAATTTGCCGCTGCCCAGGAGCAGGCCAATCAACTCCGGGTTCTTGCAAGTTTTGAACATTTCGGCGTACTCTTCCAGGTTGGCTGGCTTGGTGATTGAGCCTCCATGGCTGATCAACAGCTCCGCTATTTTCAGGTTCTTTTTCCGCATGGCGAATACCAGTGAAGTCTGGATGTCGTCGCTACAGTAGTGTGGGAGCAGTACTTCGACCATTTCTGTGTGTCCGTTAAGGACGGCGATATGGATTATTGCATATCGCGTTGTGTCTCGCTCCATGCGCCGACGAAGATTCTTTGTATTTATTTTCTCACCGTCAGCATATTGACGGAGCTTGGCGACGAGAACACTGGCGACGCCGAGAGAGCCACGCAACTCAACGAGATCCGTCAGTGTGTCGTACACATCGTGGAGCTCAACATCCCTGTACTTGTTTGAGAAGGCTCGGCTAAACCCACTCTTGGCTCGATGTTTGGCCTCTATAGTTTTTCTGAGAAGTTGGGTAGCCGTCTTCTCGTCACCGGATTCACGGTACTTAGGGACGGCCCGTTTCGGCTTGGGTGCCGGGGGGCTTCTAATGTTGATACCAAACTCTTCGGCTCGTAGCTTGAGCTGGCGGGTGCGCTCGATATCGGACGACGACATTTTAGCCGTAACGGGTTATCCCAGCCCAATGGGGTTCTCACGATTCTCGTCGGAGTTCGGGATGATCGTTGGGAGTTCTCAAGACTGTTCTGTTGATCCCATTTGTTAGTCAAGGGAAGTAGACTAAAGATGAGAAGGGACAGAATATACAGGATGGGATCCGAAAGAGTATGGATTATCAATTGACACTATGCTTAATAGAAGCAAGAGGGGAGGAGGTCTTGTATAGAAGAGTGTAAGTGGTAGGTAGTTGTTAACGAACTTGGTGAATGTAGAGTGATGCTATCAGAGAAGGATGTGAAGGATGTGCAGAGTAGACAGAAGAGAGAAAGCAAAGGTGAGTAGCAGGAAGAGATGGAGATTTTATAGGCGTGGTAGAAGGGACAGAAAGACGAGGGAATACATTGACGACTGGTCGTCCGTGCAGTACATTGACCATTGCCTAGGAGAATCAGCATGAAGTGTTGTTGACAATGCGGCAGAATTTACGGCCAGGGGCACATGAAACGTAGAACCGACGGAATACATTACCATCTTGTCGTCCGTGCAGCCCGTTGACTCATTGCCCATTATTTATGAACAACAGTAGAGTACGTTCTGGAGGCAAGAGATAATGACGAATTCAAAAAAGTGGTATCTTCCAGTGAGGTCTGCAGGTTTCGGGTGCCCGGTCAGGGGACTTACACGATGGCGAGGTAAACGTTTTGCTACTCCCAGACCGCGAGGGCATCAACATGTGATTATACCAGGCGATTATACCAGGATGGTTTGAAGGTAAGGTATTAGATCAAAAGATTTAAAGATCGTCAAAACGGTAGATTAGGTACGTTGTTAATTCATCTTCGCATCCCCCTTTCGCTACTAAAATGATGCCTCAGGCATCAACATTTGTCTAAATCCGGGATGATATCGTCTCCCTCAAGACGTGTCCTGCGTACCTGCTTGCCATTTTCTGTAACTATCTACATGAGGTATCTAAGAAACGAGATTTAATATCATAGCTTCAAGAATCAAAAGAATCCGACTATTTCTCGAATATGTCGATATCTGGTCGTGACCCTTCCATCCCAATTGATGACACTCCGGACGTTGATATTCTTCTTAGCGGTACCGACGTACGGACTGAATTAAAATACGGATTACAATACCATTTCTACGTCTCAATTATGGACTTTTATAATGCACCGACCGTTTTTACCAATATCTACCTAGATACGTTGAATGATAATTCGCAAATCGATTTCTTGAATCACAAACAGATCAATGCTCCAAGTTACAAAACTACCTCGGTACCAACCCATGTACCTTTTATACAACGCAGATGTACAGATATCTCCGAATGTGTTGCTGCACAACGAGGTATATACGGAATACATTCAATGTTCATAGTCACAACATCCCTCGGTCTCGTAACAAGAGACAGGTAACCCCATTGGAACCAAAAGTACGGGAATACTTTCCAAGTCCCGCCTGCATGCCACGTATGTACAGTCGCCGCATCATCATCACCCCTGTTGAAGATGAAACATGACGGCGCACTTCTCGTTGCGATCTACAGATCTACAAGATGGTGATGGTGCACAGGAGCAATGCTACCTGATAATTCAATAATTGCTTCTGTCAATGCCTAGCCGCCTAGTCTAACTCCTGACCATCCTGTGAGTAAGGTAGTTCGCTGAGTCTCACAGTTATGGGGTGCACTGTTAACGGACTGACAACATCTGAGATTCTCTGAGGAAGATTCCTGTTTAACGCAACCCCTTTCGTTACCAAAGACTGCACTTCTAAGAAATATATACAGTTAGGAACAGCTGGGCTGGCAATAGTAGTAGCATTACCTAGTAGTAAAGTATTATCCTGAGTGGTTGACACCCGCTTTGATTCATAAGCTGCACTAGGACGTGACTACATAGTACATTACTCCGTACGTCGTGTGCTTTCTATACCCATTACCTTCTCCGGTTTCATTTGTTTGGCTTTTATATTATTTTTCTTTCCGGCATTGTCTTCCCTGACTGCTACGAGCGCCTGGCCTTGATAGCATCAACGAGTTCTGCCGGGGGTTCTTGCCGGTAACCTCTGGGGTTGTTCGAGACCCAGCGCCAGAGGTCCTCGCACGCCTTCTCCATGGTAAACTCGGTCTTCCAGTGGAGCTCTTCGTTCGCTTTCGTCGGGTTGGCCGTGAGGTCCAAAACGTCACCTTGTCTCCGCGGCACAACCTCGTAGGGCAGGTCACGGCCTACAACGGCGCTGAAGGCTTTGATCATCTCGAACACTGTGCTTCCACGTCCGGAGCCGAGGTTCCATGCCTTGACACCGGGCTTGTGCTCCCGGAGGTGGTTTAGTGCGACTAGGTGGCCGCGAGCGAGATCGACAACATGGATATAGTCGCGAATGGCAGTTCCATCGCGAGACGGGTAGTCTTGATCTGAATAAGTATCTGCTGAACTTATATCTCTGTAAAGAATTGCACTTACCGTCGCCAAACACTAAGATCTTGGACCGCTCACCAGTGGCCACCTTGCCAAGCAATGGCAGAAGGTTGTAAGGCACTCCCTGGGGGTCTTCGCCCATAACACCGGTAGGATGGGCACCACAGGGGTTGAAGTAGCGGAGGTTAGCGCCGTTCCACTGTTCATGGGGCTTCCCAGCCTTGATGGCGTTCTGGCGCTCCGCAGAGATGAAGTCTTCGATGATGTACTCGACGGTGGACTTTGTCCGGCCGTACGTGTTGGTGGGGCCAATAGGGCAGTATTCAGGGATGGGAATCATGTTCTCGAAACGAGTCGCGTCACCGTAGACGGTGGCTGAAGAGGAGAAGACAATGTTGGTGACATTGTGCTTCTTCATGCACCCGAGCAGAGAGATGGTGCCACCGACGTTCACGCGGTAGTACTCAAGCGGGATCTCAGCGGATTCTCCGACGGCCTGGACATGAGATCTCGGTCAGACGATGGCCGGTCGAAAACAGCGATATGACTTGCCTTGAGCGCTGCGAAGTGGATCACGCTGTCTATGGCCGGGTGAGCGGCAAACACCTTGTCTAGGTCGTCGCTGTTGGTGAGGTCGGCCTTGTGGAATGCTGGGCGCCTGCCGCAGATGAGCTCTATGCGATCGAGAGCAACCTCGGATGAGTTGTAGAGGTTGTCAATGACGACAACGTCATAGCCAGCCTCGAGGAGGGCCAGGGTCGTGAAAGACCCGATGTAGCCCGTGCCACTGTCCCAATGACCTTTGTCAGTCCCATCGCGACGCACGTGTGAAGATGAAGATGAAGGTGAAGACGACGTCGATGACAACGGCATCGATCGGGTCAGGCTCCGGGCGTGATCTGATCGCAAAGGGCCGAGGCGAGTTGCAGCTCAGCCGATATGCGCTGCGCCCGCCGACAAACGCACGAACGCGCAACCCAGGGGAGGGTCAGGACTTACCCAGTGACGAGAACGGTTCCTACAGGCATCTCGGCTCGAAGTTGGATCTGGAGAAGGAGGGCTGGTCTGGGGCGATATACCACGGGCACTGGGCGTGGGAGTAAGTGATCGTGTCGTGTGACTGACTGACTGACTGACTGACGAGTGAAGAAGAGCTCCCGGAAAACGTAACGAAGGGAACCGGCCGTCTTATGTTGTTAGTTAAGAGCAAGATCGGGCAATTACCTAAGGCAAGCAGGTCCACGGGTGAGATTTAAAGCAGACTCGGCGGGAGGCAGAGGCGGCGCCAGACGACGGACGGATTACGTGTGGCGCGCAACCTGTCCATTACCATTACGTAGGCAGGCGACCGACAGATGATTGCCCGCTTGCTGCCCGCTTGTTCACCTCATGTTATTATGTCGGGTACCCAGCAGTATGCCCCCGGCCGCCTATACGCTCGCCTATAGCCTGTTGGTTCAGGTACCTCCTATGCGTACCCTGTACTACGTTAGGTACCTAACTGGCACGTGGGCTTCAGGGTATGCAGAGGTAATTTGGGGCATAGGCTTGAGGGGCTTGAGGGGCTTTAGCGGTCTCATCAAACACACCCGGATCTCACGTCGGCTCTGGCCCTCCCCACCTGCTCCTCCTAGAGGCTCCTAGGACTCCTAGAGGCTCCTACCAATACCGGCGGTGTCCTACCGATGTGGTTAGACACCCGCTTGCACCTGGTGTCAACATCTTATTACACCTATCCGGTGCTCGGGGCTATTCCGTTTGTATATGTACTTTATTACAGAGAAGCCCTTGTCCTCGTCCTCGTCCTCGTCCTCGTCCTCGTCGTTCTCGTCGTCCTCTTAGTCGTACATAGATCCGTAGTTCGCCACCCGAACCTGGGATCTGTCCGCTCCTCACACGCTTACTACCGAGTCGGGACTATTAACAAGTGAAACATATAATCAAGCTAGATCAATCATCACGTAGCTAGCTGTCAAACTACCGGACGATAAGGATTCTTCAGATGCAGCTGGTGTAATCGGCCGTAATGAAACCGATACAGACACAGCGGGCCGGCACCGCGTAACCACCGTCGATCTTAATGTTCGCTTCATCTCGGGATCTCTGCCAGTCTGACAATGGAAGTGAAGGTAGTGGATACCTTAGTGCGCCCGGGGGGGTTTTTGAAATCGTTTCTGACATAAACTTGCGTATAGTAATGCTGATGTGCAACTAACAGTATTTTGCATAAAAAAAAGGATGTTGAATATGCTTATAAAGGAAAAATGATGATTATATGTAAATAAATATGTAGTAATACCATGAATTTTTTATAGTGATAATCGTCTAATGAATATAGTGTTAAAAATGAAATGTGATGTTGTCATGACGATGCTTATATAATACAAAAAGATTTTGAGAGAAAACGATTTTGAGCTGACAATGATTTTGAGGAAAAAAATCATTTTAATTGAAAAAAATCATTTTAAATGAAAAATATTATTTTTAAAAATAGTTTTAAATATTAAAATAATATTATAATTTCGTACATTCCTCAATCTTCTTCTTTTTCATATCACTTTCCCTATTTCTTTTCTATGATCTCATAATTCGTCATTACTTTATTTTTTCTTATTTTTTTCATTTTTTCATTACTTTACTTACATCTTTCAATCTACTTTCCCACCATTCCCTTCTACTTTTCTCATCTACTTCACCTCATCACCATACTCACCGACCCTACTTCTTCACTATATTTCAACGTCTTTATCTTAGTCTTTACACTTTCTACTTCATCTTCTACTTCATCTTCTACTTCATCCTCTACTTCATCTTCTACTTCATCTTCCACTTCATCTTCCACTTCATCTTCCACTTCATCTTCTACTTCATCTTCTACTTCATCTTCTACTTCATTTTCTACTTCATCTTCCACTTCATCTTCTACTTCATCTTCTACTTCATCTTCCACTTCATCTTCCACTTCATCTTCCACTTCATCTTCCACTTCATCTTCTACTTCATATTCTACTTCATCTTCTACTTCATTTTCTACTTCATCTTCCACTTCATCTTCCACTTCATCTTCTACTTCATCTTCTACTTTATCTTCTACTTCATCTTCTACTCCATCTTCTACTTCATCTTCTACTTCATATTTTACTTCATCTTCCGCTTCATCTTCTACTTCACCTTCTATCTGTATTCGCTTCTCTCTCCTCTTGTTTACCATCCTTTACTCTTCTCTACCCTCCCTCACTCACCTCCACTCTCCTCTATTCTTCTCTACTCGCACTTACCATTCTTCAATCTTTTCTGCTCTCCTCTACTCTCTTCTACTCTCCCCTACTCTCATCTACTCTTCTACTCTCCTACTCTCTTCTTGCTCTTCTACTCTCCTCTACTCTCCTCTACTCTCCTACTCTCCTTACCTCCTCTACTCTCCTCTACTCTCCTCTCTACTCTCCTCTACTCTCCTCTACTCTCCTCTACTCTTCTCTACTCTTCTCTACCCCCCTCTACTCTCCTCTACTCTTCTCTACTCTCCTCTACTCTCCTCTACTCTCCTCTACTCTCCTCTCCTCTACTCTCCTCTACTCTCATCTACTCTCATCTACTCTCCTTTACTCTCCTCTACTCTCATTCACTCCTTTGTACTCGTCTCCACCTCTCTCTGCTCTCATCTACTCCCGTCTACCCACGTCTACTCTTCCCTATTTACAACTACTCCCCTCTACACTCTTTCACCATTCTTTACTCCACTCTACCATCCTTTACCGTTCATCATCTCTACTAACATACTAACGTACTCATCTATTAATCTACTAACCTACTAACCTATTAACCTACTAACATATTAACATACTAACATACTAACATATCAACATACTAACATATCAACATACTAACATACAAATCTATTAACCTACTAACCTACTAATCTAATAACCTACTAACATACTAACCTACTAACCTACTAACTTACTAACTTACTAACATACTAACATACTAACATACTAACATACCAACATACTAACATATCAACATACTAACATACAAATCTACTAACCTACTGATCTACTGACCTATCAATCTACTAACTTATCCACATACTAACCCACTAATCTACTAACTTACTCATATACTAATCCACTAACCTACCAAGTCACCATTTTAATCCATTAATCTACTCATCTACTAATCTACTAACCTATTAATTTACCAAACTACTAACCTATCAATCCACTCACCTACCAATCTATCTACTAACATATTACCACCCTACTAACTATAGTATCATTGACTCTATCTTACTACATGCATATTTAATAATATAATGCATAATTCGAATAATCACTATATACTATATATGAATATTTATGTATTTTGTTTTCTGATAGTTGCATAAATATGTAGATAGTAATGTATATAAATATATCCAATATATGCATAATTTTCATTAAGTGAATAAATATTATTTTAAAGAGCAATATTCATAATCGTATTCGTTTCTGAAAATCATCTTCAACATCATTTTTTTTTCAAAATCATCTTCAACATCGTGTTCGTATAATGTTGAGCCCAACATCGCCGTCCGCTCAAAATCATTTTCCTCTCAACATCATTTTCTCTCAAAATCTCCTTATCTTAAAATTATCTCTTATCTACGTTTATGTTTTCAATAACGTCATGATGACTCCACCATCCTATTTATTACATCATCATTTTTTTACTAATATCATAGACTCTCCACTATAATCATTTATTCACTTTAATTTTTCTTTTAACATCATAGTCTCTCCACTATTATGCTGAAAATCGAAAATTATCTCCATACAAAAAGTCTATTCAACTAACGAAAATGTTAAAACCCTTTTCACTAAAAATCATTTTGATTTGTCATCACCATGTTCAACAGAGTTACGAAATACCCCCCCGGCGCACTAAGGTACCGGTAAGCTTCCGGTTCTTGATATTCAAGTATGGGATTACCGGGGCCATATCATTAACAGGGGTTTGCTGTGTGCGGATCACACTGTGTGCATAATCCGTACATGCCTGTGGTGTAACGAAGGGATTACCTAAGATGTGGCTGCACGTGAGTTACGTGGCGGTGCAAGCGCAATCCAGCCTGGGTGCTACTTTATTCCGAGGTACCTACCGATTCCGTACAGCAACGGTGGTACGGCAGGAAGGTGCAGAGAGGTACATCGTGGGTCGTGGTGTCCCTATTGCCCACCGTACCTACTCTACCTCGGCAGGTACCGACCCAGTACGGATTACTTTAGGGAATACTTCAGCGGGTCCTTCGATTGACAACAGCCTTCCAAGTTACAACAACCAAGTTTCCAAGTTACGGATCATCACAGCCTGACAGCCAAAGTTATCATCCACGCGACAACGCGCCCAGAAATATCCAGATGCGACCATCTGCATCTTTCATCCAATTGATTCATACGGAATCTCATCTCGCATTATCGACTTCTACACAGGATCTCATCAATCGTTACTGTAGCAGTCTGGCCATCCAAGTCCAGTCATTGTCTTGAAATATAGACAGACGCATTCATAGCCCCAGGCTTCTCAGACCCCTTCTTTGATTCAGGCGCCGGCTTCCTTTCAGGGCCTGCCCAGACAAAGCACACAGCTTCCACCAGCCGCGCCTATGTTATCAACCTCTTTTCTGAAACGGAAAGTCTCGACGACACTACCATCCTATTCGGAGTTTTCATCCGCCAGCTTTGTGTGCCTGTGGCCGCACGCGGTTTTTCATTGACCCTGCTGGTCTATCATCACGAATTGGCGCATCATCACAAAGGCGCCATCATCTATTCCGCGGGCAGGATTGGACGCTTGCGGTGTCGCAAAACAAAACCGCAGCTGGTCCAACTGGGCCTGTCCACCCCAAACTCTTCATCTTTTCGTCCGGACAAACAATTCTTCAACCCTTTATCCATGTGCCCCCGTTCCTTCACACTCTGAGAGAGCCTCCATTAGGCCGAGAAAGACACGGTATGAAATCTTTTCACTTTCGCGCATTTCGTCTTTATTAATTATATTTGACCGGGCAGTTCAACTACAAAGTTGGACCAGGCACTTCATTCACCACTATGGCGCCTAGAATGAGAGGATCAGGGATGGAGCCGAGTGGAGCTCTGCCCAATCTTTATCCCGCTCACGACGGGTCCTACGGAATCAACACGCTCATCAACACTGGATCAGAAGCGCATAAAGGCCGTGATTCAGATGCCGGTATTGCTCCAGAGCGAACAGACGACAAGAACTGGGCCCAGTCATTGAAGGGTCAGGCCACCCAAACACGCGGCATGAATCGCAACCTGCACAAGGCTATCGACGACAGTCACAAGCAAGTTGAGAAGGAGCGTCGCGACCAACCCACTGCTTCTCCAAACGCGCCTCCTACATTCCGAGGCATGAATGCTTCTGGCTTCTCTGCAGCCGCTGTGTCTACCGGCTCGTCAGGCGATACTAGTTCTACCACCTCTAGAAGCTCTGTATCTCGCAGTGGGTTTGGAGCGAAAACATCTGATGGCTTCAAGTCCAAACTTGCCCCTCATGTGCCTCAGTACAAGCCGCACAATCTACCGTTTGCAGAAGAATCCCAGGACCTCTCTCTACCCCGGACTACACGAGCTCAGATTCCTTCATATGATCCTCTCGTGCCTACTGGTGTAGGCCAGTTGGCAGCACCGCCTTCTGAATATATTCCATTTTATGGAATGCCGCAAGGAAAGGGTTCGATGCAGCCGGTATCGCCTTCGCGCTCTGATTCTCCGATGAGTTTTACTGATGAAGATAGACTCTTTGCCGACGCGATACTGCAAACTCCTCCCCAACCCGCCAATAATTCGAACACGCCTCGTGTCGCGACTGACGGATCGGGTGTCGGTCTGCAAAACCAGACGTGGTCTGGTCTTACTAAATTATTCGATGCGGGCAAACAGCTCACGGGCAGGCTTATTCCCAGTTTACAATCTAACAATCAGAACCAGACTGTCGCCGGACCAACTCTGGGTCAGCCCATCACCCAACAACCCATGGTTCAAATTCAACAGCCTCTCATTCAGCAACCTGCCTTTCGGCAACCTCCTATTTCGCAACCTGTCATTCAACAAACCTCCAGTCAGCAACCCACCATTCCGCAACCCATGGTTCATATTCCACAACCTACCCCTCAACAGCCTGTCATTCAGCAACCAGTCCTTCAGCAACCAGTCATTCCGCAACCAGTCAATCAGCAAGCTGCTGTACAGCAACCTTCCCCCCGGCAAACTGCCATGAAACAGCCTAGTACTAATGAGCAACCCATGGGACAGCCTGCGGTGCCAAACCCGACCACAGTGCAACCTGAAGTAGCCCCGACTCCCGCAACCGGGCGGTCCGAATCCCCAAGGGATACTAAGAAAAGTCCGGAAATGCCTTCAGTGCCAAAACGAACAAGTCCGAAGAAGGCCAGCGAAGCAGAAAAGTCAAAGCCCACCCCGACCGCTCAAGCGCAACAGCCAATGAATACATCTCCCTCCGGAAAGACGAATGTCTCCCAGCAAACCCCCGCTGTAAACAAAGATGCAGCGGATGGAGACGGTATGAACCTGCCATCATCGGATCTTATCATTACATCGATCGTCTTGTTTGCCGGACTGCTTTTCTTGGTTTGGACAGTACTCTCTGCGATTCCGGGCGATCTCAACGGCATCGGTACGGGTATGCTTGGCACAAACTTCTCATTTCCGGACCTCAGTGTTGGCACCATGTGGGAAGCAATTTCCAGCCGGATTCCAGAAATCCCGGATTCAGACAGAGTCTTTTATGACGATTCCCGCCGAAATCCCAACGCCCCTAAAGCCTCAGGCCGTACCGACATCGATTATGAGAATATTATCACGAACCTGAAAGATTCGATTCCAGACACTGTATGGGTGCAAAGTGACAAGAATGGGAAGATCAAGATCTCCGAAGACTTTTGGCATGCCTTGAAGGAGAAAAATAAAGGCAACAACATCTTCGACCTGGACAGTTCGGATCTATCTGATCAACTCTGGGATGCCATCAAGTCTCGTCTACACGTTGACGACTTGGTTGACAAGAAAATTTCTCAGTCTTGGGAGTCGTGGCTGAAACAGAACGAGCAAGCTCAGCGGGGAGCCTCAACCGGAACAGTCTTGAAGAAAGACGAATTCATGAAGTTGTTCGAGAAGGAGGCCGCATCCTACCAGCGTGAGATCAAGCAAGAACTTGGGGTCTTGAAAGATCGAATGAAGGGGCTTAACCAGCAAATATCCAGGCTGCGGGAAGAGACCGATGCAACTGACAGTATGAGCGCCTATGAAATCAACAAACTCGTTGACACCGTTGTATCGAAGGCCATTCTGAATGCGAAAATCGACGCCATCGCACAAGGCCGTATCAAGGACCATGTCAATGATGTCCTTGCCAACCAAATGAACCTCTTCTCAACAGGTAATGGTGCCGCGATTTATTACGGACTCACTTCCCCGGCCTGGGATCATCCGAAGTATCCACTCAACTCGAAAAAGTATCTTGACAGAGATGGTTACAAAAGGCAGCCGCCTAACGCCGCTCTCTCACCTGGGATGGAAGAGGGAGAATGTTTTTGCGCCGGCCCCGATCGTAAGGGATTTGGCCAAGGTACCAACAACATTTCCGTGCTTCTTTCTCGGGACATTATCCCGCAGCATTTCGTCGTGCAGCACATACTGCCTGGCGCTACCCTAGATCCGGACGCAATGCCGAGAGATATCGAAATCTGGGCTTACATTGAAGATGTAAACCTCCGTAAGGAGCTGCGGGCTTTCTCCAAGATGCAGTTTCCCGACACCCCCAAAGAGCAGGTTCTTAATGAAGGATATATCAAGATCGGCCACTTCACCTACGAGAAGAAACAATACGGTGACGGCGTCCAGGTATTCAAGATTAGCGATGAGCTGGTGAGAATGAAGGCCTTTACAAACCAAATTCTCGTCAGGGCCATCAACAACTATGGTGCAGATCACACGTGCTTCTACCAACTCAAGATGTACGGCGACGTGGTGGAGCGACCGGATGATCCATCGCTTAGAAGGTGGAGATCTCAGAACTCTGGTTGACAGCGGATTGTCAATTGCGTTCAGTAAATAAGAGGAGTTGGCAGAGGAATGAATGAATGTAAATGGTCATCAGGTATAGGCGGGTGGCGGGTTGCCTTTTAGGCCTTTGCGGTTTTGCGGAGTTGTTGTTCCATAGCGAGACAAATGCGGATCTCACGAGAGGGAGCCAAAATGGGAAGATGGCACCATCGGTTCATTAGGGGTTGGAGTCAGGAGTCTTGATACCAAGCTTTCGAGCCCGTTTTATAGGTCCTTCATGTTGCGAACGCGCACATATCTGTTGCATCACACTTGCTTACTTCACATTGTCCATAGGACAGGCTCATAAGAAATTCCAGAGTCGGAAAACTACATGCCTGCATTGATCGAGTTGTGTTCCATAAGTAGTGTTCTTTTCATTAAGTGAGTCTACAGTTTGTCCACATAAGAGGGAGCCAGTGCGAGGGTATTCGAGGTCATCAATTGAGTACCAAACTAGGTATGTAAAGGGGAAGAAGAAGTGGTAGTAGTAAAAGAGCAAAAGCGACACAAAATACATGCTTAATCGTCCAACAAGCCCGCGGCAAGCGCCTCGTAATCTTCCAGGGTATCCGGTTGCTCCGTAATCTCGATAACTTTTCCCTTCTTCTTCTTGTTCTTGCCCCCCTTTTTCTCGTCCGCCGAGTCGTCGTCGTCCTGGAACCACTTCTTGGCCTTCTTCTTCGGCCGCTCTGACTCGTCGTCGGAATCGTGATCGCGCGCACCGCCGGAAACAGGCAGTGAAGCCAGGAACGCACGCGCCTCTTCGACGCCGCCGTCGTCATCGCCATTGTCGAGGTAGGCCACGGACGGGCCGGACGTCGGCTCCATACCAGCGGCCTCCATGGCCTCGCGAGCCTTGCGCTTCTCCTTCTTCTCGCGCCGCTTCTCCTTAGCCAATGCTTTGTCGTCGACATCGGCCTCCTTGACCTTGACTGTCTCGCCCTCGACGAACTTCTGGCGCTGCGCCTCGGCGGAGCCGTCGCGCTTGAAGTCCTCTTCGCCCTGGATGCGGTACGGGTGGTGCGCGATGCCTTCTTCGTCGAAGACGATGCGGTCACCCTTGCCCTTGAACTTGAGCATCTGTTTCTTCGACTTGAGCATTTTTTCTCTCCTCTTCGAGTCGACGACGAAAGGCTCGGCACCGCCAAGACCGTGGATGACCTTAACACCATCGGGTAATTCCTGTTCGCCGTCTGCGGCCTCATCGAGATCGTCGTTATCAATGACTCTCTTCACCGCCAAGAAGTCATCTTCACTGTCGTCGGCGTTCGCGTTGTCGCCAATTAGTTTAGTGTAGTGATCCGTCAGAACATCTTGGTTAGTGCGCTCAAACATCTTGTCCACCTTCGTCCGGACCTTCTTCTTCTTCTCGGGATCGTACTCGGAATCTGAATCGGATAGCGCAGCACGTGGCATGTTCTTTAACTTCTTGATATCCGCCCCCTTTTCGAAATTTATTATGGGCGCACCGGGCAGACCTAAACTCGCGGCGTAGGCTTCCAGGTCGAGGGATTTTAGGTTGAAGACCTCTTTATCCTTCTGTAGATGTATCGATCTAACGTATGAGATGAAGGCTTTTGATGCTAAATATTTCAGAGCAGGGTCCTTGAAGACCATGCTCTGGACTGATTCGTCGATGGCCTGCTTCTTGTTCTCTCGAATGTTGACCCTCTTTACGGGAATCTTCTTCGACTCAAGACGCTTCAGCATGCCCTCCTCCTCACTGGGATCAAGGAAGAGAACAGCTTTTCCGTCCTTGTTAAAGCGAGCTGTTCGACCAACTCTGTGAATATATGTGTCAACATCCTCAGGGGCATCCACCTGAACTACCCAGTCGACGGAGGGGAAATCTACACCTCTAGCCACAACATCGGTCGCGAAAAGACACGCATGTTTGGATGCAGCGTAGCTGGATGTGATCTGTAGTCTTTGCGCCTGTTTCTGCGCGCCGAGCAAGTGGTAAAGTGGAATACCCGGCCGAAGGTGTCGCATCGTCTCGAAAGCAAATCTTACTTGCTTTCCGGATGAGAAGAAGACCAATATTTTGCTCTTCAGGTTGGATTTTATAAATCCGTATAAAGTATTCAGCTTGGTCGCGAGCGGTGCAATGAGATAGTGCTGCTGCAGAGACTCGGGCGTTGACGACGCGGAGCTCTCGTGCACTGCGATATACTCGGGGTCTTTCAGACTTAATCTTGAGAGATCGGAGACTTTGCGCGACTGTGTCGCCGAGAAAAGCAGGGTCTGGCGTTCTTTCGGAAGATGTTCGACAAGCGCATCGACGGCAGACTTGAAGCCCATATCCATGATTCGGTCGGCTTCGTCGAGTACGAGTATTTGTAGGTTGTCGACTTGAAGACCCGACGTAGAGTCCAGGTGCTGCAGCATTCGTCCCGGCGTGCATACCAAAATAGACATGCGCCCCAAGCGCTCGGCCTCCTCCTTCAAGCTCTTGCCTCCGATAACCAGTCCAGCCGAAAAGGAGTGGAATCTTCCGATCTTGGTCAAGACCTGGAAGGTCTGCACAGCGAGTTCGCGGGTCGGCGAAATGATGAGAGCACCGAGGCCATCGTACTCAGTCCAACGACTCCGATACAGCTTCTCGAGAACAGGGACCAGAAACGCCAGTGTCTTTCCGCTACCAGTCTTTGCAGCACCCAGAATATCGTGGCCCTTCAAGGCAGCGGGAATGGCGCGAGACTGGATGTCCGTCGGCGTTTCGAAGTGGGAAGCTTCTATTCCCGATGCGGTCGGTTTAGAGAGAGGCAGGTTCGAGAACTTGGACGTGTCGGCCGTCTTGGGATCGAATTGGTCGACGGCATCCTGGAGCTGCTCGAGAGAGACCTGCTCCCGCTTCCTCTTCAGCGACTTTGCATCCTGCTTGGGGTTCTGGACTTGTTTTTGTTTTGATTTCGATTTTGTTTGCGGCGCACGCTTTTCCGTGCGAGACGGCATTGGGAGGGTTGATTACACAGTGGTGGGAGGGTGTAGAGAACGAGTTGAAAATCAAAGCGTGAAAATGGTGTGAAATATCGTTGGTGATGATTGATGCGACAACTTCACTTTCGCTCGTCGACTTAGAAAAAAACATGGATCTGCCGGACTTACACTGGAGCTAGTCCCGATCGGTTCTGACCGCCCGAGACCACCTGCCTCTTTAGCTCACATGTGAGGACGCAACTGTGCGCCACCTCAGCCACTATGCTTTTGTGTTCAGCCACCCAGTTAAGTCCGCGAGCAGTTCAAACTGGGAGCAGTGATTTTCTGTCTTATTACTAAGCTAGCTTGTACCACTCAGAGATTGTTCCGTAACTCGTGGTGTGTCCATTCCGTACTATCCACACGCTATCATCTTCACATCTTCACATACATACTACATAGGTAGCCGATGGTGACTTGACCTCTCTCGTCTCAGCCTACTCAACTCGCACCACATAACCCCTCTCTCTCTCTCTCTCTCTCTCTTTCTCTCTATCTAACAAATGGGTATAAAATAACGTCGTAGATGAACTAGAAAGTGACCTAACCAACGGATTGACCGCAGCCTTTAGCCATAGCAAATCTCCATATCTTCACAAACGCGCCTTTTCTTTCAATGTAGCGTCCTCGACAATCAACTCAGCACCGCGCTCAGCACACGCCAGAACGGTCACCATGGGATTGATCGACGGAATGGTCGGGAAGATGCCCGCATCGATAATGCGCAGGTTTCTGAGGCCCCGGACCTTCAGCTTCTCGTCGACAACAGCAAGCGCGTCTGTCTTCGTGTTGCCCATTCGAGTCGTTCCGCACGGGTGGTAAACAGTGTGAGCCGCTTTGCGCGCGTAGTGGCTCAGATCCTCGTCAGACTGCACATCGGGGCCTGGCGCAATCTCTTTCTTGATCCAGTCCTTGAATGGTGCCTGCTCGGCGACCTTACGAGCCTCCCTAATTCCATACACAAGTGTGGCGGCATCGTAGCCCTCAGCGTCGGTGAAGTACCGGAAGTCAAGAGCTGGCTTCACTTTCGGGTCGGCGGAAGTGAGATATAGGCGCCCTCGAGACCGTGGCCGCGGGATGTTGGGTGTCATGCAAAAGGCATAGCCTTCCGGAATATCCGGGTATCCAAGGCGAACGGTGTTGAGGGTAAAGGGAATCTGATAGCAGTGCATCATGACGTCTGCAATGTTGCCATCTGAGAGCCCGTGTGGGTTTGCTGGCGACTTCTTGGCGCCTGCGCCAGGTGCCTCGCGACGCAAGAAGATCCCAGCATCCGAGTCCATTGTCGTTTGATTAGGCGGCACGGGCTTCTTCAACTCCCATATAATGATAGTTTCGGGGTGATCTTGCAAGTTCTCGCCCACGCCGGGAATATCATGGACCACGGGAATGCCGAGAGAAGTCAGCTGCTCCTTCGGACCCAAGCCAGAAAGCAACATCAATCTGGGGGTATCAACAGCTCCGGCAGCGAGGATTGTTTCGCTCTTCGCCACAACCCTGCGCGGGGAACCATCGTGGAGAGTGACATCTAAGCTTGTAACCGCGTCGCCACTGACATTGATGCGAGCCACCCAAGCATGAGTGAGAATCGTCAAGTTAGGTCGCTTCTCTTCGCCCCTAAGAATAGGGTGGATATATGCTACGGAGGCGCTAGATCGACTACCATCATCAGTGTTGTAGCTAATCGAGAAAAAGCCAACACCAGTCTGAAGCGATCCAGATTCCTCGATCGTCTTATTGAAGTTATTCAACACGGGAATTTCCAAAGCCGTACTGCACGACTCAACCCAGTCCTTGCACAGCTGATTTCTATGCTTCTCATGAACCGGCTGGATTGTATTTCTCAACTTGCCAGCCGCCCTCATGAGCACTGGGAAAGACCAGCCTCTGGCTCCAAGGGACTGCCAGATATCCAAGTCATATTTGAATGGCTTGAAGGAGATCAGGGTATTGTGCGATGAGCATCCCCCGAGGACCTTGGCGCGAGAGTGGCGAATGTGCGAGTTACCTGTCATCACTTTGTAAGTGCTTTACAGATCGTCATATGGTCAAAGAACGATCACTTACCCATCGGCTGTTCGGTTGTACCATAGTCATAGTCAAGCTCGCCGCCCAACAATGCCAGCCATTTTCGGAGATTTAGGACACGTTCATCCTTATAATCACTAGGCCCGGCTTCGATCATAAGGATTCTTTTGTGTGGCAGATTTTCTGCCAACCTCGCCGCCACGACGCAACCTGCTGTACCTCCACCGACAATAACATAATCGTACTTGTCGGTATCGGCGATAGGGAGTTGCGTGGTAGTCATCTTGGGCTCAGAAATAATGGAAATTTTACGGTAAGAGGTTGACTAACTGGGCTCCAGAAGATTGCGAAGAGCTTCAGGTCGGTCCATGGGGTTTATAAGGGCGCAACGGACAGCTCTCTTTCAAGGAATTGATCTTTGCCAAGGACCAAAGTGCACATCTGACCAGCATTTGCATTTTTTTATGTAGGTCTGAAGGTACACTACGAATGTATCGCCGTTTCAAACTTTCTTTCCAGTTCCCCCATACATAGCTAAAGCTGACAAGGACTAGGTCTACTTTTTAAACTACCTACCTGCCTCGCCTACCTGCTTATCTGCTCTACACTGGGTACTGTAAGATGCAGTGTAGGTAGGCTGGAGGCATTCGGTGGAGGGGCCAATGACCAGCCGGCAATGCGGTGCCTACGGATTATGCTACTGGTCAGTTTCTATGGGGTCCGGTCGGTACGGAATAGTGTGTGGTGCAGATAGGTGTCGGTAGCGTCGACCTCCGTTTACTGTACCGGTACTGTACGGGATACAGACGGATGGCTTCCTAGTGAGAACATGACCCCCTCTCCTATATATGAGAGCCAGCCACCTACTGCTTGGCTCCTTTTTTCATGAAGCAGTCGGTCACCCTCCAGCTGAATGCTCAATAGCACATCGATAGATGGTGGAGAAGCCGATCAGATCGTCTCGACAGCCGAGCAGCCGTCAGATCACCTACGAAACTTGCCACTATGCCGAGAGTCTTTAATTCAACATAATATATCAGCACGAAAAGCATTCATCCGTCTACGATCCATCTACCGACGATTTCCTGTATGGACCATTCCGTCCATCCCGTATCAGCAAATGCATAAAGGGTACTATGTACTTGTGGCTGACCAGCAAAGTTTGGTTCAGAGGCACCCTGCCAGCCCACCCGGCTGTGCCTTCTCCACTTTTGCCATGCCTTACATCACTAGCGTACCAAGCATGGCTCTCGGCTCCACAGGCGACTCCACAATCACATTCTTCGCTTTGCGACTGCGAACTCTCCACATAAGAATATTCTCGGCACAGCAAAAACGAACTCTGTTCGAGGAAATGCACAAACCTATCAAGGCACCTTAGGCACGTTTGCTCCCACGTTTTGCACCTCCCAACTCCGAACAAGAGTTTCCGGAGCTCACATTCTATCACTTTCCTGCCAATCTGCATGCCGATGGTTTTGTTTCTTTACCCTGCATGAGTTTCCCTCAAGAATCCTTAACACCGGTGGCAGGCTTACTACTCGTTAGGTAATGCCTCAGGGACCGAACATTGCCGACACAGTATCTGCTCTTGCCATATGGAACACCTACTTCGTACGTATGTACTCGGACGGGGAGTTCGCATCGTCGAGCCCAGTGAATTAGCGTTCGTACTATGTGCTGACACTGACTAGTGACCATGTCGCATGCATCCTTCAGCTGGGCAGTTTACGAGTAGGTAGGTACTTCGTTCGGATTGTTTGCCTCATACGTGCAATGCAATTGTTCCTAGGCACCTATCCTCAAATTTGTGTCGGTCTTCGGAGCAAAGAGGTGAAATAACCTACACCTTATTCAGACTCGCGTTCTTCGACTACGGCAAAAGAAGAATGGCAAGGCGACCAACATGATGAGAAATCGCAAATTCCTACCTTCTGGAGTAACCGCACATGACGCTAGTGTGATTACACGGCATGAAGCCCACCGCCATCACGCCATCGCCCATACCGGTATAAGTAGGTGCATACACGGCGACGACAAGGGGCTGTAAGACAACGGTGCAGCCATTCACCAAGCGAGAAACACCAAGCGAGAACAGGTTCAAAACGACAGGAATAACAATGCATTTTTCTGTGATCACTTGATGATCATGTCATACGTGACATGTGCAGGTCCAAGAAAAGCGTTGCGTAAGAGAAACTTGATGGACGATGGCGCGACTAATAGCAACGGAATAGACTGACACCATGTTAGGACTGATTGAGTCGCAAAACTGTGAATCCCTAGCGCCATCTACAGATCGTTCCGAATCCGAACATCGTCGCGATTCACTATCCCCGTCGGAGAACCCTTATGTGCATCCTATGCTGGCCCACTAACTACGTCTAGCATAGTGTGCGCACTACCGATGCATGCCGAGACATCGAGCTCGTCCCTGTTCAGAATGTGGCAACGACCGCTTCAGTCGGCATGTCACCAGAAGGCAGATCGAAGCACGAAGGAGTTGGTGGCAGATAGGCATAGGCACGCTACCTACCTACCTCCCTCCCTAACTCAAGACCTCCCTATGCACTTACTTACGAGTACATTGCTACTTAAAGTGAACGATCCCGCTGAAGGACCCGATCGGATCGGGAATTTGCAGTGGCCGGCAGTCGATCATGATTACGGATTATCAGTAGCTTCCGTGTAAGATGAGAATCATGCCTACCTGCGGTAGGTTGAATTCTAGTTGTTTCATGAACAAGGAAGACCATCTTCAGAGGCTTGGCCATTTCCTTCATGCTACATACACATAGTCACCGGCAAAGCGGCAATGCTACCTATCCAGACCACGATAAGTATTCCGTATCTAGATTCTTCATTGCCGCGGAAAAAGCGATGCTGGTTCACCATTCCCCACATCTATCGACGGAAGAAGTACTACATCTTTTCCTACGCGCGCATAAAATTTTTTGGATTGTTGCTCTGGAAAACTTCCTACCAGCCCACATACTAATCCGCATGTACATACGTTTCTGCTTCTCCAACGCTACCTGAGCTGAAGAATGAGTTGTATGGGCCACTGGTGCCAGTTACGGATTAGTGTAACGGCATGGCTTTACTCGGAATAAGAATATACAACGCCGGGCCCAACCTTCCCTTCTTGCATGTGAACTAGACGCTAGCTGCTTGGACGGATCCGCCTGGCCATTCCGTATTCCGGCTAGCGTGCTTTATGTACACAGTGCTGCTTACCTCAATTCAGTTAAAGTGCCTTTCGCACTTGTACGTAACTGGTCTAGCGCTGCACTTTAAAGTGCAGGCCATGACGTACTCGTACGCCGGTTTACGACGTCGAGGTCAGCCAGGGAAGGTACAAGTCTCTACAGTATCTACGGTTTTGGGGGCATCTCGCAAATTTGGCAGGCGATGTACCTCGCCTGCCAAGAGCTCACTTCTCCTGTACAATCTCATACGGTTTGAGCGGTGAGCCGGTCAGCAACTGCCCAGGTACAGTGACAAAGGCCCATCTATCTCCGCAGGATCTCACTTCGGCTGTCCAACTCGGCGGTAGGTAGAATCTCCGAACATCAACGGTTCCACGCAGGTACGGAGTGCCATTACGGGGTTGCAGCGGATGATCACTTAGCAAATTCTTGAAAGAGCAGATCTCCAGAAAATCAGTCATCTGCCCATTCATCCATCAATTTCAGCTCAATTCTTCATCATGGCCCACGGAGATCGCTATGCCTTTTACGCCGGCAAGCCACAGCCTGGCTCCAAGTCGGCGGGCTACTTCGAGTCTATTGACCCATCAACTGGAGAACCTACGTGCAAGATCTACACCACAGCCTTCGAGTCCGTAGACGCTGCTATCAGATCGGCACAGGAGGCGTTTACATCCTGGTCGGCTACGCCACCCATCGAGCGTGCACGGATATTGCAGCGCGCCGTGGACCTACTACGTGAACGCAATGACGCCCTCTCACGTATCGAGACTCTGGACACGGGCAAGCCCCTCTCAGAGACATCAACGGTTGACGTCGTCACGGGAGCGGATGTGCTCGAATATTACGCCAGCTTTGTCGCCAGTGGCGGCTTGAATGGAGAATCATTCCGTCTTCGCCCCACTGCCATGGTTTACACCTCCAAGGAGCCCCTCGGAGTCTGTGCTGGTATCGGCGCCTGGAATTACCCAATCCAGATCGCGCTCTGGAAATCGGCACCCTGCCTGGCTGCTGGAAACTGCATGATCTACAAACCGAGCGAGTTCACGCCAATGCATGCGGAATTGCTGGCACAGACCTATCACGAGGCGGGCCTGCCGGATGGCGTCTTCAACGTTATTTACGGTGCTGGCGACATTGGCGCGTACTTGACTGCTCACCCTGATATCGCGAAGGTCAGTTTCACCGGACAGGTTTCTACAGGAAAAAAGGTCGCTGCCTCAGCTGCTGGTGGTATGAAGTACGTCACTATGGAGCTGGGAGGCAAGAGTCCGCTGATCATCCTACCGGATGCCGCCGTGGACCAGGCGGTTGACGTAGCCATGATGGCGAACTTCTTCAGTTCGGGACAGGTGTGCACAAACGGTACACGAGTTTTCATCCCACGATCTATGAAGGAGGAGTTTGAAAAAGAACTCCTTGCGAAGATCCCATTCGTCCGCGCGGGCGATCTCTATGATATGGACACCAACTTTGGACCCCTGAGCAGCAAGACTCACCATGCGAAGGTCGTCAAGTATATCCGTCAAGGTATCGAACAGGATAAGGCGACACTTTTATGCGGCGGCGTTGGCCAACCTGCTAACTTGCCTGCGAGTCTACAAAAGGGATACTGGATTCAGCCTACGGTGTTCACTGACTGCAAGGATGACATGATTATTGTCCGCGAGGAGATTTTTGGCCCTGTCATGTCCATCCTCACGTATGAGACCGTCGACGAGGCCGTCAAACGTGCCAATACGACTGAATTGGGCTTGGCTGCTGGCGTGGTGGGTAGAGATATCGCCCAATGCCACTTGGCCATCTCTAGGCTGAATGCTGGTATCACGTGGGTGAACTCATGGGGCGAGTCACCAGCTGAGATGGCAGTGGGTGGATGGAAGCAGAGCGGTGTTGGTGTTGAGAATGGCAGACGTGGTATCGAGGCCTGGGTGAGGAACAAGAGCACCATTATCGAGCTGGGTGCTACGGCTCCGACGGTCTTTTCTAAGTTATGAGCACTGCGCAGGTCGTGCATCTTGGCCAGTAAAAATCTCATTATCCCAAGATTTTCAATGAGGTCCTCTATTCGGTATCCGCCTTAATACACCGTCATGGGACCCATGGAGGTTTTTCGTTTGACTGTACCTATTTATATCGGGTTTCATCCTCATGCTCTGCACGTGGTGCCCGCTACAACACGTGATATCGATAGAATCACATATTAGCATCGCTTCTCCATCTGCTTGCGTATCTATTTTCGTATCGCCGGGATAGTCACCAAGTCGGCCTCCTTAGCAGAAGCAACGGCTTCAACAACGAATGACACGCTATCTACCACGCCGTTATCTGACTACTACACACCAAAATCTCGTATGTATGAATCGCAGCATACCCACGAAAGACACTATCTCGAGTAATAGGGTAGGGGAATCACATGTCAGAAACAATCAAATCACATGACCACCGTCCAGAAGAAAGACAACACATAGACAAACTGTATACATATAACAATTCGCCACGTAGAGTCATTCGCTGAATTATGAGATGATTCAATTTCGCGACGTGGACGATCAAAACCAGGTCCGCGAGTCGCGTGATATCCAGATGCTGCGGCTGCGAAGCGGAAGGTATGACTTCATCCCCCGGGCATGTCTGGACGCTAGCGCATCCCGCAGCGCCGGTCGTTGATGTACCGGCGCCCTGGCGTACCGGTAGCGTGGGCTCATGGTGGTGTGGATGTAACCTTCATGGTCGTGTCTGTAATGTCAACCAATGAGAATGGAGATAGATATGCGGTGCCCCACTGTCGATGTGCCCACCTGATTGGATAGTTTAGTCAGCGAAACTGGTCCGGGTCTAGTGCAGGTACCTCTCCATTCGGACGGAGTCACGGAGTGACCCTTTTGCTTGCTGTGACGCCGAAGTTGATCTGCCGGACCGTAATCCGTATTCCGTACGATGAATTCGTGGTGAGTATTGCGACGACTCCGAAATATTTTTCATAATTGCTCTTACAAGTACTTCGTATTTGTGTGTACGGGATAAACTGTGACTTGCCCCTGTTACCAATGACCACTCCTGAAAGCCCTTGATAAGATAAAGCCCGGCCCTAACGGAATAGTGCTAGCCCTTAGGGCCTTGACGCTCCGAGAACTGACATCTGTCGTCTCGTAACTCGTATGGAGCGGTCAAAAACCCTAAAGGATCTTGACACATGTCCAAAATTCATGCTGGACCTGTTGGAGGGCATTAGATTCGCAAACGGCGGCACGTAGGTGTCGCTCCGTCTCAGGCTCTAAGGCAAACCTGACTAGCTGGCATTTTTCGCCCGTCGAGTCATGGGCAAGTTGTCCTGTCGCCTCAGTGAATTCGAGGTTCGTCGAGGATGCAGAGTCCAGACCCACATCGGCGCACAATACCAATCAGGAAATCCCAAGTCAATCTTTGCCCCGCAATCACAGGGGTTTGGGGTTGCTGGTGCTCCGCATTAAATGGGCCAGCATAGGGGAGGGGGGGGGCACGTCGGGGTCCGGGGAGAGGAGAGGAGAGGAGAGAGGAGGTTGAGCGCATTCATGTCCGTCCGTGGGACAGATCACTTGGACCACCTCATTGAAGCTCCTGCAAACGAATCTGGATTATGCCTGGCTGGCAAAGACTGCCTGCCTGTCTACCTAACCTAATAGGCAGGTTTGACGAAGGAGACCCAGATTGGCCGGGAAACAAGATGCAAGCGGCCCAAGAGCACCCCTTACGATATGTATTCCATACTCCCTGGATGGGGTTGGGCTCTCGCGGCGGGCGAGAATGGGGACGTGGACTCACTCCCCATACGAGACTCCTTAGGGGTTACTATCGATTTCACCATCCTCGAGACCAGTCAGTCCATCGCTAATAGCGAAGACGTTCGTTGACTTTAGTTGAGGAAAAGGGAGAGGGAAAAGATGCCGTGCGGGCGGGGATACCTATCGTCACGGCTCTGGCAGGTTTAGGTAAGCATTGCATGCCGGCCGGATATGTACTTATCCCACACACGCTAGGCGACTATGCGGCTGATCTTATCGATAGCCTATCGCCTCGATTAACTGGACCCCTACGCATACGCATACGCATAATCCGTACATTATGCAGGAGGCATGCTGTGCCTGTACCTACGACGTACCGCTGGCGGGTTACCACGTAGGTAACATAACATGCATTACCTGCATCGTCAACCACAAGTCAACAACTTCGTCTCCTACATACTCGTACATTGCCAGCTACACTAGTATCACGCAGTCATACTCACTTACTATTACTTACAGCGCCAGCCAAAACCCGCCATAGTCTTCACTCTCCTTCTTCCCGTCGACGAATAGAAGAGGTAGAAGATGCCATCATGTCGTCTTACAAGTCCAATTCGTCAGTCGCGCGAACCCAGTCTTCACGCATGCGTGCCAATCCGGTCTTGACCGCTCCTCCAAAGTCGAAGTCGAAATCGCCCGTCCCCGGCCACAAGTCCGCATCCGTAGCTGCAGAGATGCCGGTCTGCACGTCCAATGTCAACCTGTTTCTCACGAACCTGCGGCTCCTGGACCTCGACCTCGAACCCGACTGGCCCGACTTCACGCCCACCACGCTGTCTGCCAAGGATGCCGGGGGTGGCCAGAAGAAGCGCATCCGCTGCGTCGAGTGGGCGCTTTACCGGCTGTTCCTATTGTGGGATCAGGCCGATGCTGAGATCGTACGTCCCGAGATGCAGTTTCAGTTTCTACCGTGGTTGCACCGCGTATCATTCATGGCTGACCACGTTGCAGAGGCTGCAGCCATTATACCCGCCCGCCGACCAAGTCCAGTCGATCAACCTGCGTTCCGCCCTAGTAAGGAGTCTTGAAATGTTGAAAAAGAACGGAATCCTCGGTCGAGATGTCCTCATACGAAAGACCATGCTCGACGAGTGCAAGGGTGAGAGACTGGAGGAGGTGCTTGCTGTGTTCTCTTCCGCCGTGCTTAAGAAAACGGTATCCGAACGAGCTGCCAATCCCGATTCAGGCTATAAACTGAGCATAGCGGAACGCATATCGCTGGAGAGCTTGGGCTATAAAGGCGACAGGACTGAATTAATTGGCCTGTTGCTCGCCCACAAAGCATCGCTCAGGACAGTTATCGACAACAAGAATGCTGCCCGACAGAAATATCGTGACTTTTCGGAATTACTGGCCATGAAGGAGCGACGGATTGCTCGACGCCAAGAACAAGCGAAAGATAACGTGGAAGAGGAGGGTACGCCAATGTCAGATGCGGAAAAGAGCGAGATTCGCAGGATTGTGCGGACGAACTGGGTCGGTAATGAACAATGGCTCGACGGCCTGCTTCTCGGCGACGGAACCTGCCAGAAGAGTGGCTTATTGAGCACTCCCTTCGAGGAAGTCTGGGATGGCGTGAAAGCTGGGAGTCTTACTGACTTCGAGGACCAGACGGCCAGCTTACTCGAACAGCTGGAGAACCGGGTCAACCGTCAACAAACGAGATTACAGAAGTGGAAGGACTTTCATAGCAGCACGTTTGGCCACATACGGCCACGTGTAAAACGTGATCCTCTTCCCGAAGTCGAGAAGAACGACAAGCCTAGCTTCGATTTTACCGCCCACATCGGCCAAGAAATCGACACGAGTTCTATCAAATTTGATAACCCGCCGCCGGTATATACCAAGTTAGCGGATGAACTATCAAAAGAACTGGACAGCTTGAAGGGTTCCAAAATTCCGGACTTTTCGAAGTTGGTGCCCAGTGTACGAAGAGGAACTATCAGCATAGCTCCCGAACCTATCCCTGAGTCAGAACCGACTTCGGATGTAAGCGAATGGGAAGACGAACCGGAGGTTGTATTACCACAGCCAAAGACTCGAGCAATGCCAAAAAGTGGTCTTGCTCGACCAATGGCTGTCCCTGGGGGATTAGTCGGATCTCGACGGCAGTTGGGAAGGACTAGAGCTCCACGCGAGGATCGCAAGACGAGTCCGGTTCGTCGTGAGAACACGGCCAAGCCTCCTGCACAACCCAGACAGCCTCGAGCAGCGTCTTCTCGCCTGGTGCAAGTCGAGTATCAATCCGACATCACGGAAGAAAGTGCGTATAAAGTCTCGTCTCAACATGAAGAGACACGAGCGCCTTATCTACCCCTGGAGCGGCCCTCGTGCCCAGAAATAGTGGACGGCACCCCTCGTCCTAAATCACCAACACAGGCTCTCGCCGACGAAATTCTAATGTCTATTAATAATGCATCGCCATCTCCCGTGAAGAAGTCACGGTATGCTCTGTCATTGAGCGAGAGGGCGCAGATGTCGATGGCGCGCAAGATGTCCTTCGAGGTCGAGGATGAGCCACCAGAGATGTCACCGATTGCAGAGAGCCCTACGCAATCTCCCAGCCGTCATACCCTAGATAAAGATAATCATAATGAGAACGGAGAAGAGTACGAGGACCTAATGGCGCGAACCCAGCGGTCCATGTCTGGCTACGAAGCCGTGCGACAGAAAGCCCAGATGGAAATGCGACGATCGCAACGAAAGAGCAGTAATAAGTTAATGCAGAGACGAGATAGTTACTTCTCGAAGGTCGACGAAGAAGACTTTGGCGACTTGTCGATCGTAGAGGGGCTGATAGAGAACGGGCAGGAAGACTACGAGGCAGTCTTTAAGAGCCGCCCCCGGATTGCCAACAGTCCGGCCCAGAGCCAGTATGGATTCGGATATTAGGTGATGGACACCTACAGTAAACCGTTATGATACCAGCATACAGCGAAATGATCAACTATTCTCATCCACCAACTCCCTCGTGACCAGTTCGCGACTCTGCGGCTCCAAACAGACGCGCAAGAACGCGCATACAACAGACCGATTTATTATCCCTTGTGCACTTCTTTATCCTACGTGAAACAGAATCCTTTACCATCATATTGTTTGAGGACCCGTATTCGTCATGCCCCTTTTACTCAATCCCGAGTCGTATCTAATCGTCATAAAACACCAACGCTCTGGCCTCAATACTCTCACGAGGCTCACAATCCGCCATACTATGATCCTGAAATGCAGAATGCGGCGTCCGCCGTGCAATTCCAGGCGTCGTATCCGAATCGAAGCACTTAATGAGCAACACTTCGTCAGGCTTCTGTGCATTCTTGTAGTACCACTGGGTCGCATCGTTCGGAACCATTGTCCATGTCTCGTCCCGTGATTTATGCGGATACAGGATCGAAGCCGCCAGCAGATCGGAATCGAGCACGGATCGGGCGTCGGCTACGGCGAAGGGATCCTTTCGAATGGTATGAATCGGACGCCAGACCTGGGCTGGGTCAGCACTTTTTCATGAGACTGAAAAAAAGCGAGTATGTAGACGAGGGGATGTACGTTGATGATCTGATACCGTCGCTTCAGCAACTCATCCGCCTCATCTGGAAAATGCCTCCGCAGCATTAACTCGGCCCCGTCGTATGACTGATCAACGTGAGCTCGGAACAGCGGGCCTCGCATTTCTCGGTTGCCCTCGCCGAGGTCGTGCCAGTGTGAGGGGCCTACGCGGACCTTGTGGTCGAAGATCGACACCCGGGGCGCGCCCGTGCTGCAACAATGGCTAATTCAGCTGATTACATCCTCTCTTCATAGTAGCAATTGAGCTTTAAAGGGGTTGTTATTTACGCGTCTTTCAACAGCTGTTCGGTCTCCGGATAGTACTTCTCCTTCACCAACTCCTTATCCCGGAACTCGGCCCCGTGTACTTGAGTCGCCCGTCGATGGAACTCGAAGCCGTGCTCGTCGAGCTTGAACGAGTCCTCGTCGCCCGTAATGTCCTTTACTACCACCGGCTTGGCGATATAGGGTCGGTTGTTTTTCACTGTATTTCTTTATGATGGGGTTAGAGCGATGGCGTCAGGGGTAAGAGGTGGTGGTGATGGTGATGGCGATGGCTTACTCTGAAATCAGTAGAGGCGCCGGGGATGATCCGTCGCCGGGGTCGTCGTAGTAGTTTATGAAGGTCCAGATGTTGCGTTTCTCGGGCGTTTTCTCGTCCTTGGCCTCGACTTCCTGGGTCGGCGCCGTCGTCGTTATTGTCGCCATTTCTTTTTCTTCAGGAGATCCGGTACTCTCCAGCTAGTTTCCTTCGCTTCCGACTATTGAATTAAGACGATTCTTTCTTATGAGTTGATCACGACGTGAGGTAAACATGGCTAAATCGATCAACTCGGTTTATCCGTGATACTGATTCTCGTTGCATGCGGGGTTCGCTTCGCTTCGCGCTGGTGAATCGTGATAGGGGACACAAGAATACTAAGGCGGCACGAGAGGCGCCGAGTTTCCCAATCGTCGAACATGGTCGTACTCGTATGTTCGTGCGTTTCAGTCGGTGGTTATGGCTCCTATCTTGTCGTCCGAAGATGGAATGAGGTGCTTGGCAGAGTAAAGTAGTTCCGTCTTCAAGACATGACACTTCTTCGTTGGAACTGAGCAACTCTTATAAACTTGCGATGCCCTTTGTATCAATAGCATTCACATCAAACCAGGTCAACCAAGTGAAACAATTCGGTAATATTAATCAATATCAACTTAACCGCCAATGTTACAATCAACAATAACCTACAAAATGCTGAACGTAAGCGCCGACAACAATCAATCAATCAGAAAACCTACCATTAGTGAACGAATGGCAGGTGAGCGGCGGTTCCTTTTCCATTCCTTTCCTTACCCTTTCACGTCTTTCCTTACCCTTTTCATTCGTTACCGTATGTCTGCTTCAATGTTTTCCCGGAATTATCTTCTCCACGACTTTTTTCACACTGCTCGTGCTCTTCTTCCTCTTTGCGCTTGTCAGGTCTGTAGTTTTACACCAGTTTTGACAGGAAATGGTAGAAAAGGAGAGATGAAGGGATCAAGAAACGAAGATGAATACCTCGTACTCCTCCAACTCATCCTCGGCATGCTGCATGAAGTCATGCTCGGCCTCGGCCGCGTTGTCCGTGAGACCACGCTTCGCGGCGGCCTCGTGCTCGTGCTCTTCCTGCTCGGCATGGTGGATCATGGCGTGGGCGTCTAGTATCGCGCTGTCGGGCAGGCCGTGGCCGTCCGCTGCTTCAGTTCCTGCTGGCGGCATGGTTGTGATCCCGGTGGAGTGTTTTCTTGCCATTGTTCGACTCCTTTCTTCTCTTTCTTTCTGATATTCCTTTACTTGTTTGGTGTTATGATAGGAGCAATTGATAGAGATGTTGATTACCAATGTGATCCCTTGTGTAAGTGTGAGGAGTAGAGACAGACACTAGACGGGCCAGGCAGTATATACCCTCCCTACGATCAACGGGACGATCGCGCCCCTCATAGAATATGACCTCATCCCCGATTCCTCTGCTTGCGCGTTCAATTGGTCTATCGAATGAAGGACTTTCGATCATGGTTGCGTCATGTCGCCACACTCTGCGGAGACGATTAAAGGGGCGGCGCGGGGAAGCTGGCTGGATTCCTGTCGGCTTGCCTAGTTGGACTATTTCTCCCCGCATCTACTATATCGGCGGCGAAGTTGGGGATGCCATTATTGGTTGATAGAGCAGGTTTTGTGTGATCGAGAAGGGGTGGTTACCATGGTTGCCTATTACCACCTCAATCAATCGATGGTATTTATATCTCTGCGTTGTTCATTCTCGGAGATCGATATCACTCCATGATCTCTCCACTCGTTCGATATCGATCACACCCTTTTCTCATTCCTTGAACTTGTCGAATTGATAAGAACTTCTCGACTCCCATCTTAACGACCAGATAATAGATGGGTTCCACCCCGACGGTTCTAGAATCGGCCCCTTCCAGACCAGCCCAGAATCCAGAACCGCGTTGCATCCCACATCGGGTCGCAATCGTCGAAAAACAAGAATCCAGCCCGGCCGGACCCGTGAGGATCATATCGCATGTCCTAAGCTGATGTTCAAGCAGGCTACGAAACCCACCCATTCAGCTCGCACGACGATCATCTTCTTGTCTTTTGTTTTTGGGACTTAGTGATGTAGCATTCGGTAGATCAGTAATCCCGCGTCGTCTTCGGCATTCATTGAAAAACCGGTTGGACAAACCAAACTTGTATCAGGAATGGTTGAGTTGCCGGTTAGCAATGGGTTAAAAACAATTCTTTATCGTATGTCAAGGTGAAAGACCCGAGGATAGGCGATGAGATGCATGCCGGTTTAAAACGTTCTTCGTACGGAATAATGTAATGTGAACCGTCCGGAACGGAACGGACCTAGGACTCATGCTGTGAGCTCACGTCACGCCATTGGGGGCTTCGTATAAAGACGACGGACGGTCTCCCTCTTCCAGTTTGTTGCTGTCGTCCGACCGTCGACTGACTGACTGATATTCTGAGAGGACAACGTACGGTCCGGAGTCCTGGAAGACAGCACAGCATAGATATAAATAGTCACCGTCTCGATATTCTATAATAGAAGTCTTAATTATAGGTGTAAGGACGGACATCCACCGGACGAGTTTCGGCCCCTTAAGTTGAAAATGTATGGAAGAAACATCTATAAAAACACTTAACGTGAAAAGATGAGTGATATCTTAGTTAGTTGGCGTACGAGTAGGAATAGGACAACGTGCCGATCTGCATCGCACACCTCACCGTTGCGAGTAATAACACCCAACCCCTTACTCAGGCATCTCACTCAGCAACCCTTCTTGAACCTAGCCAACACCGTTGATGAGAAGCGGTCTTGAGTTTAAAAGGCAGACTAGACCAACAAACAGACAAGATAGGGTTATTCAGATCTGTCAACGCGCTGACACGAACTAGTCTGATTCCACATGCTCCCCTGAGGAAATTCTTCCGTCACAGAAACTCGTCGTATTAATCGTCCTGTCCCCCCCTTCATCTTCTCTTCCTTTACTCACTTACATCCAATTGCTGTGTCTCTCGAAGGTCAATGCTCATGGAAACGAGATATCCATCATGACTATCCCCATGACCCTTTCCCAGGCCTCTCTAGCAACGGCCGTCGGCCTCTCGGCCGCGGGGATACTAGCCGGAAGTGAGTATACCCTCATTATCTCCGAGTCGCAACAAACTCACTAACAACTCCAGCCCACCGTCCCAACCCAGCGCCCCGCAAACTCACCTCAGGTGCCGACACAATCCGCACCCTCCTCGACGCGCACCAACAATACGGCTACATCCCCAACATCCTCACAAGCGCCCTCGCCCTGCAACACATCTCCATGATCCTGACCTACCCGCACACGCCCGTATCCATCCTGCACAACGCCGCCACCAATGGCCTGCAGAGCGACATGTTCGTCTGGTCCAAGGACACCGTCATCCCCATGGCCCTGATCCTCTGCATTGGCCTGCCGCTGCGCTTACTTTCGTACGGCGCGCTCGGCAAGAACTTCACCTTCGAGCTCGCGGCGCCTGATCGGTTGAAGACGAATGGATTGTACCGGTACGTCCAGCATCCGAGTTATACGGGTCTTCTTGCGATCTGGGCGGGCATGGGCGGGTTATGGTGTCGGGCCGGCGGTATCGTGAGCTGTTTCGTGGCGCCGAGCCTGTTCCCCGGTGTTCAACGACTCGAGCCCGTCTGGGTGGCTCTACCGCTGGTTCTGGGCATGGGATTGATCTTCTCGCGTGTGAAGGACGAGGAGGAAATGTTAAGACGGCAGTTCGGCGCCGAGTGGGAGGCTTGGCATGCGAAGACGGCGCGATTCATCCCTTTTGTCTTTTAGATGCGTTCCTTTTTGACGTGAAGCCGGGCCGGAGTTTTCGGTTGGGTCACACAAGATCTCCGGCGCCCCTTTTTTTTCACGGACTGTGCCGGTGTATATTTCCATATTATCGTAAGGGATAGATAGTAGAGACGAACAGCAGCTCTGGGGAATCGATTGGAGTTCTAGATGCCTGGTTTCCACTCTCTGTGCAGTGTACCTACTCACCTGCGAATCTGATGGGTTATACCTACCCCTTGTTGCTTGCGCCTTCTTGTGTGCTGGATTCAAACTGCCGACTGCCTTCTCACTCGAAGATAGAGAAAGGATCGAAGGATACGACGGGTTTCCTCGGATTCCTGAGCTCCTTCTTTGTTATATCCCTGCATCTCGAGATTCATCCCAGTCGGCTTGTCATCATCCACACAGATACCGTTAAACCAGACACATGCTATCCAAAAGTCGACACTGTTAACACAGATTAATCGATGGAAGCTATTTCGTGTATTCAGTTCCAAGTACACACATATGCCCCAGAGCTATTCGCAATGAGCAGAGTCGTCGACGTTCTGATCATCGGCGCCGGGCCCGCCAGTGTCGCCGCCGCAACCAGCCTCGCCCGCCTACGCCGCACCGTCATCGTGTTCACCATAGATTTCACCCGAGAGGTTTTACTGGCCAATGCGAAATGTTCTTGGAGGAGACTATGGCAGAACACAGAGTGAGCTGTGTTTCAGAGCGAGGTTTGATCTTCGGTCGTTTGACACCATCAAGTTCAAGGGCATCGCCATCGAGAGTGTGCAAAAGCTCCCCAGCGGAAACTTCGAGGCCGTCGATGCTTGGCATGACAAGTCGAGGGCCGGAAGCTCTTGATTGCGAGCGGAGTCAGGAGGACTATGCTTCCACAAAAAGATGGATACGCGGATATTTCTCGCAGCATGTGAGTTCCTTGGCGCCTTCTCACCTTCATCTGCCGCCTGAAACCTGATAGCAACTGATTTGGAGACCAGAGTCCATAACCTTTTCTATGAAGGCTATGAACACCGCGCACCCTCCGCGGGCGTGTTAGCCAGCGAACGGCTGAGCAATCCCCGTTCAGCGACAATCTACGCCCGCATGACAAAACAGTTTGTGGACGAAGTCACCATATACAGGATGGAAACGATGCGCTCGGCGCGCAAATACAGGACAGCCTGATGAGCACGAAGAATTTCCGCATTGACAACCGCAAGATCATACGTTATACCCAGGGCCTGAGGAGGCCCGGTGAAGTCGTCCTTCAACTGGAAGATGGGCAGTCGAGAAGCGAAGGCTTTATTGTGAGTTTTGCTGTTCACCCCTATTTCGTACAAGGAGTGAGAAAATGGTCACTGACTCTGCCATAACAGGTGCATGTCCCAAACTTCGAAGTCAATGGTTCCTTTTTGGAGCCTCTAGGCGTTGAATTCACGCCACAACGGCTTATACGTGTCTGGCCGCCGGCGACTGTGCCTCGCAGCTCCACACAATCCCAAACGCGAGTGCCATGGGGAACTTCGTGGCGATCGGGTTGGCAAACGAGTTAGCGGCCGAGGAAGACATTGCGGAATGACTTGTCTCCAGAGTAGATAGGCCTCCTTTACGTGATAATAACGTACCTCTCGTAACCATTGAGTCACTGAATGAAACCGACGTGTGACACCTCTGTCTTCGTAAACAATCCATCCAGTCATTCATTCAGTCAATCAACCAAGGCCATCACCGATCAACCTCTTGATACGACAGTGTGCCGGAGCCTAGAGGGGAGGGCTCCTTTTCCATACACTGATCATGAGATGCACAAACTTGGCTTGTTATCTGCACGCTATCGTCTGTCTGTTGGTGTGCCGAGCTAATCCGTAACGTATCAAGAGCGAGATCAATGTGATGATGTCTTTAGTAGATTGTAGTATAATATGTCGGTTCACCGCGGAGGGTAAGACGGCGCGTTTCTCAACAACAACCATCTACCTACCTACCAACCTACCAACCTTTGGTATCTAGGTCGTACAGGTAGGTAGGTGTACGAGTAGGTAGGTATGATAGTAGTCGACAGGGTCATCCGTACGTGAGTGAGGTCTGACTCAAACTCGGGCGCAATCTGTGATACCTACATGAGTTCATACCGGGTACGGAATAGGCAGCATGGCCGGTGACGTCTGCGATGGCCTCCGCGATCTCACAGTCAGGGTCACCGAAGCTTCGGCAGATCCCCTGTCTATGTCCGCATGCGATGACGGGGGTTTATTGCGAACCTGATCAAGGTGTGTGTGAGCTGTGTGCCGTGCTGCTGTTCTGCTGTTCTGCCACGTCAGACCTCCGCTCCGTGATGTCTCACTCAGAGCGCGGTCTAACCTGAGTCGTATGCGAATCCTTTCTGCCATCATTCCCATTCTGATGACCTAGGGCAATGCTTAGGCAGTTTTCTTTTTTTCGTTACTGGCGACAGAAGAGTGTGTGGAAAAAAAAAGTGAAAAAAAAAAAAAAATATCGCAGGTCGCAGGGTCTAGTGTAGGATCGTCCTGTTGCCGCCAAGCTCGACGGCGGCCGGACATCAATGCCTGCCTGCCCTGGCTCCTCGATCTGGAGAGCTCAGGAAAGAAAGTTGAGGTGAGGTCTCACCTTAGCTGCGAAGCTAGCCAGGTAGGAAAAATGTTCTCGTGACCTTCTCTCGACGCTACCTGCGGAGGACACACAGTAGGTATCGTAGACTCGTAGAGACCTACATACCTACCTACCTATTCCGTAGGTAGATAGGTATTTGCCTTACGGCAGTTTCAGGTCTACCCCCGTGTAGAAGCAATACCTACTGTACGTCATTGTACGTGGGAGGTTCGTGCGTCTCCATCTCGACTGGCACGCCGGACATATAACCCGAGCAGTGGGGGCCTCCAGAAACGGGGCCAAAACGGGACCAAAACGGACTTCTCGAGAGTCGAGATGGGGCCCCAGGTGGATGGAGCCAATGGCGATGCGTGCTTGTCGAGAAAAAGAAAAGCGCCGAGTTGGACCCCAACGGGGAAGTCTGGTCCAAACTGGTCGGAAACTGGTCAAAGACTGGTCGAAGACTGGTCAAAAGGGTCTGGATCAGCTGATGACATTCCGTAATGAAGCAGGGGGGGTTAATGTACGGCCTAATGCGACTTTATCCCTAGGTAGAAGAACACACAGTTCCTCTGCCTAGGTACTCGTACATGGATCATGGAATGCCTACCTTGGTAAACAGGCTAGGTACGAAGTAGTAACCTGGCAGCAACCTGGCTCGTGGTTGTATCTGCTTGTCCACAGTGACGATGGCATCAACATGTCTCTCTCCTCATTCAAGTTTCAAGCAGCGAGGAAGCTAACCTACCGACGTACACTAGACTTGGTACGTACGAAGCTCAATTGCACTATACGCGACTTACATGCACTAGGATGGTAGTGTTGTGATTCCCTTGTACGCATTACGTATTGGCAATGCGCAAGTGAGTGTGCCGTCCGATTTGCTGCCGGTATTTCGAAGTGATACCTACGTCAAGTCCAGATCGAGGTGTGAACAAGAAGAAATCGGTGAATACGGATTAATGGCGTGGGCCTTGACATCTGTACTCGTATGGTCATCTCGAACCCGAATACCTTACCTACCTGATGGGTAGACAAGCTCAACAACACGCTGACTTGCCTCATGGGTATTCATTCTCACGATACCCACGGTCCGGCGCCGGTGCTGTGACTGACCTATTCGGCCACGGAGTTCTTCCCACGCAGCTTGAGCTTCATACCTACTCCACATATGTGTGCCATTATGTGCGTGATTATTAGAGTTGATACGACTCTGATGAAGAGGCATGATGAGGCATGTAATACCGGTAGGTAGCATTCCGTTTGGGACTAGAAAAGAATTAGCAACTCGATTGGAAAATCAGACACTCGGTCTTTTTTTTTTCTTGATTTTTTTGCTTCCCCTCTTCTGCAGTAATTTTCTGGAATGTCTCCCGGGTAACCGGCTTATTTATAGTCGAGAAGGACGCATATGTCTATTCTATGCCTACCTACGTCCGATTTAGGACAGGCTCTCTTCTCACGGCGGAATACTTCTTACCTACTGCATTTGCAGGTGCATGGAATCCCGAAGGCAAAGATTCCCGTAGGTGTTCGGTCCCAGGTATGCGTACGTACGTCCATACCTACTCGTCACTTGCATTCGTCCGCCGCGGTCCGCCCGTGTACATCTGGTCAAGGAGGAGCGGGCCGAGTGCTAAGCATAAGTACGGAATAATACTTGTAATCTGTAGAGATCTCGATGAAGCCCCAGCTGGCCAATAATACGGAGGAGGAGGTATGTAATACCTGGTGGGTATTAATATTCCGCAAGTCGACGGGAACAGATGGAATGTGAGTCTGAGTGAGGATCTCAACACTTTTCCTGGCGTGTGGCACTCCGAGCTTGTCTTATTAGGTACTCCCGCATGCCTGTTCCGTCGGTATCCTGCCAAATGTGTCCGTCAGTTGTGATCGGTCAAATATGGCTCCAGGCTTGGTTGGCTTGGCTTTGAACTTATCGCAGAGAAAGCTCTTGTCTTGTCTGGTCATGTCGTCGGAGCATCATGTACGATACGGATTACGGAGGACCTACATGCCTCATACATAACGTACATACATGAGTGGAGAGGATGGTGTGCTGGCAATGCCTGGCCGACCATGACCAGAAGAGCAGCAAACGAGGTACTTTGTGATGCCGCATCGAGTCTCGACGATTCCGTACGGAATAATCCCGCGATAGTGGCATCCGTCGATAGATAAGTATGCACACACTTTGGAGAGTCTAGAGAATGGAGCGACGGGCAGACCAATTAATTGCATACAGTAGACAGGCGCTACGGTCGCAGGCATTACCTAGATGGCAGCTTTAGCATCTTAGCATTGAATCCGCGGAGTTCAGAGCTAAACAAGAGTTTTCGTAGGATCGAACAAGTGAACCGTGGGTATGCACTTGTGAGAGTGAAAAGAGAGACACAGACCCTCGCGACACTCAAACCGAAACAAAATGAATACGAAGCACGCGGCGCTTCAATTACGTAACAGATGTAATCCGTTCTGGATTTTATGCCGTCGGTAGGCACGATTCCGTCTCTTAGCTGTGGCGATTGCCGAATATTACGGATTACGAAGTACATATTCGGTAATACGCATCTAGGTATGTAGGTACGGAATATGGAGTGGGAGGTTACGAGTGACAACTGAGACGCGCTGAGTTGAAGTCAAGAGAATGCAGCAGCAGCTACGGAATATAAATTCCATTTGATTCCGCACTTAAAATGGATCTTTACAAGACAAGATCGACAAGACAAGATCGATAATAACTCTCTACTACCTAGGTACGAGTACAGAATCCGTACCTAGGTACTAAAGCAGTCAAGAAGAAGTCCATCCTTCTCGTGAATCCCGTTTACCGAGCCTACCGGTAATCGTACCTTAGGCCCGGAGTCTGATTCGCTCTCTGCTCATTGGGTTGCGGGGCCGACTATAAGCCCAAGCTGACCAAGAGACCAAGAGATCAAGAGGGGCTCCCTCTAAGACTCATCACCCGTACCATGAGCGTGAAGCGTAAGATCGCGGTTATCTTCATGTTGATGCCTTATTCTCGATCTGCTTCTTCTCCCGTCGGCGCCGCCTGGGTAGGAATACAGCAAGCCGACCGTGTACTGAGTACAGCCACGGATGCTCAGCATCGTCAATCGCAGTTCTAGATCCTATACATCCAAGAATTCTGCCATGTGATGAATCAATTGCTCCAATTCGTTTGCCTACATGAGGCACATGGTAGGACACAGGTAAACCGATACAAGTATCAGTTCAACTGACCACCGACGGTGGCTTCTCCGGGTGAGAGCTAGAAAGGCACATGCGAGACCTGTACCTACACTAGGCGCTTTAAGTAGTGCACGCTATGTAGGTACCTGACTCTTGCAGTTTAGCCTCTATCCCACGCTCTTTTCCAGATAAGATTCACGCGCTACCTGCGTTAACCTCACACTAACGTGCCCACCAAGCCACCTACCACACCCACTGGACCACCTGTGGCCATCACGTACCTGGGGTACGGCGTGTGTTCGTGGCAAGATACCCGCTGAGCATGTACTCGTACCGTCTTGGAAATGTGAGCCAGGCACGGATTGCGGATTGCGCATCACGGATTACGCTTCGGTGCCTGGTCTTACGATTTATCTCCCCACTTAGTTAGCCTGCTCTCTCATTATTGCCCGCTTGGGAATGGCGAGGCGTCACCTACCTCGGAATGGACCGTCTCATGGAGAGGTATCGTTTGCCTCTGGTGCGAATATCAGGTACCTACCTAGACCAGGTAGTGCCAGGTCCTTCGTGCCGCTAAAGACATACCTAGCGTGGCCTAATATAGCGCAGAAGCACACCTACCGGTAAGTATAATAAGGAAAGCGCCCTCCCGGGAGCGTCTCTATTTGTTTGCTCTCACCGCCAGTCCCAGAAGCTCCAGCTTTCGACGGATTACTTGTAGTGGGTGGTTTCCCCCTCCAGATCGCAACAGAAACTGCCCGCCCAGCTTTCTGGAACTCGCTGCCGCTTCTGCTTCTGCTTCTGCTGCTGCTGCTGCTGCTGCTGCTTGCTGCTTGCTTCTGCATGGGATTCACATGGCTGGGTCTCGTCTCATCTCGAATTCTATCACATTGCATCACATCCATCCTTGATCCATCCCATCTCCCATCTCCACAGCCCGCCCGCTGCGCACTGCGCGCCGCACCCGAACCAATCCCCTGGATCCAAATCTCCCACCGCCTGCCACCCCATCACATCATACCTCTACCTCTCTTGCTCTTTATTTGCTTATTGATCTGATCGCGCCCACAGTGTCACTCTCACTCTGACTCTCTCACTCGCACTCATACTCACACTCACACCTACATACCCTCGTCCGTCATCATCGGTGAATCCCCCCCCCCAGACTAATAAATCCCCATACACACCCCCGAGCTCATTTGTTATTACATACATACCTATTGCCCACCGGAGATATCCAGATCCATCATTCGGCCCTTCGCACGCGGCTGACAAGTCCGCGCTGTAAGGTGTCTTCAATCTAACCGCGGCTTCAGCTCGTCTCGTCTCGTTCTTACCCAGCAACTTCACTGCCTACGAAATACTTATCTACCAACCTGGCAAGGGGACGTCCCAGTACTAGCAGTAAGGACCGAGGACAACACATTTGCCACTCTCTGTCTCCTTTTCCTACCCTTTGCCCCCCATACTTCGCAGGCCTCCTACGACCACTCACCTACTACGACGACTAGTCGCACTTGAGTTATGCGGGTAGCCTGGAAACAAACAAATATCGGAACAACCCTGGAGACATATTCGACTGTGATTTGTTATTGTTGATCGATCTGCCACCAATCTCACTCGGGACGCTGACCCGAGAGTGACTTGCGCCTGTTGGATTCGCGTTCGAGACAGGCTACATACAAACGGAAGAAGACAGACTGCGCGTACCTAAACGGCGAGAAAAGAAAAACTAAGAACACAGTGATAGAAAGAGGCGGGACTGAAGGAGAAGGAGAAGAAGAAGAGCATTGGAAGTACGGGAATAGGCCGAGAATCTCACCAGCAGCAACGCGTCCGTCCCACGGAATCCTCACATGACTTGCGGTCTTATTTCGTCTTCCGAAGGACACAACCGCCAGGCACTCACAGCTTGCTGCTGAAATTTGGATCTGCTGCTTCTTGACGAGGCTGTTCGATACATTCGGCTCATCGGACAGCTGCATCACTTGGCCCGGCAGTAACTAATAATATAGTCTCACGCATGACTCCTCGATAATCAAGGGTTACGTTGTACCGTATATACGAGCATCGCAAGGGTGCCTACACATCGCCAGTACACCTAGTAGGTATCTTTCTCGTATGTCCACTCTCTCAAATCTCACCTTTTCATTTCCCGTGCAAGTTGGATGAGCAGCATGTCTGGTATTCTTGAGTTACGGTTGCAGCCAGACCGCCGTCTATCATTTCTCTTATCCCCATGACATGGAGAGAGTACTGTGCTTGTTTTGTTTTGTTCTGTTTTGCTTTGCTTTGCGTTGCTTGCCTTTTCTCTCTCTCTCTCCCGTTCTCCTCAAGACATGGGTCGTCTGATTTCGCACTCATGTCGTGTTGACTTCTGCTCGCTCGCAAAAGCACCTCGTACCTGATCAAGATCCCTGCGTTGTTCACCGACAAACTCCGTCATAGCAGATCTTGCATTGATGCTGACCACTTAAAGCTGCCTGGACTTAAGCCCCGTATTCCCTCATCCGCCGTCGCAACAGGACACACGGCCAGCCAGCTCGGGATTGACAACGCGCCACCCAAGGTATCGTATACCGTATACCGTATACGTGTACGTATACCTTGCGATCACTGGGGTTCCATTGCTTTTGTGTCGCGCGGTCCGCAAATAACCACGGCACCGTTGTCTCGCATCCTGTGTGCTCGTCACATCGCCTTCGATGTCTCTTTACGCGATCATGAATCAAACGAGGCATCTTCGTGACATCTTCCGACACTGTTGAGGGCTACATTAGTCTGTGGTCGCAAGTGCCTTTTTTCGACTTGGCCATCGTTGCATGTCACCCAAAGTAAGAGAGACATGTTGGGTAAGCTGTTCAATCTTGGCGCCGTTGCCGGCGCGTCTGCTCAGCAGGCTTCGCTCAGCGTCAAGTTACCGCCCGAGTCGGTACAAGAAGACATCCACACGCGCAGCCTGCTGTTTCCCGACGCCCAGGCACTTTCTTATCGGGAAGACCAGGTCTTCCCCTTACCTGCATCAACTACCTTGCAGTCAGGCTCGCAGACCAGCGCATACGACTATGATGGAGACATCGATTTCGACGTACGCGATGTTCGCGTCATTATCATGCAGGATACTCTCGGTAACGTGAATCCCTCTTTACTGTTCGACACTCATCCTGGTCCTTCGCTGGAACGACCACCTATGGCACCGGCCACGAGCTCGTCACAGTCTATCTCGCAGGATTCGCGCAGAGCCTCTATGTCGCCGAGAAAAGGGAGTCTAGGTCAAATCACGAGACCGCTAGTTATACAGTCAGGGAGTCCCCAGTTTCGACAAAGTGGGATTGATACGAGGGGTCCTACGCAGTCGCGCGCGTATAGTTTCGTTGAAACAGAGTCACAACGCGCATCCAGAGAATACCGGGAAGAGTTGTCGAGCTTTTCGAGCTGCATCTTTGCCAACACCGAAGTCATGGCTTACAAAGGAACATCCACCAAGGTCCACGTCATCCCGAGTGAAAGCCGTCCCGCCGTCATACCTAGTTCCTATGCCGCCGATGGGCGAGGGTCCTTAGGTAGGTCAAGCATGCGGTCGAGCAGGTTGGCGCAGTCATTCACATCCGACTCAGTACATCATCCGGTTTCTGCAAACTTTTCTCATGGCCGCCTGGCGGATCGGAAAAAGATTCTGGTTACTCGGTTATTCCCCGTTAGTCTCCCCAGTGACGATTCCGAGACGCCCCAAGGTGCAGCCGACGATGGCACATGTTTCCCATTTCCCTGTTCCCCGGATGATTCGAACCAGAAACGGAAGAGACCGAAGCATGTTCTGAAAAGGACGCCGATGTATGCTGTTGCCCTCGTAATCCCCCTCCCCTCGAATCCTGCGAGTAATACGACTACGGCATACACGGGTACAACATCACCCAAACCTGCTCTTCGGGTTTCTGGCTCATTCAACGATCCCGATGCATTCTCATCTTCTGTTGGCTCTGCCCGTAGAGCCGGCTGGTCTATGGTTGGTTCCGGGTACGGATCAGAGTCATTCGAATCTTCTTTTAGTAATGACGGCGAAGATCGTATGGACTTCGTAACCCAGCATTGGGATATCATCATGAGGACTCTCACACACCTCCAGTCGGCCGTTGCGAGTGCCCTTTACCCAATGCTTAAACAAGTGGAAGCCTCCGCTCCTGACCCATATCCGTCATACGCACAAAATCACGCTGGTCGAACAAGTTCCATGCATGGTCGCCGCGGTTCGGACACCTCGCAGATAAAGCTGCCGAAACAGTACGCGAAGCTCGTGGCGCTGCCCCCGAATGCTCTTATGCACGATCAGCAAATCAGCTCTGAGGCCGAAAGCGCACAGCTTCGTATCGTAACTGGGCTTTGCGCCACGAGGGTGGTGACGGGTCAAGGCCGTTGGGGACCATGGAGGGAGGAAGCGAGATGGGTCGCAAAGTGGGCTGGTAGCAAAGAACAAGGATTCTTCTTCTTTAACCTGCTCACAGGTTTCTTGGCCACACATACTGACTGGCTACAGGCGCTGAGTCCAGTCTGGTATAGGCGGCAATATTATCAGCAGCAAAAAGCAAAAAGCGAGGGAGATACCTCACTGCCATCTCGTACCGTGATCGTTTCGAATGACAAAATGGCCGCCCGGAGATTGATTTTCCTTCTGTCGGCATTCTTGCCGGCAAACCAGCAACTACCAACTGTACGTACGCAGCGACCGGCTACGTCGACCTCCTTTGGCACTTTCGGCCAGTCTCCTCCGTCTTACATAGTATCGATCAACAAAGAAGAGTCACTGCGGCGGAAAATCAACCGCCGCCAGGGCCCAAGAGCTGCATCGCATACGAGGAGCTTCAGCATTCAGTCACAAGCTACAACGCGATCAGTAACGGGAGTACCTGCTCAATGGGCACATCTCAGCATAGATCAAGAACGTCGTTCATCCGAGTTCAAACCTGGGCACCTGCCTATATTCGGCAGCGACCTCAACGCGAGAAAAAGCAGTGCTGCAACTACAAACACTGTTATGTCTGATGAGGCCATTGCACACTTTTCTACTACACAGAGAAGCAATCATATTACGCGACCGGAACACCGCAGCAGTGCGGCTGCCGATGATCTGAAACGATCGCTTCAGCGCGTAGATAGCAATGAGCATTCCAGTCGTTCAAGCATTCATTCTCGCCAGAGTTCACGGTGGGGCAATGTCATCAGCGGCTTTTGGGGTACCCGGCGACAGGATTCGGTGGCTTCGACGACGCAGAAGACGGACGTTGTGGGTCTCGGTGAAAGTGCCCTTGGACACCAAACGAAATCAACATCCGCGAGGTCTGATCTCTTGCGAACGGACGGACAAGCAGAAGCACGGGCCTCGGAATCGAATGGTCGTGCTAAGGTCAATGAATCAACAGAAGATGATCCGGATACTCCACGAAAGCACTTCGCGAAGCATTTTGATCCACAAACGAGGATTCCTGACCCCTCTGGTGCCTTTGAATCCCCTGTCAAGACATCCATAAACAATGACGATGGGGTGATAGATGTTGACGTTCAGTTCCCGGATTATTTGACCTCGTTTGAAACCGCCGTTAGCTCACCCTCGAGTAGCGGCTATCTATCTACACCCGGCTTTGGAAGCGGCTTTGATAGCTTCGAGCAATTCTCGCGACTCGCTATTGATGGAGATGCACCTCTAAACGTTGCGGGATGGCTACAGAGATATCACCCCGACTTTACATTGCAGGCGATAGCCCCACAGAAGAATTTGATTGACCAAATTAAAGAGTCGCTCAAGACCGAACCCACGCCAGCAGTGCATCCGAATCCAGTTACAGACGAATGGCCCCTGGAACAATGGGTCGACGTGAGTAGCGCCATCATTGCAGACACGACGACCTTCAGTATCAAACGCATCCGTTATCGTCGCCTCATTAAGCCTAAAACCCTGGCGGATCAGATAGCAAGCAGCTCGCTCCATCATCATCCGACTTCGGTGTCTACACCAGCGCTGTCACCGTGGGAACAGCCAACTGAAGAGAAGTTCGAGGAAGAAGAGCTGGTGACCTTGGACGAGGCGCTTATCGATGCGGTGGAGAAGGTGATCGCTCAAACAAACGATCCAAGTCGCGGTAATTCTGCTACATCCTCTCGGTCAGTCAGTAAACGTCGAGGTCGGAGCGATAGTGAGGCTTCCGATTTCGAAGGGCTAGCTCCGGAGGCGAGACTTGATTTTCAAGAAGTGCCCCGCATTGAATGCAAGACAGTTGTACTGTCGGCACTGGGAAATATTGTACAGGACGTGGCCGACCAGCGCCAAAAGGAAAATCAAGGCGCAACACAGAGCAGCAGTCAAGTCAAGCGTGAGAAAGAGAGCTCACTGCGGGGAGCCGTCCGAACTTGGCTTGAAAGTGTGGAACTCGGCTATCACCCTGACCCAGCATAAGCGCTGGCCAGAAGATTGGACACGACCCATTGTTTTCTTTTCTTTCCTGGACACTTATCCTATCTGGTGCAAGGATCTGTGGTACAATCACTTTCGCAGGAAACGTTGTATGAGTATTTCCGTTCTGTTATGAAAGGGTTGAACGAGTAAAGAGCAATGTGGTTCGCATGCGTTGAGATACCCCTGGCGCGTTGGTGCTTTTATTTTGTCTTCACGATTCCCGGCTAGATATACACAGCTTCATAATCTCGAAATCTTCTCGAGTTCTTCATCCCTTTATCGGTTGCAGGAATGGCGTTCGGGCATCACACATTTAGCAGGGAGATATGGCTCTTTTTCTTTTCTTTTCTTTCTTTCATCTCTGGTTAGCGATATGGCTTTTCTAGACGAGTTGTCGGCGTACATCATCCGTCAGCATAACTGCGAAAGGATTTGCTTTAGGTTAAGGGGGTTAAGGGGTTCCCGAATCATAATTCATGGCTCATAGGTGACCAAGTCTGTTACAATGGAATTATTACAAATTGCATGGTTTTTATCATGAGTGAACTTGAACTGGATTGTAGTCGTTAGTAGGCTTTGAGATGATTGATGGCTGTTCTGTTATTGATCCAGTCTCATTGTAATCAGAGACTTGAGCAGATGTTATCATTCAGTATCTGGGTGTGAGGCAGCAGAAGGCCCACGATCCTCTAAACCAGTTACATTCAGACTTGTAGAGTGTCCTGTGTGTAAAACCCGCGCCTGCAAATAAAGACAACGCAATTCCAAATGCAAAGAAAAGGCCAGCCAGCTATGCGAATCACCATCGCCGCCCAGAAGGCCTATGGGTATCCCTATCTATAGTGTAGAAGCCCGCACGTACGATCAGGCCCATTTCGAAACGACGGCGCGGACTTCGTCGACTGGGATGGGCACCTCGACCAAGGTTGCCTTGATATCTGCGGCCTCTGATGGCCGACGCTCGAAGGTCCAGAGTTCCTGCACGCCGAGGGACGAGAGGTAGTCCAGGGCGCGACCGTAGTTCGTGCCGAGCTGCGCGATGCCGTGGCTGTCGTCGGAAAGGGTGAATTTGCCGCCAAGGGAGAGCCATGTCTACAGCATGTATTAGTCAAACAAAATCATTAAGAAAAGACGGAAAAGAGGGAATAGAAAAGGGAATAAAGTATGTACCTCAGCGATGGCCCGGCACGGATAAGGCTCCGCCAACCCCTTCCGCAACGCACTGCTATTGCACTCAAGCCAACCACCATACGAAGCAACAACCGCCAAATTACGCTCAATGCGCTCCCAAACACCGGACCATTTGCGCACATCGCGACCGGGATCCTCACTCATAAGACGGATGAGATCGAAATGTCCAACAACGCGCGGATGTAGCGCAACAAGCATCTCATACTGCTCGTCATAGTAGCGCTCATACATCTGCTCCTCGGTGGCCACGCCATCGGCCGTCTCCACGCTGGCGAGGGCCTGCGCATAGTACGCCTTGTCGAAGTCGATGGGCACGCCGTTCACGTGGTGCAGACTGCCGACGAAGTAATCGATGCACGGGTTCGCGAGCAGAGACTCAATTAGAGATTGATAGGCCGGACGCAGCCATTCGCCTTCGAAGCCAATGAGGAGGGCGATCTGAGGCGCGTAGAGCGCTTGCAGACGCTGGGCCTCGGCTAGGTAGGCGGCATGGCGCGGCATGAGGGCCGCGAGGGAGGCCTCGGGGTCATCGAGCTGGGAGGTGTTAGTATTTGTGTTACGAATGTAGAAAAGGGGGATGGGATGAGTGTGATATATAACTGACTTCTTCGGGGTATAAGTCTCTGATCTCAGTGCGCGGCATGTGCTCGGTCAGGGCCATGCGCGTGTAGCCGAGACTGATGGCATGCTTGATGATGTCCTCGAGTTGGTCTTTGGCGTGGCCGGGGCAGAATTGCCCGGAGTGCGAGTGCATCGTGAACGCCATGTTTGCGTGACTCTGCTGTGCTTCTTCAAGTAGAGAGCAAGGCGTTGCGTCTCGGATGCAGGTGTTACTGCGCAAAGTCGCACAGCGGACTCGGGTAGAACACCGTCTCTGCCTGATGTGCGATATTGGCAATGGGAACTTTTGGTCGAGATCCAACTTTTGAGAACGGGAATAAAAAAATGGAAGGGACAGAAGCTTAGCAGTTGTTCGGTTTAGTTTCCGATTTAAGTGAGGTGAGTCACCGAAGAAGAATGGGAGGAGGTGAAGAGGCAGTTACCAACTTATATACCTCGCCGTCTCTTACGATTCCTAGCTTGTTTCGCATAGGTATTGCTCTCATACGGAAGTAGCGTTGCTACCTAAGTAACTTTTACATGGAAACCACACACGATCGCTACTTCGTACTTCCTCATGCTTAGTACGGTGCCGTGTTACCTTGGCAAAACGTAAAAGTTTTGAAGAATGCAAGCCCGACTCCGGAGTTTGTTCCAGGCAACTATGTACGGCCTCCGTAACTACATCGTACCAATTCTTTGGTTCATCCTCCGTGTTTGTTCACGTGTTTACGGAATACGATACACGGTATACCGGACGGGATTAATTGCAGAACTTCGCCGCGTCAGAATTCCATTGCTGAGAACCCCGCCCCCGCAGTGACGTTGCCGGTTGTTTACCAGGAAGGTAGCTTCGTGCTGAAGAATGATACCTTCAGAATACTTCTCAATTTACGAGTATTAACTTTAAGAACTGCCCGTTTTCATCTTGAAACAAAGCCCGAAGTATCCTCATATTCGAAATTTAGGTCGGTATTTACACGTGTAAATATACGGATTCAAAAGCCGTACACCGGCACCTGGCAGGAGGTGACATGTGTTACTGGGAAATCGTGGGTGAGAGTACGAAATACCTGCCGGTAGCGCTGCAGAGCAAGCCGTGCCTATCCGTTCTAGGTATAGCGTGGAATGGATGATCGTGATAGAATTGTCGACCTTCACGCCTACGAAGCAATCCTCCAAAAAGCACAACTACCTACTCGCTGGCACGAAATATCCCATGCCCGTTTCGTTAGCAAGCTTTGTCACTTGCAGCTCTTTATTCTTCAGCACCTGCAACGACGGAACATTGAGTCAACGTGACATAGTCCCAATACTATGCCTGGATCTCTCCTCTATGGGCTTGCCGTGCATCGTATAACAAATCCTTCACCTCGTTGAAGCTCGAACCGCGCATTGTGAGAACCGACAACGCCGTGCAGGATAGCTCTCAGCTCTGAGTTCTGAGCCGCAAAACCCACCCGACCAGTCCATCCCCGCGAGAGAATTCGGCCTATCATGTTGTTTGCCGAGGAGGACGCGCCTCTTATCAAGGCCTGGATTGTTAAACGATTGGAAAACAAGTACGCTCGCTCGATCTGTTACCATCACCGTTGATATTGCTTTTACCTGCCCTTCTTGCTCTTGATTCTGGACGTTTGCTAACCAATTTGTGTCCGCTCGTGTCTATACAGCTCCGATGCCGATGCTGATGTACTCGCCGACTATGTGCTCGCGCTGCTGAGGCATGACGGTGACATCGAGACTATCCGCAAGCTCTTTGAGGACGAGATACCCGATTTCCTCCGAGAAGGTAAGATGGTGTCACAATCTACTTCTTGGGTGTCTGTTCAGAGTGATAGAGAAGCTGACAGCCACAGATGCTTCTGCATTCACCCATGACGTTCTGCAGGCAGTCCAATATCGATCATATATCCCCGGAGCTGCGCCGCCGCCGCCGGCACCTATCATCCGTTCTTCGGGTGTGCGACAGCAACACTTTCCGGCGCCGCAACCCTTGGCCCATGCCGCCTCCCAACTCGACATACCGTCACCATCACCGCTATCGCTTTACAACCCTGCTGCTCCCTCTTTCACCCCTTCAGCAGTGCCTCCCTTTCCCCAACGCAGCTCACGCAAGCGTGCTTATATCGACAGCGAGGATGGCGACGTAGACATCATTCTCAACAATCAACAGTCTTATGGCGGTAATCCCTATAAGCAGCTGCGGCGTGGAGGTGCATTTGGCCAACGCGGCGGGAGATTCGAGGATCCCTACGGTTCGAGAAGCTATCGGGGCAGCGCCCCCTTCACTGGTTCTCCTAACACGGCCTACGGTGCTCCTCTGCCCCTTGGAGCACCCACTATCGATGCCAGCATAATTCTCGAAAACATCCAGCTTCTGCAGTCATTACTACCCTCTACGGGTGATATGCCTCTACCGGGTTACCCAGGAATGGCCAACAATCCACCGCGCCGGAAGAAACAGCGCTGTAGAGACTACGAGTCCAAAGGGTACTGCACTCGTGGCAATAAGTGCCACTTTGAGCATGGAGCTCAGTCGTTGTACATCCCACCTCCCCTCCCGCCGGCAATTGATGGTACGTCTTATTTATTCGCTTACAGCGCGAGAGTCATGCAAGCTAACAGTCACCTAGAATATGACCCCAATAACGCGACGCTAGCTATGCCGCCTTTTGGTCTTCCACAACCTCCGTTAGGGCAGCAGTTGGATCATCCTGAGTCCCAATTCCCCTTACCTGCAAATCGTGGCGAGTCGAAAAAAGCACGACGACAAAAGGGCCGCGCCTCCATGGCTGCCTCTGGCCCCAATCACGACAAGAGCAAAACAGCCATTGTCGTACAGAATATTCCGAGCGAAAACTGCACTGAAGATCAAGTTCGTGGATACTTCTCGCAATTTGGCAACATCACGGAAGTCTCCATGCAAACCCAGAACCAGATTGCGGTGATCAAGTTCGACACCTGGGAAGCAGCACAAACGGCGTGGAGCTCGCCGAAAGTTATATTCGATAACCGGTTTGTCAAGGTATTCTGGCATAAGGAGGACGACAACGGTGATGAATTCCCATCGAATGTGAAATCGGCAAATCACATGAACGGTCATGTAAATGGTACAGCGCCGACGGGCGATGGAGTCCCTGCCGAACCAGAATTGGATCTCGAGGAGTTTCACCGCAAACAGGAGGAGGCACAAAAGATTCATGATGAAAAGATGAAGAAACGACAAGAGATCCATCGTGAACGTTTAGCACTGGCCGAACGTCAGAAGGCGCTTTTCGAGCGACAAGCAGAAGCAAAACGGCAACTTCAAGCCAAACTCATGGCGAATGGCAACAAGAACGGATCATCACCGACCGTTGTGAAATCAGAGAATGAGGATAAGAAGTCTAGCGTACAGGCCGAAATACTCAAGGCTCAGCTCGCGGCGCTCGAACAAGAGGCTAGTTCCCTCGGTATCGATCCCGATGATGCCCATGACGACGGTTTACCGTGGAGCTTTAGAGGGAGAGGCCGCGGCAGAGGCTACAGAGGGCGTGGCATGTATGCTCCCAGAGCGCTTAGGGGAGGGTATGGAGCCGCTGGAAGAGGTGGTGGAGTTGTGGAGGCCAGACATGCTGCCTATGCCGCCTACTCCTTGGATAACAGGCCAAAGAATATCACCTTGTCCGGTGTTGATTTCACCCTGCCAGAGAATGACGAGGCCCTCCGGCAGTATCTCTTCGTAAGTTTCACGGTTTCTTTTACTGAGAAGAGAGTCATACTAATGAGTCACAGAGCGTGGGTGAATTCGAGATTCACAGCACACCAGCAATCACGCATGTCAAGTTCAAGGACCGAAAGACGGCCGAGAAATTCATGTTCGGCGTCTCGTCTGGGACTTCCATTATCGGCATCGATGGCAAGATCGAATCCGCATGGTCGAAGACGGCCCCTGCAACGACCCGGCCCACGGAAGGCAATGCTATTTCGGGCAGCCATCATGAAGACGACCCTGTGAAGCAGGAAAAGTCAGGGGTGGAGCCTATGGAAACTAATGAGGATCTCGAGGAGGGCGAGATTGACAACACCCCTGACGACGACCTAGACCAAGGTGATATGGACTACGAGGCTGGGGAGTGGTGAGCTGCGGTTGATAGATGATACGGTGCTAGCAAACGGTTGAATCAGAGTAGACTTGGTGCTATGTTCGAACAACACATTTCATGGAATTCGTCATATACAATACAGGGATGACGCCACAAGTACAACTCATCGAATGAGTCTAGGACCGTTGAAACAGTCAACACTGTTCCAAACTACAGTGTAAAAAGGGAGGATAAAAACTCGGGGCCTGGTCCTATGAGAGGATGCAAGCATACGAGCGGTTTGTGACTGCTCGACTGAATTATAGACACACGTCACGCCCGAAAGCATCGCTGTACTTCGTATATCAAGATGTTTGCCCTCAGTATCAGACTTCGTAACGCGAGAAATGCAACCGTGGAAGTAACCGGATCGTGTGCTGTTCGCGTGGCATGAGTCAAGGTAGAATATCGCGAGAGTCCGTGATCTCACTTACATTCATTACGCAGGCGAACACAGTCAGGTCAGATACATGTCACTGCGTCACGCACGTGAGGTGTCACGACACACAATTCAACCCGTGTCTTGGAGACGAGAAGTCTGCATATGTACATATGTCGTTCGCCCAGCTACTTACTTACATACATATGGCTCAGCTACGTCCGTACCGGATCAAAATCTCACCTCCCCTATCAAAACTCAGCTGTCATCAAGAAACTGCATCACAGCACGCGGGCGCAAACAGGGCAGGCATCAAGACACGTATGCAAATCTCATTCCTTGCCTCGTTTTCACCCCTCCCTACAGTGTACCGAGGTGTAAGAGGAGATGTAAGTAAGGAGGGGCGAACAGGATCGACACCCCGGCACGAAACTAGGAACACTAGAACGACCTAATAGCTTCTCGAAGCCAGGTCCGAATCTGGCCTAGTATCAAGCGCGATTGAATCTGTACTCGTAGATCCGAATCTATCCGTGAGTCCTCCATCATCCGTACCGTAGATAGTGATGTAGTTATACATCTTTCTTCTCATTATTATTCCCCCGAAATCCTTCCATATTCGTATTGCGCCCACCTATTGTAGGACTATTTACTCGCCCATTCATGCATCGGGAGTCCGGCGATGCTGATAGGACAGCCGAAGACGTATGCGTCCGGGTGCTTCCGCCGTCCGGGGTTTCCGTTGCTAGCGTGGCGTTAGTTACAGGCCTGGGTCTTCTCTCCCCTAGCGCTGCCGTCAGAACATGGTTGTCCGTATGCAGGTCGCGTGTTGAAGCCGATTCGTGAGAAACAATGTCTCAATATCACAAGAAATCCGAAGTCGGTGGGCTTACTCCGGGACACGTCAACACGTCAACATGGAGAATTGGGACACAGCTACAAGTTAGCAACATGTATCCGTAGCAAGAAGACCAAATGGCAAAGAAGAAATCGTAGAGTGACGAGTTGTGCGTAATTCATGGCTTGCTATTAGAGGTATTTGATTCTTTTTTTTCTTATCCCTTGGTATCCCATATCTTCTGATTAATTTCATCATGCCATAAGCACGCCTCTCACTCCTAATGAGTCTAAAGTCATCGCAATCGTTCATCGTTAATCTTGGTGTTCTGGAATCTGTGCAAACTTCGGGGTCTTCGGCAATGTCGAGCCGGTGCTATCATTGCTCGTGCTTTTGCTTTCAACGTAGCTGTCCGCGTTGTTGGGATCCGCAGGGATAGAGGTCGCGGTTGCGAGTCTGGGCTGTAGCGTTATGGTGTCGACACCATAGGCCTTGAAGCAGTCCTTGGCGATCTTGTAAAGGTTCGAAAGGTCCTTAACCGGATAGTTCTCGCCAACAAGAACATGGACGGATGCAACGCAGTTTGTCCCATCGAGATTCCAAATATGTAGGTTTTCTACTTCCGTGACGCCAGCGATCTGTAACTGTTAGTCAGGATGATCGCCCATTTACTCTCGGAGAAAATGATTGCCAGGTTGACATGAGAATTCAACTAGGACCAATAAGGAGATTTTGGACTTACCATTTCCAAGTCATGCTTAACGTCATCAATGTCGAGGCCGCGCGGAGCGCTTTGCATGAGGATTTCACCACTTCTCTTCACTAGGGGGATTGAGGACAGAAAGATCATGATCGCAATGACAGTCGACACAGCGGGATCGGCGTAGAAGCGATATGGTGAGTCTGATTGCCAGATTACTAGGGCAGCAATCATGGTAGCAAGGTTGTTCAACGCATCGCCAAGGACGTGGATGAGCACACCCATCATGCCGAGATCATGTCCCTGAGGCTCCAGCTTGACGATGTTGTGTCGATGATCCGTGTGGTCACTGGCGGGCTAAAAACTACGTCAACATAATAAAACCAAGGAGAATATCCTGGATTACTCACAGTTGAGACATTATCGCTAGAGCTCCGACCCAACGGGATAACAACCTCGCCGCTCTCGGGGTCATGACCATGTTCGTGTTGCTGCCCAGTTTCACAGCGGTCCTCATCACTATGAGAATGGCTGTGAGAGTCAGAGTGACTGTGGCCATGACTGTGACCGTGGCCGTGAGCATGGCCATGTCCATGTCCATGTCCATGGTCATGATGCCCGTGCAATATGGTCGCACTTAGAATATTGAGGGCCAATCCTATAGACCCGATGATGAGGACCAGCTTAGGGTCATCGACAGCTGTTAGATGAAATATTAGTGACTGTCGCCATCTCTTTCTTACTTCAAGTTGGATTGAATAGACTCACGTTTGATACTAATGAACCTCTCTATTGACTGGAGGAAAATGGATACACCCAGGGCGAGGAGAAAGACGCCATTGAAGAATGAACCAAGAAGTTGAGCGCGTGCCCAGCCGAATGAGAAATTCTTCGGGGACGTGGCTCGCTCGGAAACCTGATTAAATAGGTCAGTATAAGTCTCTGGCATAGGAAGAGGATGCCTCATACATAGATTGCGGCAAGGGCTACAGCAAAGCCAATGAGATCGTTCAGCTATCGAGTCGTTAATGAGACTTATCAACAGATTGCGGTATGCTAGGTAACTAGCTATACTGGGTGGATTCTCATACATAGTGGAAGGCATCTGCTAACAAGGCAAGAGACCTCGTGTAGAATGCAACTGGTGACGAGGTTAGCAAGAAGTTGATCCATGCCCAGAAGAGGATAGGGGGCAACCAACCTGCGATCTCTGCAATGAAAAAGAGGGAGGATATGAAGATTACGGCAATCAGCTTCTGCTTGGGCGTCAAGTTTAGGAAGGCCATCGTCGAGGTGATCCCCGGACTAGGATCCGGGGCTTTCGAGGAATAATTAGGCAGGTTATGGGTACGGGTACAGGTGACGGTCCCACGGTATAGGTCGAAGCACGATTAGGGCTCAAGACGTAAAGTCTGGACTCAAGGGCAGATAGACGCAGAAGACGATTGTCGCGTCGCAAAAGTGATATATATACAGACGAAGAGTATCGATCAACGGACGTGCGTTAGCTTTAAAGGAACTGGACGGTACTAGTCGCAACAAGGGTTGCAGAGGCTGCTCTAGACAGGCACGTGGGCATGATGTGTAACTATTGTCGAGGCAACTATCCGAGGGCAAAGTGACCAGAAGATGTTTGCTAGTCTGGGTCCCGGGCTTTGAATAATCAAGAGTTAAGGACACGCTTGCAGTGTTTGCGAATAACGCGGCCGTCCATTGACAAAGAACTCCTTTTGCCAGACTATGTAAGTCAGGTCGTAACGATGACTGTTGGCTCCGTAGGGTTTTATTCTGTGGCCTCGTTGGGGCTGACGCGCAACTCGAGACGCTGGATCTCGACGGGAGGAAGTCACATGGACCTGCCCCTACGGAAGACACTGACACCTGCAAGACAGAAGAGAACAGGAACCCGTCTCAGCTCCGCTGCAGATCACGTCCGTGCTCAAAGGGAAGCCCTGGCTAGGCGGTGAGAAACGGGCCCGGCGCGTTTAGAGACTTGGAAACTTCAATAATCGTGAGCAGAACAGATCTCCCGAACGATACGCCTGCCGTGTACGTGTGGGGGGGCCTTCGTATCAAGGTACTTATACAAGACTACCTGCACATAATTGTGCATAGTAGGAGGTATCCTGGATGTCTAGTCCAGTAGCTCAGGGCTGACTGACCGCTTCTAACCTGTTTCCAGAAGATTGTTGATATGGACCGGTAAGGGGTCCAGACCTGCTGACGATACAAGTACGAGTAGCAGTGGGTAGTAGGCGTAGGCACTCGTGCTCGCAGGCGGAGACATGTCCTGGTCTGTCTGGTGATGAGGCGAGAGCCTCCTTGATATAGTCGTTGATATAGAGATGGAACAGGGCAAGAGTCACCGCGCGAGACAGCAGCAGAAAAGTGGACAGCGAGGGCGTCTATGACGTGCCATGACAGAGGGGAGGCACGATATACTTCGAGGTGCAGTCATGGGAAGAGCTCTGACCTGTTCCGGGGGAGTCACCAGGTCAGGGTGGCTCAGGCCCACTTAACCATCCCAAAGGGACGGACGTCCATTGCTTCGATCTGGCAACTGCTTCCTTGCCGGTGCTCCCAGGTACGAGTACGGGATACTCACTCACTCATTCACTCGCTCGTACGTACGATCCGATACTGTACTTCGTACATGCTGCGGACGGAATACCTCTTCATACTCCCTGGTTCTGGGTGTTCCCTTGCAAATCACCCCTTGTACTCGTAAGAGCCGACCCGACTGTTGCGTCCTGGTATTCCGTATGAGTAGCCCGTAGAACCGTAGACCGTAGCACCAAGATCTTGCACCATGTCCAGATGCTGGGCAAGGGTCCCGGATTGGGAGATATCACGTCGGTCGGCCGTGATACCGCCTCTTTGTTCCACGGCCTCGATGACATTTCTGACCAAGGGAGCCAAGTTCTGGTCCTGACTCCCCTATTCTGGCAGATCGCCTCAGCGTCACAGCCAGGAACGCTCATCCAACCATGGCTATTGCCGAATTCTGCATGCTAGTGCCGGCCAATGGACTTGTACTGTACGAGAAGGTACACAGAGAGGTGGCCAGGTGCGTAATCGTTTACGCCGATGGCTTGGTGCCCTTGGGAAATATTGGACAAGCACATGGTCCGGGAACATATCATGCACCTAACAGGATAAGGGACGGCGAGAATGTGGACCCATTCGCCCGGATACCAACAGTCGATATCCATCCCTATTCCCATTTTCTAGGGCCAATTCCAGTGCAATTGCTGCCAATTGCTGCCAATTCTCTGCTAGCTCTTACATAATAACGTCGCATTGCCGGATTACCTAACGCCCGCTTTCGTACCCGGGTACTTCTGGCACCCGTATTAAAAGTTCTCGGTGCCTCCATCTCGTACCACCTGAGTTGCCTTCCTATCCGTGAAACACAGTCGAAACGTCGAAACAACTGTGAGGTTTTCGTCTGCTCGTCTGAACCGGACGGCAGTCGCGACGCAATGAGCTCGGAGCTGAGTTTTGCCGCAGCTGAGTAAGTTATGACTAACCAACGGATTCACGGCACGGATATACGGCTCACATTACAGCCACGGGTTGTACGAAACTGTCTACGAAGTAGGTACCTCTGAGTTTCAGCGGCGGAAGGCGCCTAAGGTTTGCTGCCTTAGGTACCTCCTTCCATGTTCTGTACTGCAGTAGGTACCGTTTCCGTATTCCGTCCGATACGGATTACCATCTGTTGGCGTCTGCAAGGCCCGCACTTGGTGAACCCCTCGAGCGCCAGTAACCATTAAAATGTGCCTACATCGTGCATAAACGCCCCAGGGCCCATACCTACTGTACCTCGTACCTTAACCTAGGTACACTACTCGTACAGACGTACGTGTCGAAGACCAGCTACCTGGTAGAGCTAGGTCAACATCAATCTTGACATGCAGACCTACAGCAATGCTTGAAGCCGACCCCGCCATCGTCGAAGTAGGCTAACACGAGGCGCAATGTCTCGAAATGCTGCTCTTTCGCCCTCGGCGTCGAGGCGCCCTTCTCACTGGTCGCATTTGCGCCAGTTCAGCAAGTCGAGCACCGATAAATTGAGCATTGAATCGTCGAGGTCGCCCGATACCGCCTCTCTCGCCAGCACCTCGACTCTTCGTGATCTCCAGTCGTCCAAGCGATTCTGCGACCGGACCTATACCGTGACGATCAACGAGTCGCTGCTTCGCGATGAGGTTCTGTTGAACTTCGACCTCGTCGGCGGTGGCGCCATCCAGCCTGGGACGCTGATGTCTATAACGCCCATCAAGGCCGACACCGACCGTTCCGATCGACTCCAGAGCTCGCTATATGGGTCTTCGAGGCCACCTCCACACTATCAGCGGGCTCCCACGGTCGCAGGCGATGCCAGAGCCAATGACGACTCTACTCGAAGATATGTCTTTGTTGCTAAAGACATGCCGAAAGACTTGAAGAGTCGGATGCCAACCGTCGAAGTGTATGTCGCGAAGCATGTGGGAGATGCATTCAATCTCCGAAAAGGCACACAGGTGCTATTGGCCCCCGTCGACAGCTCCTCGCCCGCTATCGAGGCGTCACATGTCGAGTTAACCTTCAAGGATATGTATTTGTCACGGTCCGATATGTGGAGGCTTGCTGTTGCTGACCTTGCAGACCGGACCGTCTATAAGGGCCAGGTTATCTATTTCTTGGGGACCATCAAAGCTACCGTCGCTACAGTCTTTGTAGGTGGTCGTAAGGTCCAATCTGCCTTCTTTGGCCGTCAGACTCGCCCCATCTTTCGGAGTGAGTCGGCGCGGTACATATTGTTCATCCAGATGGCGCGTGAGATGTGGGAATTTGACTCCGATGGGTCTGGTGAGATCATGTTCTACAAAGTCGTCAATGGTTTCCTGCCGGCCTTGTTCAAAAAATGGGCAATGCTGCAGGTGAAGCACCTAGTTAGCATCGTTCTCTTTGCGCGAGTTGAGTACGATGCCGGGTTGACCACGGATCTGGCTAACACCGCTCTCCATGACAACTACTATACTGGGTTTCATACGTCGGGAAACAAGCGGCCCTACAAAGACTTTTATCGTGTTGTCGTGAGTGATATATCAAGTGGCGAATGGACCAAGATTCTAGATCAGTTGAAAAAGGAGTTTAACGTGTTTCGGCGCGATATCCATACGCACCACCGAGACGCTATGAGCAGCGCCATGGAAATCCCCGAAGATTCGAGCGCAAAAGGTGCGTCTATCTCCAAAATCAAAGCAGAGTCGTCTGCGGCCATGTACGGGAACTTTCTTGAAGCCATCAACCTCGCATCATCGATCTATGCGTCCGACTACGTTGACCGAGACCTGCTCCGGACTGGCATATCCATTGTGTTGATTAGTCCTGGGCCTGGTGTCTTCGAAGTCGAGTACGAATCCCTGAGGCGTACCACCGAGGCGCTTGTAGGCAATGGTATTGGTATTGATCTCATATGTATTCCTAATCTTCCTCTACACTCGGTTCCTTTGTTCAGGTATCGCAATCCTCACTTTGTGAGCGCTACGCAACAACCACCACCACCGCGAATTTTGCGAAGCCGCGACAGCACTCCAAAACAGACCACTCCTCTAGCTAGTAGCTGTTCGACCACTGGTGAATCATCCTCGCCCCTCAAGACCACCGAATTTGCCGCTCGAGGCGAGTCTTCTAGACTCCGATCGCAAACGGATGAGTGGGCATTTGCGCTACCTCAGTGGCTACACGTCTCGTACTGGACGGGGAAATCCGAAGAGGCCTTGGCGTTTCATGGTGCTACTCTCTCTACGCTGAATCACTCACTGAATAATGAGTCTCAAGATGAGTTTGAAATCCGATGCAGATTGTATGATCTCCAGATGAGGAGTGTGCTTGAGACCAACGAGATCGAGACGCCCTACCTGAGTTCGGACACCTCCTATCCCATATCTATGACCAGACCGTATAGCGAACAGTCACAACCTAGGACGCGCAGGGTACCAGAGGTTTTATTTGAGCCGGTGTATGGGTTTCAGAAGTTCATTCCAGAAAAGCTCACGAAACCTGGCGAAACATCGCTTTGGAAACAACTGCAGGCATTCGATGAATCACGGGCTCGACTCCCCCCTCGGCGTCAAACACTACCGCCCAGCGGATTCCGACAAATCCAGGAGACTACTAAGAAACATTTTCCCGAAGATACTAGCCTTTTTGGAACGCCGGTTGGAGATAGGCGTATTACCAGTCCACCCATCGTGCTCTCATTGAGTACCGCTTCAAAGGGGGTTGAGCCTGAAGGTTTCAGATCGTCCTCGACTCGTAGAGCCTCAATATTATCTACCACACAGTCCAAGTTCAACTCAGCTAAGGTGCCGAAGCTCATGCGACATATCAGCCTCGGTCATCGAGGCTTTGGTATTGCAGCTCCAAAGGCGGCTTCTGCAGAGCTGAAAACGGAGCACGTAAATGCTGTGCAACTTATCGGAACAACAGGCCTTGTGAAAAGGCCGTCGACGTCAAGCTTAGCTCCCATGGCTCCAATGCAGTCCGCTTCCCGAATTATACCATCGAGATCATCTACCATATCTACTCTTGCACCGTCTTTTGACGATACGCTACCTCAGGTAGACGAACAGATTCGCCTCTTGGGGAAAACACCCACTCGACCCATTCAAATTAAAAGTCCCTTATCGAGCATTAACTCTGCAAGCACTTTGAAGCCGGCTCCGGTTCTGCCCTCTCTCGCGGCCCGAAGTGGGCGTCGCGATGACCCGGACATCAAATATTCAAGTGTGCTTAGGGAAGAAGATCAACAAAAGCTGTACACCTCCAAGCTACGGGCAGGTGGGGTGCCGGAACTTCCGTCGACGCTCTCGCCTACTACGTCAATGGCACCATGGCTTGTTGTTTTGAATCCGTCCAATCCTGATGCGGGCAGAGTTAATGACTCGATTTTGTTTAGTCGCTGGCAGCATGTGTTTCCCGTACCGTCTGAGATGAAGGTTATGAAGTGGAAGTCGTTATCATGTCCGGCTGCAGTCCCCCTGACGACAGAGTACTTCCCTAGTCAATCTCAGTTCAACGCGGAATACCAACGACAGCCCTATATTATCACTCAGGAAGTCGACGATGAAGTCACAGAGGAACAGCCATCTCGTGCCGAGTTCTTGCAAGAGCTCGTTAGTGCTCGCTTTTCTCGTGGCTTCCAGGTGATCATTGGACCATCAGTGGCCAAGGCATTCGATCAGAAGGCGGTTCGCATTGCTGATATTTTCTCGATTAATAAATCAGTGGGCGATGGAACGTGCATTTATATGGGCGTCGGCAATACCATACATCAGCTGTCTTGTGTTAATGGTACCGAAGTCGAGGTAAATATTTTTGTGCGCAAGTCAACCGAACAGCAGGGACTCACTCTGCCTCCATACAAGCCAGCGATTCGCACGGCGTATGACGAGACTTATGAGAGCGTTGACATCGATATCATGACCCCTAAACCCGAAAGGAGTTGGAATTACATCGATTCTTATCTTGCAGGGCATACAGATGATATGACCGAGAAGCTAAGATTCTGGCGCGCCCGCTTTGTGCTGATTCCCATGTATCCTCGAACATCTTCGGCGTTGCAGGTCCAAAATGAGGACGATGTAGAAGAAGTACGACTCGAAGGGATCAAAAAGCTCGCTCAGATCTGGCAACGTCATCGCTACCTTTCGTCGTCGGAGCGCCAGTTCCAGAGTGCGGGTACTAAGAAACGGGATCCCTATCCGCTTGACATTATATACAAAACCGAAAATGCTTCCGTGGTCATTGCCGCCGAGATGGAGGAATTACCCCTATTCGAAAATCCGGATGGTACCCATCGCAAGGGTCTCGTATCGAGTAAGGAGCGCTTCTCAAAGTGCAACTTCAATGTAGCGGCTCTGGCGGACGCTATCCAGCAGCCCGTGGAGGCTGGTGGGATTCAATTGCAACCACGTCGGTGGCACATTCGAAAACATGCCCACTGCTTCATAGGTTCAGATATGACAACGTGGTTGCTTGACAACTTCGAAGACCTGGAGAGTCGTGAAGAGGCAGTTGAGCTTGGCAATAGTCTGATGGTATATGAAGATGATAAATCGCGAGACAAGGACAAAGAAGCCAGAGACCCGAAGAAAGAGCGTGGTCGTGGTATATTTGTGCACGTGGAAAAACGGCACAATTTCCGAGATGGCCAGTATTTTTACCGGATCTCCAGCGACTACGCCAAGCATCATCCCAGTTGGTTCAACAGAAGAAGAGATGTATCTGCGCCATCAACTCCTGCTGCAGAGACTATGCCATCAGATTCTCCCCGATTCTTTCCACGACAACCCAGCTCGATTAGCGATGAAGATTCTCAGACTTCCGGAAGCTCGACGCCAACCATCGGCCCAGCTACTACAGTCGGCAGGCGACCAAAAGTAGTATTGAGCAAGATGATGAAGTATGACATTGACCCTCGCAAGAAATCATTCCGACCCGAGAGAATCAATCTCCATTATGACAGATTGCACAATCCCGATAATTGCTTCCACATCCGGCTTGAGTGGATGAATGTGACAGCGAAACTAATCGAGGATGCTTTGAAGAACTGGGGAGCCATTGCTACTCAGCATGGTCTTCGTTTGGTCGAGGTGCCTATCATTGAGGCCTCTAGGATCAACGAAATCAATGCGTTTCGGAGGCCTTATAGGCTCAAGCTTGCGATACCGCCACCGACTCAGAAACCAACTACGATCTATGACTCTGGCTCGCTAAGTCCGCAGCTACAGTCGGACAAGCTCTTCTATCACAAAGCGTTACTCAAGAAATTCGACTATGTGCTCGATTACGAAGCTGCCTCCAATTTTCCCAGCAACGTCGACGTCAGTTATTCATGGGGCAAACCTGATTACACCTACTCGCAGTATATCCATCGCTCCGGGGCACATATTGTACAAATCACAGACGAAGGCGATTTTTTGTTGGTGGCCAATCGACTGTCTACCAATAGGGTCGCCGCCACTCAAACGCAACCGATCCAACCACTGACGCGGACGGAATCAGCGCTATCTCGCCCTATTGCAACCAGCAATACATACTCAAGTTATCGGTCTATAGAAACAGGTCTCATATCTTCTCCAGTGACTAGACCCGTTCTATTCCCCCCGTCAGGGTCGAAAGCCCATACTGCACCTTCGCCAGCTCGCAGCGCATCTTCGCAAAAGCCCAGTTGTGGACCTGCTGTAACGACGTTTCCTGAGCCAGAGGCCCTCGGGGACATACTTGTCAATTTCTGCCGCGATAAGCAGGCTCTTGAAGCCTTTTATAAGGAGACTCTTGAGAAGGGGGTTGAGACGCCGATGGTCGGCCCGTCGGATACAGTCATCATCCCCGATGCTGGTATCCCGACATTAGGTCTGCCTCCGGGTATCCTCAGCGCCACTGGAGGCGACATACCGGCCAGCCCTAACCCCAGAGCCGGCACGCCGGGGCTGACTAGTTCGATACTCTTCCGGCGAGGTAGCGTCCAGCATTAGGTAACTGATGATGTTCACCGTGGTAAGTTGGATACATAGCACGATGATGGTGATGATGCGGTGGTCGCCTACGTAGAAGCGTGGTCGTGTATTTTCCATACATACTGGCACTACATAGGTTGGTAGGATTCTCAGGGGAGGGTGGCTATCTAACTGCTACATAGACACATGTAAAAGTCCCGGTAGGAATGGCCAATTCATCTGCACCCATATTCAGCGCCATGGAATGGCTTGTTAATTGGACACGTTAAATTCCTTGCATAACGTGCGCCATGCGCGTAATATATCGTGGTACCACGTATGTAAGTAATAAGGGGCCCCACTGCGTGGTGAACTCGGATGAGGCGCACGTCATTCAATGTGACAGGTCGTATTGTTCACAGCGTTTTGGATGAGAATGCATGGCCTCAGGCTGCAATATAAAGCACACCGCGAAGCCAGCCCTACTCCCGCAGTCCTACCCGTTTCCAGGACGCTGGGTTCTTACCGAAACTTGAATTGCAAATCGATGCTCACGCCTGCGCCGCCAGGACCAAGTCATACGGAATAGAGATCGCTGACAATTGCCGTAGGAGGAGTTATGTTCCGCTCCGCCACGGTGTACGTACTTCGTATGATCTGACTTGCCTTACCTACCCAAGATTTGAGATACCTAGGTGAGCCCAATTGACGCCGTAGTAGCGATTTAGCCTGATAAGAGGATTCCGGTGATACAACGACAATGGGTAGGAATTCCCCCTCAGTTGCCGTTGACCGATTCCGGCCGCCTGTCAGATAGGTATCTGTGCGTTCTGTTGTTGAGTCTGACAGGCTGATTTATTGCCGATCTGGGGCTGGCTGGATGGAAGATCGCGGATTGTCGTTGCTGTCATGTTGGCAATTCCAATTCGTTCGTGGACTAGGTTAGGCATCGATTTCCGCCCGAGATGCTATATCATTCCTAAATCGTAGATCGGGATTCCGAATATGACCCTTTGTTCCACGGAGACCGGCGAGAAGCATGACTCCGTGACCGAGGTTGAATGCCTATCGCGTGTTCTGTCGAGGACTCCTCCCGAGCGGCGTGCTAAGCCACGCTTAAATATCAGGCAACCCTCAATCAATTCCCGTATCGATAGCTCCGGGGGGCGCGTTAAGGTTGTTGCGCCGTGGCCGGGCAGCATTTGGTGGCTGAGCTCAACGGCTCGAAGCAGTTTAGTCAGGTTCATCGTCATGATTTCGGTTCCCCACGCTAATCTCGCCCGGGACAAAGGGTGGCTCGTTTAGTGCGCTTCTAGTGCGAAGGTCGAACTAGGTACCCAGGCAGGTTAGAGCCGGTCTCGCTTAGTTTTTGTTTGTAGGTAGTGTGGTGTGGGAATTCTACCGTTTGGTCGGAGGTTATTACGGAATACCTGTTGAAGGTCCGTAGGTAGGGAAAAACTGGTCAGGTACGTACGGATTAAATTATATTGTTGCTCGGAGGTTTTCGAAGGTTGTGAATTCGGATATGGGAAAGTGTTTTCCTTCGCATGAGTTAATCTGGAGGTACGAGTAGCGAATCGCGCAAGTGCCTTGGCTAGACAATAGCTAAACTAGAACGCACACCACGGCATATCTCGATAAACAACGCTAGAATTGGAGACGAGACACACAAGTCAGTTAGGTAGGTACCTAGCATCGACGTTGTTAGTTGGGTGACTTGGTTGGCTACGGTTGTTCTGCAACTCGCTGCCTGTGGATCTGAAGATCGTAGGTACGGATTACAGGACAGCCTCAGGAAACAACAAGATGGAAAACGTCAAAATCCTTCGCAGGCAAACGTCAATTGGAAGCCCACTAAAGAGCGCGCCTCAGTAGGTGCATCATGCTAGTTTTCTGATTACTAGTACTTAGTTGCATAACACTAGAAACGAGCCAATGGCAGTGGTACCTAGGCTAGGTACCCCATACGCTACGTGCGAGGCACATTAGTGTACAGCCCGTATGTAGCCTTGGGAAGCAGGAGGCCTCATCGGATTGCAAATTCTGTCAATCCGCGTGGTCGGTAGTTTGGCGGAAACGCGACGGGGCGATCACACTGCGTCTCGTTCAACGTGGCGAGGTTATGGTGTTTGGCAATTCCGAAACTCACCTGAGGGATATCGACTTCGAGATTCAGATTTTCTGTCAGTGCTTTTTATTGATAGCGATCGCAATCCGTCGTGCGCTTGGACCCGTCCGAAACGTAATCCGGGCCGTAAGAATTAGTAAGTACTCGGATAAGTACATACACAGTGAGGTGAGTGGGCTAAGCGCTTTGCAGATTAGCGTGCACTAGAATTCTGCATTTTCGTACGGATTAAGAGCTCGTTTGTATGAGCAAGGAATGATTGGCTGAGAGAAGCGAGTCGCAGAAGGGCATTTGCCAGGTACCCCGGCCTTCGAGAGCCTTAGCACCTGAAAACAAAAGCGGGCTTAGCGCAGCGCACTAACTAATGTAGGCAGTGAACGCTACCAAATGGGCAGTCGCACTAGGCACTAGTTTAATAAATTTACCTCAACGGTACTTTGGACTGCTACTTAGATCTGCCGCAAGATGAAGTATCCGGCAGGTATTTGTCGTATATGAAAGGTTGCAGGCAATCCGTCCGGGCTGTGATGTGAGGAACTCCAAATCTGTTCTCCTTTTTATTGATAAATCGACAATCGCCAGCACATCTTGTCTTACGTAGCTTGTTTTCTCCCGCCCTCTTTCCGTGTACCTACTGCGTGCTTCGTTCTACGATACGTACGAAGTACTACTCCTCGTATGTGTGAAGTATTCCATTATTTTATGCGGTGAATACATAATTGCTGTCATACGCAGAGCAGTGAATTGGGAACCGTACGGTCGGAGCGCAGTTTCCCTTGTCATAAGGCAGCCCACCTCATTGTACGGTCTACCTATACATTAGGGCCCGTCATACGACTGCCCATCCCTTTCAACTGCCAGCTCGCACTTACCTACTCTATAACATTCCCTCGTCCCTCATCCCCTTTCGGTTCCCCCAACCCGACCAGCACCCATCTTTGCCCGTTACCATCTTCTGCATCTTCAACTACCGACCGACTATACGATCTGACCTGGCCCGGCTCTCAGACATAATTGGTGCTTTCCATATCCGGTAATGCGTTCTCGTGCGTCCACATCAGATTATTAATGGCGCTAACCACCATGGTTCGTGATATAGGCAGTTATAGAGATAATCGGGAAAATCGGCGTCCCTACGATGGCACAACCCAACGAACGATGTAATAAGTCACCTGTCTCTTTGCCTGTTTTGATTCTCCCCGCAATCGCGAGATGCCCTCACCTCAAGTCTGTCGTAGCTGGAGCTGGCTGCTGCTGCCGTTGCGCGCTGGAGGGCATTGAAGTCTCAATCGAGTCCAGCCGGCCAAGCCAAGCCAAGCATCACGCGATAGATTCAGCACCCCCATGTCCCTCCCCAGCCGCCTATGCGACTCTGCTTTGCTACCCCGATCCTCCCGTCCGCTCTGTGGCTTTTTCTGCCTCATTGGATTTTTTTTTTCCTATTTTCCTATATTGTCCTGCACTTGGTCCGTCCTGTTGTGTGTCCTTCTAGCCTGTCTATGGTCGAGTGCCGAGACGTCACGATACGATATGGGAGGCACAGAGACACAGGCTCCCGGATCATAACAAAAATCACCATGGCAATGCCGACCCCGACCCCCGCCGCGGCGCTACTGACACAATACTTCGTACATTCCAACATTGTACGCCAGCCAGCCATGCCATGCCCTGTATGTACTGCTACCCACAGGTACCCAGGTACCTCCGCAAGTACGAGTACCTCGGGCGTGGGTACGAAGGCACACTACCTATTTACGGCATGCACCCTGGCAATAAACCCACAGCGCTTGATCCTTTTCTCTTTTCGTTCGAATCCTTTTGTTTGATCAACACTCTGCATGGTCTCCATTTTCCAGACTCGTAAAGTACGGATTACAGTACCTACCGGACTGGACAGGACTGGACTGGAACAGGAACAGGACCGCACAAGTGCAGGACAATACTTATACAGAGTACCTACTGTGTTCCCTGCTCTGTACGCCCGTCTTGCGCTCGTCGTCAGACACTCCCATCGTCATCGCTTCATTCACCGAACCCTCATATGAAGCCATTCGCCTTTGATTTTACTAACATGAAGCAACCAGTGAATCTCATTGAGATCAAATGGAAGGCTCATCGTTACGGAAGAACCGCCGACGGTCTCAAGTACGCCTGGCTCAATCCCTTCCACCGCTTTGAGTACAAGACGCCAGCCCGAGCAAACACATACCACGTCGCCGAGACGGGAGGCGTCGTGTCCAATGCCTCAACCTCAAAGCTGCAGCATGCCGAGACAGCGCCAGGCAACATCCAGACCTCGCTCTCTCACCACTCACTCCCCGGTGTAGACTCCAACACCACCGCACAGGGCGATGAGACATTCGATTCACAGGCCACCACCACAGGCCCCGAAGGCCCCCTGGTCCGTCGCAGAGTCACGACAGCGCACGGAGAACAGTCCAAAGAAGACGGCGGCGCACCAGCCGAAGACGAAGCCGCCGACGTTGTAAAGCCCGACTTTACTTTCAAGAACCAGCTGCAGCGAACGATCTTCAGCTCCCCTGTCAACGTGTTGTTGTTGGCGGCTCCTGCGGGTATTGCTCTTTGGGGCCTGAGTGTCCCCGGTCCGGCCGTGTTCGTCGTCAACTTCATTGCCATCATTCCTCTCGCTACCATTCTGAGCGATGCCACGGAACAGGTTGCGCTCCGCACAGGCGAGACTATTGGCGGACTGATTAATGCCACGTTTGGGTAAGGGCTCTCCATGTGGATCAATCGTATCATGTTTGTTTGGAACGGCCACTAACCCTGACTAGCAATGCCGTCGAACTTATCGTCGCCATTATTGCACTGACCCAGAATGAGGTCACCGTCGTGAAGACATCCCTCATTGGCAGTGTCCTCTCTAACCTTCTTCTCGTCCTGGGCTGTTGCTTCTTGGGTGGTGGTTTCAATCGCACGGAGCAGTACTTCAACACTACTGTCGCGCAAACGGCCGCCAGTTTGCTCGCTCTGTCTGTCGCCAGTTTGATTGTGCCTACCATCTTCTCGCATACACCCAGTTTCTACACCGACGATGCCGTTACTTCGCTGCCCTCATATGCAGTCCCTCAGTTGTCTCACGGTGTATCCATCATCCTTCTTCTCATCTACTTCTCCTATCTCGTGTTCCAGCTCAAGACACACAGCGAGATCTTCAACGAGGAAAGTCAGAAGGTTCCGAAGAAGGAGGTATTCAAGAACGACCTATTCAAGAAGGATCTTTTCAAGAGACGCGCCAGCCTCCCCGAGGGCGCTATTGCTTCAGGTGTTGCACGAACCGGCGCTTCGCACGCTCCCGTCCCTAGTGAGGATGGTCAGCTGAGCGAAGTGATGCAGGTTCCTGCCGAGGGACCTGAGGTGCCCACGTTGCACTTGTATGTTGCCCTGGCTAGTCTTACGATCAGTACCGTCATTATCGCTCTTTGCGCCGAAGGTTTGGTCAGTGGTATCGAGTCGATCACATCGGCCGTCAGTGAGGAGTTCATCGGTCTCATCCTTATTCCCATTGTCGGAAACGCCTGTGAGCACGCGACCGCTGTCACTGTTGCCATGAAGGACAAGATGGACTTGGCCATTGGTGTTGCTATTGGATCCTCGATGCAGGTCTCGCTCTTCCTGATCCCTCTGCTTGTTGTTATCGGCTGGGGAATGGGTAACAACGAGATGACGCTTGCCTTCGACACTTTCCAGATTGTTACTCTCTTCGTCGCCGTTCTCCTCGTCAACTACTTGATTGGCGACGGAAAGAGTCACTGGCTAGAAGGTGTGCAATTGATTGCTCTCTACGTGATCATTGCTGTGTGCTCGTTCTGTAAGTTGGAACCACTCTCCCGACATTCTTCTAGGACCTCTTCACTAACATGCGTCGACAGACTACCCCAACGGCACTGGCATTCCCACGAATGGAAGTGCGGCCATAGTATGAGCGTTAGCAATTCGACGCAGCTGATAGTCCGGACTCATTCGTCTAATCACATAATACATCACCCCAACGCTTCCGTTGGTCTTCAAATCACACACATCGAGCTGCAACGGCTTCCTGAATCCTGAATCTTTAATTTCCCCTGTATTAATATTGCGGCACATCGTATAAACCCCATGAGTACCGGAACTACGCTTTAATGCAAAGTGGACTTCTTCCACTTGATTCATTTCGGGATGCCACAATCTGCGACGTTACCTCCGATTTGTCTCTGCAAATCGGACACCCTTTCCTTTACCCTACACTTCCAGGCGAGACTTCGCCATGGACAAGACACCCCCCCTACGACAATAGATGGCGGCAAGGCGTTCTGAGTGTGTTTCATTCCATTTCTTTTTTTTTCTTTTCTTTTTAGCCCTTTTCCCTCTACGTTGTTAATGATTTGAGTATCTTCGGTCTTCTCAAAAGGAGCTACGTCTACTACATTGATGCCTATTTACTATCTTTTCCGCTTTCCTGGAAAAGCCAGTCATTGTATAGTCGTTGTCACTTTTGATATTACACCGAAGACTCTACAAGAATTACGCCCCAGGTCCCCCTACCTATGTTATAGCTCAATGAGGAAAAAGAGAACAAGATACCCCCCGTTGTGACAACAACATAGCAAAGTTAACTTGATGCATTTCGAATGGAAGAAAGATGAGTCTGCGACGAATGGAGAGAGAGAGAAGGAGAGAGCACTTTGTTTCGGGTAGAAACGGTTATTGTTTAAGACATCTTGTGTGTCTGTCTGAAGGGAAGAGAGACGTCCCTTGCTGGGAACATGGGACATGGAGATCCATTCAAAAAGTCACCAGACCAATAATGAAAAAGAACCCTTTTCATGGTGCCAAGTATTGTTTTCGTTCGCATTCCCGCTGTGACGCTTTCCACTCCGCCCGTGACGTGTTTTCACTTGTCATTTTCTAGAAAACACTTGTAATATCTATCTCCTCTTCTCCCTGTTTATTGTGATACCTTAGCACCATCATCCATACAACACTGTGATACCCCTCCCGCAGCTGCTCGGCCCGTCGGTCTCGGCTTCGGCACGTGGGACATGACATTCTGTTGAATCATGGTGGCTGTGTCCTGCCAATGCCGATTTACACAACATGATTCCGATCTGTGCGTGAGGCCACAGTGGTGGCGTTTTCGTTCCGTTTGGAACGTCTGATCTCGATCATCTTGTCCGTGCAAACACACCTACCAACCGCACCACAAGACGAGGCGGAACTCCAAGGCGGAACTCGCTGGCAGGTTTTGGGTAGGTATGATAGTTGGTATGACGACGGGTAGGACGCCCGGCACATGTGCTGCAGCTCAGCTCAGCCGCACGACATCGGGTATCCGCCCGGTGCTACGTGGGAGTTATGGGAGGGAGGCCACTGCTACATGTTTCGGTATATCAGCTGTGCTTTCGGTATTACATACTCCCTAGTACGACCAGGTAGGGAGGGAGGGAGGGAGTAATTACCTCACCATGGAATCAGGAATCGAATCACAGCGCAGCTATCACGCGCAGTAGTGTGCTTCGGCTATGCGGGATGGCACCTCGCATGGGATACTGCCAGCCTGTTAGTTCGGGTATCGGGTTTCTGACTTTTCCAGTCTGTTCTCCTGTACCAATCTGTACGGAGAGGAGTTAGGGAGGGAGGGAGGGATGTCGCACATGATGACGCCTATTGCATCGTACGCGGTTGAGACAGAAGGGAGGAATGGCAGAAAGCTCGCCACGAATGACGACGGTCCGTGAACCGCGACACAGATGGATGGCGAAAGTGCCCTGTTTGATCTCTCTTCCCTGTTTCTGTTCGCCCCTCTGTCCTGTACACCATGACTACAAAATACCGGGTTAGGTATATGGGTTCCCTCACCTGTGCCATTGTCCCGCCCAGTCGGGTTGACGTTGGGCTGGGTTCGGCTTCTTTCCGGGTGCGGTGGCGCAGGTGAGGAGTTAGGGTGCGGGTTTCTTGTTCTACTGGTTGAGACGACGTGAATGGGATTTTCTAGATGCTTGGCATTACACTGGACTACAACAATGTGATGGATTCCGGGATTTCGGATCTTTGGGCATGAAGGGTTTGTTGCCCGCCCTGTTGCGGCCTTGGTGAGACGATGAGGGATGAAGGTGACTGGTCGACACAGTCTCTGATTGAATGGAAAATCTCTTAGGCAAGGTTGAGATGGTAAATGTGAAAATCCTGAACAAGTGGTTTGGATCAAGGTCGGGTAGTTAGGCTGAGCTTCAGAACCCGGACAGGAGGCCTCAAGCTTGGCGATACCAAGTAATCACTAACTTATGACTGATTCAACCTCATGTTGTTACTCGTCCGTACAATCGAAGTTAAAGGGGGATTGTGAAGCATTCGTAACATGCATATCCTGGATGATTGTGAAGTAGAAGCCTGAGGCGCATGGAAATCAATAGACCTGAAGTGAGTTCCACGACTCAAAATGAGGTTTTATCTTGAATGGCATTAAGATCAAACATCTGACTCTCTGAAGTTATTTCGACGTCTAGAAGGGTTATGTCGTGAGACTGTTCGATTGTTTGAGCATAGGGGCTGGTCATCTGTGCCCTTTCTCAGACCCATAGATATGCTCCTCCTACAGTATCATTCTCATATCTTCCAAGAAACTCCATGTAAGATGGTACAGTAGATACAGCATTGAATTCAATTTGTTTGTTGTGCGCCTGTGTAGACTTCGCCTTTCGGACAATGGAACCGTTGCAATCTGTAAGCTTCATGTACGAGAGCGTCAACGTGAGTGAATAGGGGCAATCGTAAAGATCCCCACGCAGTCCGACGATGCATCATCCAGTTATAATGAACTTAGCATCCTTTCTCATCAACATAAACACGAGACCAACAAACCTGATGACTATGAGGTGAGGTTCAGTAGCACTATCACCTGAACGAGCTTTCACCATGAGATGACTTCGAAATCGTCTGAAAAACAATGAGTCGAAACGGTGAAACTCAACACCGCGTGGTTGCGTGGTCGCCTATTCATCTCACAGGTGCATATCGGTCGGCCCAGTCAGTACTATGTACTAACAAGTCATGATAATTTTCCCAACGAGAATACAGTAACGTGTTGAGGATGGCCATCAACGTTCAGGGGTAACGGTTGAGCACGCATTGTTGGCATAGCCCGTGCCTGGATCACAAACTCCATGTGACGCCTTTGTGGTTAGTTCAAGATCGAACTTGAAGTTGAGGGAGATATCTAGATCGGACGATGATGTCTGTACGCTGACAATCTGACATAGTAGTCAAGTGACATTCACACAGGAGCGGAGACGAAGCCATCGTGATCAGTTGACCGACTGACCGTATACACAAAGGAGTTGCCTGGATTTTCATGACAGGAGTGTACATTTCAACGCAAACCGAGAGGATAGTACGTGAGTCTCACGGGAAACGTAGCAACCGGTGAGCAACTCATACGTCCCAACACACTGAGTAGCTAATCACAATGAACAGGCAGCAAGAGCAACAACATCACGTCCTCAGAGCAGACTTGTAGTGACTACCTAGCCATCAAAGTAGGTATTTTTGGAATTTATTAGTTTCTGGTCTACCCATTAACCCACCACAAACGCCGAATTCAGGTGAACGACTATGCTAAATTGTAGCCATGTAAAGCAGGCGACTGAACTCGCCAGCTCTGGGTCCGGACGAGTAGTGATCCCATGAACGCCCATTAATAATTGTCTTCTGACCGTCAAGGGGTTGACTCCGATCATATCAGGAGGTTCACCATGTGTTCAGGCCACGAACCCCATAGCATAGGCCTGTCCCCGAGACGGGCGTTGACAGGGGCCAAGATGCGTAGGCGCCGACGCTTCTCGTCGACATCGGCTACATATACGAAACCCATGATGTTCGCGTCCCGAATAACATCGGGCGCATCGTGCACGGATGCACATGCCACCGCTAGGACGCAATTCTGCATCATCATTGATGGCTCAGCCTTCTCGAGCATATCTGCCGGTGTAGCTCCTTCATCGTAAGTGATGCCGCTGCTGTCTGTGCCAGTACTGGATGGAGCTTCATAGAAAGTTAGTCAACACTCATCATCTCTCCGAGAATAGCAACTACAGTAGAATAGAAGAACTCACCCTCATTGATCCGCCAAATCGACACAGTCGCAAAGTCCACCTGCTGCGTAAACGGACTAAGCGTCATCTTTGCCGTGCCGAAAAAGTACTCCTTAATGGCCGACTCACGCACATGCTGCATGAACGCCTCGTCCCGCTCCATGACGCCGCCCGACTTGTCCAGCGCCACGACCGTGATCGTCTCGCCCACCGTCGTAGTCTGTCCGGAGAACCTCTTATGCATCTCACTTCCCAGACGCTCGGATCCGAGCACCACGATGATGTTGACTGAGAACTCCGCCACGATGTGCGCGACATAGTCGTAGTATGTAGCTGCCCTCGCTCCACTGGGCACGCCGCCCGTGTCGATGAGCATGCCGGACGTCTTGACGGCAGTGTCTTCAACAAGTCTTGACGTAGACGCCACAGCGAGTCGGCCGAGCATGCGCTTGAATAGTCTCGGGTTATCGTCCGGTTGCGGTAAACCGTAGTAGTACGCGAGGGGCAGCTTCACGGGGATAGCGCTCGCACCACTGCTAGGTAGACTGCCCCAATCCGTCGTGATATCGATGAGCGTCGCGAAAACGGCAGCACTCAGCGTTCCAGGAAGCGTAAGCATGCCCTCGCGAGAATCGGTGTTCACGACAAGAGGTTGACTACCCATGCGCGTCGCCCATGACGCGAGCGTGCGCACGAGGCTCGACTTGCCCGCATTCGGAGGTCCCACAACAAGCACGCGCGGTCCCGTCTGTCCCGTCCGCTGGGCCACCGAGCGCAGCGAGCAAAGCTTGAAGTGCAGATTCAGGTAGCTGACCAAGGGTGTCTCGTCGGCGGTCGGTTCGGACGTGTACGCATCGTATGTGCCTGTCGAGGGCGCCGTGATCTCGAGGGTGCAGCCATGCCAGGTGTTGATCTTGGACTTGGTCGCCGTGAAGCTGTAGGGTGTGTTGGGGGCCAGCTCCGTGCCGTCTTTCTCGGCCGTGCCGGACGCGAGCTTGATCGTCAGGGTCGAGCCATGCGGCACCTCGAAGCGGTACTCCCAGTACGGTTCGAGTGTCTGTGTTGTCGTCGGAGCCGCGGCAGCTGAAGTTGCAGCAACGGTTGGGGCCGCCTAGTAGTTGCGTGTTAGCCGGGACGGGCTCGTCTGAGAGACGCGGTCGGGAGAACCTACTGCTGGAGCCAATTGCCCCAAGCCTGGAATCGACATGGTTACTTCATTGCAAGGGAAGTAGGTAGTTGTAGGGAAGACGGCTGGGACGATTTCCAGTTCTGTACCTACAGCTGGGAGGTTTGAGCTTTGGTGGGGGCCTTGACGGGTAAAATACAAGTACCTGTTGCGTACCTTCACGGCGAACTGTGGGCACGTGTCTACCCGGAAATACGTTTACACTCTTGACTTACAACCTGAGGTCAAGTCCAAGTCCCACAACTTCAGATCAACATGTGACTCTGCATCGGGCGCTGTCTATTTCATTGTATGTTATTTTCATAGTAAGTACGAAGTAGGTAGGTAGGCATACAGTATTATATACAGCGATTCGTATCATGTACAAGAGAGAACGATGCCACCGAAGCAAGGAATCATAATTCATGAATTAAGTGAACGCTCTATATGACCATGCCATGCCATTCCATGCCCCTGGTTCCCCTCCGACCTAAGAGCGGCTCTATCTAGACGTAGTGTACGATAGGTATATGGCAAGAACGCAGCAAAGGGGGTATCTACGCAGCAAACACCAGCTAAAAACAAGCGTTGCATGAAACGCCTCTTCGCCTCCCCCGACTATGCGGCTGCTAATGTACCGCCGAACCCTGCATCTTCTAAGTATACCCTTTCTTCTTTCAGATAGTCCATCCTGAACTATCCGGAGCGTCGCTGACCGTACAACCTCTCATTATTCCGAGAGTTTCTCAAAAATGTTCGCTAGACTTCGGACGCCGAGCAGCACCTCCTCGTCCGGTCCTAAGCCCGGAGTCCACTCGGAATGCGCGAAATCGATCATCTTCAATGTGTAAATGTGAGGGAATGTCGACATCTCCACGAATTCATCGTCATCGTCGTCCTCGCTTTCCTCGCCTAGCACCGCGTCCCCGGGGAACGGTTCGTCCACGAACCGGAGCTCCGCCTCACTTATGCCGATGCCGCTATCCACTCTATGGTTAGAGGCAACGGCTCGTGGTGACACTCTCTTGTTCGATGGCATAACGGCCGCGGGCTCATCGGATTCGGTCTGTTCCGTGTCTGACTCCTGCGCTTTTGCCTCCTCTATAGCGGCTCGCAGCGCGGGCCCATCTCCTTCAAAGACAAACAGGAGACTCGAGGAATACATGCGACTCTCTTCGTTTTGCAAGACCTCCTCGACCCTTCGAAGGTCCCTAGCAAATAGACCCGCAACCAACTTCCCCAGGTCTTCGTCAATACCGGCGGCCTCGTTGAAAATGAACAGCTTGAGCGCTTCCACCAGATTCGAGTCGTTCACATCGTCGCGGCCCCAGAGCTTGCTATATATCATGAATCCTTCATCATTCAGTCCCTTGACGTTCGCGGTGGGTTCTTCCGTCCCGTCAGGCGTGGGATATGAGGGCACGGTGCCCATGTACACCTGCATGCCGGCGATGCGAAAGCCGAAGTTCTTGTGTGTGGTGCTCTCTGTAATTTTGTCAAAACGCAACTTCTTTTCCGGTGACGCATCACTTGACCATAGCTGCCTGCCCATCTTGGCATCCATGATGTTAGGCTTCTTAAACCCATACGATGCGTTCAAGAGAGCGATGGCGCGATCTGTCTTGATTGCACCTGGCCGCTTCCGACTGCCATCTGGAGCGCGCTCGTCCGCGCTCGGCGCATCAGGGGTGAGTAGGTCGCTCGGGCTAGCTGCATCGGAAGCAGTCGGGCTTAAGCCCACATCCATGTGAGATCTCAGTTCCTCCTTGAGTCCCTTGGGAATCTCAGCATGCTCTATGAGGCTGGGAAGCTGCTTATGTATTGAGGCGGCTGTCGTAGTATTGAGCAGGGCGAGGCTGCCGCAGTAGACAGGAATAAGCTCGGCAAACTCGGGATGGAACTTCGTCGATTCGTAGAAGTCAACTTCAGCCTGAGTGCACGGTTTGACAAACAGTTCACCGTCGGCGTCGCACATTGTGCCATCACTTGGGACGATCCAGAGTCAGCAGAATATCCAGACAAGGAGGGGGGAGGGGGGACTACTGACTGTCCCGCCACGGCATGTTTGTAGTTGACCAGGTCCTGGTGCTTCGGGACAACTTTACGCTTAGATTTAGTCGGGGTCGTCTTGACTCGCTTCATCTCGCGCACACCTGGACTGTTCAACGTACTGGTCGGCGATGAACGCGATCTCTTCAAAGGAGCCGCCATGTTGTTGGATATACGAAATACGGTGATCGATGCTTAGTGATTATTGATGTGGTCGAGTGTGAGGAGTACAACCGGCTGAAGCGTCGGGGAAGAGGGGTATCAATTTATGTATGGGAATCGACTCTCGCTAATCCAGAGTATCATAATATTATTACTGTAAGCCGTCTGGAGTCGTATCAAAGGAATAATATCATGTGTCAACGACGGGAAGGCTTGTGACAAGACCGGTTGAGAGAGGAGGATGGTAGAGCGTAGAAAGGTCGGGCGAAAAACGATGATTCGGAGTTGTCACAAGACCAACGCAGGGGGAGGTCAAGAATGCTGAGGGAGGGATGAGGAGTCGTGTGAAGATGAAGGTCAGAGGGTCAGGCGGAGGTTGACATGGCATTATTATTAATTTAAGACTTCGCAGCTCCAGTTTCCATTTGAACAGGTATGCCTATGTACCTGCCACCTACCCGCACATACCGCCTACCTGGGAGTCCTCCGTCGTGCTTGCCGCTGCTGCGCCTGATCGCTTCTCGCAGTCCGTATTCCGCCCGAGGTACAGAGTACCATGTACAAGTACCTTTGCCGTTTACCTAACGCCTCGTAGCACCAAGTACACACTACCGGTAGCGTGCCTGCTAACCACATCAGGGGCGCTAGTATTATTCCTCACATTTGCAGGTGAGATGTACCTACATGATGTACAGGGCAGATGTGACAGGTTCCCAGGTGAAAGCCTGGATAGGTACTGCCGCACATGGGCACCAGCCCTTGCTTCACGATACAAAGCGGTAGCCTAGGTAGGTAGGTACGCAAGTATTTACCTAACGGGAACTGTCCAAGCCTCAAGATGAAAAACCACCGTGGAGCTTTCACATTCCTCCTGGATCTACAGATTACAGGATACTGTCATAATCACTGTCATAATCATCCCGTAATTCCGTAATTCCGTATACGGAGGTACAGAATCCGTCTAATACTACCCAATGTGCACTAGTGTGGCGATTCGTGAAAAGGTAGTCTCAAGGTACTTGTACTATACTGTAAGCCTCAATTACCGCCAAATTGTCGGTGTCAGTCCGGTTTACAGTACACAAAGGAACTTCGTCATAGCACGTCGCAGTGGGGGGCGCAGTTCCCAGGTTTAATTCGCCCTGTTAGCCTCGGGCGCAACTAGTGTAGGTACCTAGTGTACCTATTGGACCCGGGGCCACGGGATTCCCTTGGCCCAGAATCGCATCTTCAGCTGGGCCTCATTTTTTTTTTTTTTGGTGAGACACTTTGTATGGACATCTCGGAGTTCCTGAATCCTCCCTACCAGAAAGAAAGCTCAGCCACACTGATAGTCACACCGATATCATCTTTCCGTTCCCGTGCCGGCACGCGCCGTGGGACGCACGCACATAAGGTTTGTGACAGACTTCATCATCGCCAGGATGAGAAGACGACGTCACAATGCCTCATTGCCTCCCTTGTCTGATGTCCTGACGCACCAGACCTAGGTACCTACGCTATCACGTTGCCTCGCGGCGAGTTGCATGCCTTCCGCGTGTTTGCAGGAACGTGAATCTCTGCGTGGATGAGGCACGGGGTTTGATGTTTCGTTTGCAAGCAACAAGAGTGTAACAGAGAGGTAACCCATATCATCCTGTACCCGATTACCCTCAACTGGTACTGTTTAATCCGTTAGGTAGTGTTGTTTAGTAATGTGCGGATGTTTGGTGAGTGTATTCCGAATTCCATAACTCGGATGTATCAAGCAGCACCGGAATACGGAGTGAGAATATCTACGGAATAGATCCCCCCCTAGTGCCGATCACGGTTCCGGCGTTACGGTCCCAAGTTTACGGATTACGGTTCCGTGTTATTCAGGTTACGGTTCCGGGTTAGGTAATCAATGAACATCCATTCCATCAGCGAATGGTCCAGCTTGGGCACACTTTGGGGCAGTCGCGTCCGTTATTTAATGGCAGTACGAATTATGGCCGGTCGTACTGCACACCGATCCAAACTTACCTAGGTACCTGTTATAATGGTATGTAGTATCGTTATGCCGGCAGGTACGACCGGTCGTCTGTTCAGACTTGACAGGTAGAGGGCAGGCACCTACCTACGTAACTGCGTGCGTGCGTACCTTCCTCCCTCCCTGTCTGCCTGCCTGCCTGCCTACTATGTGCCTGCCTCATGTACCCGACCTGTTTGTTGTCTACTTACTAGGTACTTCCCGTAGTTCCCCTCCAAGTTTGCTTCTCTGCCACTCTCCTCGTAACGACAACTTCTGAACCGTTTCACTGTCTCCTCGTGTTGTTCATCCATCTCCGTCGCTATATCCGATTTCTCCGTTGTCTCGCTACCATCCTTGTCTTGCTCATCTCTACTCATCACTCCTTTTCTCCCGTTCACCCTTACTACTACATTAATTCCATTCTTACCCCAACTTCGCACTGTTGCCTCGTGCCCAACACACTCGTCGATTGGTTGCATCGCATTCACTCGTACAAGCTGTCTGAGTTCCCCACGGACTCATCTGACAGCATCATGGAAGCGATGGCTTCAGAATCCGGTACGGAGCAGCCCGAGCAGCCCGAGAAAGTCGAGCAAGTCGAAAACTTCGAGCCAGGCAACGATACCGGGACCACCCCGGTTGTCACCACCAGCCCGACAACCTCCGAGGCCTGTCAGCCCAGCATTGATTCAGGTGTCGTAGATGGTGAAAATATGCCGGGCGTCGAGAGCGTCGCGGGTGTTGAGGGTGTCGAGGGTGCTGAAGAGCCAGCTCCTGGTGATAACCCTAAGAAGAAGAAAAAGAAGAAGAAGCGACCTATGAAGAGCCTCAGAAATATCACCGGCTTCGAAGGTAATTATGGCTGTATCACACTCACCCTGCGTATTCACGTACTTACTATCTTCCAGAGTACTATGCTGATCCCCCCACCACGCCCGCCGAGGCCTTGAAGGAGAAAGAGGAGATTTATAAGCCGTAAGGGAGAATCCCCATTTATCTTGCCAGGTTCTAACTAACGTCGTTCTAGTTCGCGACCCTTCGCTGAGTGAGTGATGCCCCAAATACAATAAGGCAATCCATCTAACCTTTTAAAGTCGCATCGAAGAATGCATCCAGCGATATCGAGCACGCCGTCGTCTCAACAATGATCGTACGAACATGTTCAACCGATATCTTTACCTTGGTGGAATAGATTGCTCGCCACGCCAGTTCAACGGCATGGTCAACGACAAAGATGCTATGGCTGAAGCCGATGCAGACGGAATTCGCTTGATGACGGCAGTTGACTTTATTGGTCCCAGCACTGGCCGATTCTATGACCCCGGTTCACCAGAGGGTTGGGAAGTTGACTTCGAGGCAGTTGTCAAGGGTTTTCTGTACGTTGAACAATCAAGCCTTTTCAGTTCTTTCACTGATGCACTCAACAGCTCCCGTACCATTCCCGACTGGTACATGTATGATGCCGAAGCCAACAAACTGGCTGCGGACCTTATCAAGAACTTCTTGAACTACGTTTTGATGCACAATGTGTGCCCCGAGTACACTGAGCAAATCCAAGCAGCTCGCCTGATTTGCGACATTGCCCCGACCCAGCTTCAATACATGCATGAACTCATGTTCACGTTTCCGGGAACCTTCAATGGTGCGGCCCGACGTTTGTTCTGCGAAGGCGGCGTGAATGACCTCGAAAATGACGAGAATGCCGAGGCTTTCAACGCATTCCGCTTCACTACCCTCGTGTGGGCAGTCACGCCAAATGCTCAGCTGATTAGAGATAAACTCATGGGTATTAACGACCCAACTAGCATTCATGTCGTCTCCACGACTAAGGGTACCTGCGAAGTTGTCGAATTTAAGCGCCCTTCGAAGAAGAACAAGGCGACCGTGGATGAGCAACTGGCCAAAATAGTCCCGGGCCTCACGTTGAAGCCTGCCGGTTTTATTCGCGTGATACCTGGTATCATCGCGCATGGTTGGAGCAATTTGCCCCGCCCAGATGAGGTTGACTTCAGCAATGCTCCGCGTACGGAGTATGTGCTTGAAGATGAGATTCTGGCCAAAATGGCGGTCGGAATGAAGTTTGAAATGACGGTGTGCGAGCTCGATATCGGCTTGTCTTTCATCAAGGAGGTCCATGAAGTGCGCGTCCCCTTTGATATTCTTCTGCCCCAGCATCTTATGACGGAGTGGAAGGAACCAGCCGAAAAGACGCGACCGGCACCCTCAGTTCATGACCCCCATTCAGAAGACAGAGAGATGGAGGCAGATATGCGTGTTGATGACTAGGTCGAGCATATGGGTATATGTGGCAAGATGGAAGGGGTGAGTAGGGGTGACATAGCAGAGTCTTGTCTGGCAGAACAATCGATCTGATCCCTGAGTTTCAACAATCATCAAGAAGCTGTCTAATCTCTGTGAACTAGGTAGTTTCCATAGCTCCCAAAAAAGCAAAACAGATGACAACAAAACTCCAACCCACATGATGTCTTAAGCTCAGAATGTGTTTGGACTTGACTCTAATCCTCCGGTATGAAGGCTTCATATATCACAGCTGCAACAAGTCTTTGTCGGATCCGATACAGTGCTGTTTCAAAGCCGTTACGAGTTACGAGAAGCCTTTGAACAATGTCATCACCTTTCCTCGAGTTCGTACATCACATATCACACACGCCATCCATCACAACAAACTCAAAGCATGCATGTTTGTCATAAGACTCACTACTGATTAGTTTCTTTCTTTCTAGCTAATTATCATAATACGCCGAGCATAGCGCGCGCAAAGCATTCCCCGGTCCGTCCATCCATCCAACCATCAGTCCGCCGGTTCCAAAACGACAAGTAGACAGACATGGCGACTTTTTTGTTTTGTTGGCATGAGTTAAGAGTAAGATAAAACAAAACAGCAAAAGCATAGCATAGCAACTACAAGGGAACAAAAGGGTATCGTGTTGTTGTTATCGTACCGTTGAGAGGCCACCGGAAAAGGGAAAAGCAGGTTCCGATCCATTCAAATGAACAAAACAAAAGCCAGGAAAACCCCCCCTTTTTTCGCCCCCCGTCCGCGCGTTGCTCCTTTCCTTCCAAACCAACACCAGTCGTTGAACCCGTTCATTAAGGCCAATCCGCATGTTTTTGTTTCTAACAACCGTAAAAAAAAGTCTCTCAGTCTTGCCTGTGACTGAACTGAGGAGGAGCACACATTCTCAGAGGTGGAAATTAACCGATAGGGTAGGGAAATAAAGGGAACGGAAGTATTATCTGTGTCCCAGCATCGCGGGATATCTCGCGTTAGGTTGGCTGAATGCCCATCGAGTGGGACACAGTTGGTGTGTGGATTAGATACATTATTCTTCGAATCAAAGGCGGTGACGGTGTGGCGATCTGGGCGAGGCGGCTGCTGGTGGTAAGCCATGGCCTCCAGTGCGCACAGAATTAGTAGACTTTGGGTAAGACTGGGACGGAGAAGATTGCATCTGAGAAGATCGGGCCGTGGTTCCAGCACTCGGCTCCAGGATCTGAATAGGCCCCTGAATAGGAATCGACTGCGGCAGAGGACCTTCAGGCTGATAGGCAATGAAGGCATGTGTGCCGTGAGACTGATCAGGAGTAACCTGAACCAAAGGGCTCGAGGCAAAAGCCGAAGAAGATGGGCTCGGCTCGGTAGGGGTAATGATGGTGGGAGTCTTTGGAATTAGGGCATCAACCTTGGGTTCCATTGATACATATTGATAGTCTGGGTCGAAGTCCCTCGGTGGACTTGCGTCTGCGAGGTTTACGATAGTATGATGCATAGGAGGGTGCATCGGGTGCTGCATAGAAGGCTGCATAGGAGGCTGCATTGTAGGCTGCACAGGTTGTACGGGAGTAGACCGAGTTTCCGTGACAACTAATGGGGGCAAAAGCGGTTCGTTCTGGGAATCCTCTGCCTTAGGTGGAGGCATAGCACCGGATATGTTACCGGCTTCAGTTAGCATTTGGGCCCTAAGTCTCGCTTCCTTTTGCTCCTGGGTCACGACCTTGATCTTGATCTTCTTCACGTCGTTTGTAATCTGATCAAGACCCTTAGTAACAGAGCTCGCCGAAGGCGAAGTCACGGTACTTTGACTCCGCGAGGATGGGGGACGAGGTGCCGCTTTCACGGATTGTCGCTTGGCGGCCACAGACGTGCGCGTCTTCTTCACATCTACACTCGTAGTAGTTGTGTGGGTAGTTACACTCATAGAAGAGACGGGCCGCACACTCATGGAGCTGACTGGTCGGGTAGAAGCAGCGGAAGGCATCTTTTCGTCATTTACAGCGCTGCTAAGAGTAGTAGCCATGCTGGACCTTCTGCTTGCTCCAGTAGAACCTTGCGCCGAGACAGTACGAGTAGAAGCCTGCGAACTTTGTGAGAATGGTCCCTTGAATTCCTGAATGTGTGAACTTACCTTTGAAGCGGCGGTAGCAGTTGATCCTGTAGCTGTTCTACGTCGCGATGAAGTGCCTTCTTCATCCTCCTCGGCATAACTAATTGGCTTTCTCTCACGGAGAGACCTTGTTGGAGCTGCCGAAACGTCACTAGCAGCGTTTGTCGTGGTTGGCGCTGCCGCCTTTTTAACCTTGGGCACTTCAGGATTCAGATCCGCATGCGTGTAGCTGTCGACCTGCCGACTCTTCGGGATGAGCAACTTGCTTAATTCGTAGGCTGCCGCAGTCCAAGGAACATCAGGCGGGGCTGTTGGCGTAGGCGATCGAGGAGCGACGACGTGAGACGACGAAAGATTCGACGCACTACGGCGAAGCCTAGCCACCTCTGTCATCTTTGCATTCGAAGCTTGCGTCGGCGAAGAATAGTTTCCAGGCGCGATGTTACGCGGCTTCTTGGGTTCTGGGGGCAGGCCGACTCTGGCGGCGTCGAAGAGGTCAAGCTCAGGAGCCGACCACCAATTCGGATTATATAGAGACTCGTAAGGTTTCAAGGACGCCACATTGCTCTTGTTCAATGCACCCTGCCCGTTGGCTAATCTGGCTTTACTCTCCATTTCCTGGTCGAGGTCATATGCTCCTTCACTCTTGGGAGCTACCGAGTCAGTTGGTGCCAAACCACTCAAATGGCTGAGCACTCCGGAGTAAAGAGCTCTGTCGCTGTAGCCGCCCTCGAGGACACTGATGACACGTCCACCGACGGAGAGACCCTCCTCGGACGCGATCCGGACGACATCTCTCGTGAGCTGCGCATAGAACTCGGTCGGCACATTTACCTTGTGACGTTGCATTCCAACCCCCTCCCATTCACTGGCGTCGAACCCGGCAGAGAGAAAGATTGCAGCTTTTGGCTCTTGGCCAGCAGCGCGAAATCGTTCCGTCTGCAGTTGGAGGAATTTACGGGTCTTTTCGAGAAGGACAGAATACTTTGACTCGTAAAGCTTCCAGAATTCTGCGTTCGACTTCCATTCCTGTAGATGCACATTCCAGATGGTCTGTCCGTGAGCATTGTCAATGCACAAACTCGCGTTCTTGACCTTGTCTTCGTCGCCACCTTCGCAGGGGTACGAGTTAATGTCGTGGACGCTGAAATATCCAATGGATGTCTTTTTCCAGCTGGCGGCGTTCTTGGCCAGTCCACGCTTGTTGTGAAGCCAGGCGATTTGTTGTGATCCGTCACCGTGATGCAAATCGAAGTCAATAATAGCCGCATGAGTCATGCCGTGGTTCAGGATGCCATGCATGATTCCAACGTGCACATTGTTTACCCAGCAGAAACCGGATGGGAAGTTGGCCGAGCAGTGGTGGCCAGGGGGTCGTACAGCGACGAAGGCACGTTTGTGGGGCGATGATGAGAAGACTGTGTCCACGGCTTCGCAGACAGCACCCAATGCGCCCTCAAGAGCATTGAGTGTTTCTGGGCACAAGTAAAGGTCACCTTGGTGAAATGGCTCCGGAGGTTCCGCGTCGGATCCTCGGTTGATCTCGGGTCTTGCGAGTTCGTTTCCATTGATAGCTAGCTTCTCTTCGGCCGAATCGCACATCATCTTCAGTTCGTCCATCCACTTGCTGCCGTGGACGTTGATAACCACAGGCGATGAAAGCGAGACTTTGCGTGTGGTTTTCTGGATGCGGAACGGAATGCTGGGCAGGGATCTGGGATCGAGGGTCTCTGTGATGGGATGTTTGCCTTGGCAGTGTCTCTCACCCAATCTCACATATGCGAGTGACACGCCGAGGATGCAGGCCTGTATTCTTTCAGGCCGCTCAACAATTGTGTTAAGTAGATTCTTAGAGGCGCGTGGTCTAGAGAACCGGTGGCCATAGCAGTCGTCATGCAAGATGACGATTGTTTCGGTGGGCTGGTCATTGGCGTTGCCGTGCAACTGCTCCAGCTCCTTGGTGAGATACCCGCTCGCCACCGAAGAAATCCGACGCGAGAGTTTCTCTTCGTTAGATTCACCGTAGATGGGGGATAAGGTGGAAGCCGGTAGTTTTCCCGCGGTCGGAGAGAGGTAAGAGTTAGAACTGCCCCTTCGCGACGCGGTACGGCTGGCAGGGCGGCCATTAGCCGAGTAGAGAGAGTTGACGGAGGATTTGCGAGCGAGGCCAGGGGGAGATGTGGATGAAGGCTCTTGTAAGCCATTCAGGTTCGCTCTGGTCAGAGGGCTACGCGGTGTTACTCGTGGGCTAGAAGAAACGAAGGATGATCGTCGGCGGTCATCGAGATTAGAAGGACTGTTGGAGCCCGATCGCGTGGCGGCAAGGGAGAGTTTGTTTAGAGACTGTAAGAGCTCGTGATCATGAGTATTGCCATCGAGATGGCCTACGGACGAGGCGGGTCGTTGAGCCTGTCTATGCTCTGGGGACGCCATGTTGGAGTTGGCTGGACATGCGAACCAGTTTGAAGATGCAAAACGAAGGTGAAGATGACTCGGCAGCGACAGAAGTCGAGGGTCCTGGCGGAGTACCCAGAGAGGTTTATATACACCGCGGGAGGAGCAGGACGGAGAGAAGTGGTCAACTGTACAGTACGCAGACTTATTACTATGGGTGGGTAGAAAAGAAGTACGAGTAGAGGAAAAGAGGAAAGGTATAAGGTCGTAGCAGCAGTACGCCGAATGAACGGATTAGAGATATGTAAAGTAATATGTAGGCAGGTCGGATGTCAGGGTCTAACTCGTGGCAAAAGGGAAGGCGTGGTGTGGTGCACGAAGTACAAACGGAAGTTATGATGTACAATGTAAACAAACATGAGAAAGTACCGGTGATGTACTGCGTGTACTTCGTAATCCGTAAAGCTCAATATAAATTCACGGTTTGGCCCGAAGCTACTAACTCGTGCTACTCGTGCTCCTGTGCCCCATCTTTTTCGGATTCGCTGGCGCTCACCAACTAACGGCCAACTAGAGACAACGCCAGCGAATCCGAAAAAGATGGGGCAGCTGCGAGTGCCTAATCAAAGAAATCAAGCAAGCGCGTCAACGCGACCCCCCGTCAGTCCTTCCCTGTCAGTCCCCCGTGAGCCAGTGGAGACACACCCCCTAGACCAGATGCTAGCGCAGGCCCCATGAGGCCCCATTAACTGTAGAGCGTTCCGTATTCCGTAGGCTCAGGAGGTCCTAATTTACTACGGAAGTTGCATCTGAAATGACCGCGCAGGCCAGGAAACCGCGGTAGAGCAACGGGCAAGTACCTACATCATTGCACAATCATCCAAGGCGACCAGGAAGGAACGGATCATATATGCGTCTTTTATTTTATCCCGAATAGCCCGTAATCCGTAATATACTTGCAATCCCTATTCTTATTATAATATTCTCCGTTGTGCACAAGCTCTCTTGAAGCTCATGCTCAAGCTCGAGCCGGAACTGGAGCTGGAACATGGAGCTGGATCTGGATCAGATTGTCCCGTCCCGTCTCTGCTTAGTACGATTTACTAAGACCAACAGACAGAACTTCATCACGATCATACAGTCGGCTCGGGATGTTTCGAGAGAAGCCCCCATGATGTGGCAGCGTATCATCGACAGAGAGTATCTGCCAGGTACGGAGTATCATCACCAATGCTCACAAAGAACCTCCCGTCTCATGATGTGGCAGAGTCTCGTCGAATTGGGAGGTCGCAACAAGATCTGACGGATGGAAACCAATATTCACAGCCAGAACCCTCGTGAGATCCTTCAATAGTAGGCACTACCGTAAAACGACAACGGTGGGCAACGGTTCGTTGTTATTTTTTCTGGTCCCTTGACTCTCCTTCAGCAGACTCGCCCTGCTAATACTGCTACAGTCTACTCGTACGTACCTACATACTACGCAACGCAGCACTTTACTATAGGCCTGTTTCTGTATCGCTACTAGACCGGGCGAGTCGCAGCTGCATATTACACTAGATTTGCAAATAACTTCAACATAACGATGTTTGGTCTCTTGGCGATTTCTTGGCTGCGCCGTCGTCTTAAATGAGCTGTGATATGGATTGGGGTCTCTTCTCCACTGCCCCGTAATCCGTTAAGTACCGCATTCCGGGGCAATTCTACCGGACCGTCTACCGTCTACCGGACCGACCAGGGCCGACACGTCTTGGATGACCCGTGGGCCGTGGGGACGGTGGGTCAGCATATGATGATGGATCGTGGGGGAGATGGATCATCATCATGGACCTGCACGCAAGGACTTTGCTACGTAGTGAAGCGGAACCCCGGGTGGACTGGGTGGACTGGGTGGACTGAGACTGCAGGCAAGTAGGCGGCCTGCTTGCCAACGTGCACACAGTATCCCAGTTATCCCAGCATCCCAACATCCCCAGTACCACACCGGCAAGCGATCGCAACGTAGCTACTGCTACGCCTTCCAAGGCCATTCAAGAAACAGGAGGCTGGTCACATGGGCAGTTCAGGCATGCAGTTTTGCTTTGCGATGAATTAATCACGCTTTCCGATCGACTACGGCACAGATAATGCGTGTCTGAGGTGAGAGAGATAAAGGGACGGGACGGAACGGGACAGCAAAGGTGATGCGTGTAAGTCCCTTTGCCTCGATCTGGATGCCCATCTGATTCTTATATTCGTACACGCGCGGTGGCAGGGGGGCCAACCCCTGTTGATCGTGAACATGGGACGTTCTCTGCTCACCTTGATGCTAACCGTTCTCATCGAGCAAGCAGCACTCCCAAGGGGCTATCTATTCCGTAAAGCATACTAGACAGAAGCATTGCATGAAGGTGAGAAGAAGCATGTAGGAAGTAGGAGGATGGTCGCGGTGAGTAAGAAGACCGGATGTAAGTCACAGACACAGACGCTGGTCCATTGGGGAGTCCTGGACAGATCCAATTATTCCCTTCCAATTGACTAATGAGCGGTTGCGTCGACGCAGCAGGAAGGGGAAGAAAGAAGAAGCGGAACGGCAAAGAAGCGGAAAAGAACATACGAACGAACGAGAAACGAAACGATAGCTATGCATATACGATCTTGCAGCAGGTCATCAGATGTACTTCGTCGAGTGTAGAAATGATGGGACGCGATGGGCCCTGAGTACGTGGCTAGCTCAATATCTAACGCTGAATTATCAATTATTTGCGCCATCATTGAATTTGCAGACCGTCAGAAGTCTGGCGGCCGTGTTCGGCCCGGTCGATCCCGGGGACACGGCGGTGTGGGTGCTTCCAATCGCTGCGCTCTGTTTTCTCCCATCCCGTTTTCCACCCGTTTTGACGTTTTGACCTGGTCAACCTTACCCGTTCCCCCAGGTTCCCAAGTTTCCCAACGCGGCTTCCGTAGGCACGCGCAAGTCGTTGCTTGCCCCTCCATCCGATGCATTTTAGGTAGGTAGGGATCCCTTAACTTCACGGCATTTATGTGCTCCGTTCTCCGTACGCGTGCTTAGTTAGCACCGCCTAGCACGGCCTACGCAGCTCATTTAAACGCTATTACGCTAACTCCAGAAGCTAACTGGCGCTAAGCTGCCGACAAAATATCACCCGCTAGACTGCTTCTGGATTTATAAGCAAACGATCACATTCACATCTGCATCTTCATTCATTCATTCTTCCGTCATCAAACAGCAACTTGCTCTCAATTCGTCTAGCCTAACAATCTAGAACATTGTTGTCATTAGCAGACAAAATCACACAAAAAAGGAGAACGAAACAGAAGAAGGCCCTATCCATCATCATGGCCCCGTCTCTCGAGGAGCCGGAGTCCGTCCAAGACGTCCTCGACAACCCGCTCAAGGCCCGTCCGCAACTCGTCGCGCCCGAGCCCGAGCACTGTCCCGGCCCCGAATCCGAGGCGGCGGGCAAAGCAGACTCGTGCGCCGGATGTCCTAACCAGGCCATCTGCGCGAGCGCGCCCAAGGGCCCCGACCCGGATATCCCGCTCATCACGGCGCAGCTCGCCAACGTGCGCCACAAGATCCTCGTGCTGTCGGGCAAAGGTGGCGTGGGCAAGAGCACGTTTACCAGTCTGTTGGCGCACGCCTTTGCGACGGACGAGGCGCGCACCGTGGGTATCATGGACGCTGATATCTGCGGACCGAGTATCCCCAAGATGATGGGTGTTGAGGACGAGACGATTCACGTCAGCAGTACCGGGTGGTCGCCTGTCTGGGTCTCTGATAACTTGGCGGTCATGAGCATTCAGTTCATGCTGCCGAATCGCGACGACGCTATAATATGGCGCGGTGCGAAGAAGAACGGTCTTATCAAGAAGTTCTTGAAGGAGGTGCAGTGGGGCGAGATGGATTTCTTACTCGTCGATACGCCGCCCGGCACGAGCGATGAGCATCTCAGCATCAATAGTTTCCTGAAAGAGAGTGGCATAGATGGCGCGATAATGGTCACGACACCGCAGGAGGTGTCTTTGCTCGATGTGCGGAAGGAGATCGACTTCTGCCGGAAGGCGGGCATCAAAGTGTTGGGTCTCGTGGAGAACATGAGTGGGTTTGTGTGCCCCAAGTGCACACACGAAAGTCAGATTTTCAAGGCTACGACCGGCGGTGGTGCGGCGTTGGCAACGGAGATGGGTATTCCATTCTTAGGCGAGGTACCCCTGGATCCTCGGATAGGAATGTCGTGTGATTATGGCGAGAGCTTTTTTGATCATTACCCGGACAGCCCGGCTTGTACGGCGCTTAAGCGTGTCGTCGAGGGGTTATCAAGAGCGATTGGCGAGGAAGTCTCGCCCGAATAGACTACAGGAAGAAAAATTAAAGCGAAAAAAAATAAAATAAAAGCTACTTGCGAAGATCTAGAAAGCTCCGATGTCCCGAGTCTTGAATCAGCGACGGCATCACGCGTATTCCGGTCTTGGTTAGGACCCAAAACGATCTATTTCTGTTCCCTTTCTGAAGTATAAGAGCACCATTTCGGTGCCTACGGAATTCATAAGAATAGATCGCGCCAGACCCCTCCATATCCGGTCTTGCTTATTCCGCGCCCAACTTCTGGGGGATTTCCGCCAAGTCCTCCGGGCTCTCAATATCAAGGACCTTTCCGACCTCACTGGTGTTCCGCATCAGCTCTTTCGCGCCAGCATACATCATGCGGGCTTCGGCGTTGCACGTGGTGGGTAGGTAGTATATGAGGACGTAGGGGACGGAGAGACGGCCGGACGGCTGCAACTCAAATAGTCAGCCAAGAACCCAATTTGCCTATGCGGTCGGGCAAGAGAAAGAAAGTCGGGGTGGGGAAACGTACGAGGGTCAAAGGATAGCTGAGTAGAATATACCGCGGCGAGTTATCAGGCAGATCGTCCTCGATCTCCTGCAGCGACTTATAGACGACCTTGTCCTCGTCCTGCTTGATCTCATGTGTCTTCTTGTCGATCATGTCTATTGCGTAGTCATCGTCAGTCACCAGTACCCCTTCTTTCGTACCCATCCCCGCTTGCTTGCTTGCTTGCGCGGCCCGACGCGCGCGCACCGGAAACGTACATACAGATAACAGCCTGCGGCCCGCTCGCCCGGGACGTCGTCAATCGGAATTTGCGCAGGTGATCTTTGGTCTCCTGGGAGAAGGTGTAGAGGCGCGCCTCGGAGCTCTGCGATTATCGTCCGCGTCCTCATGATTAGCGCGGGGCGATGGCGATGGCGGGGTGATTGGTCACGTACCATGATGGGCGGCAGATGAAACGGTTTCGGTTTCGGTTTGAAGTTCTGTTCTTTGGGTATTATGGTATGGTATTATCGCGAATGGTAATAATCGCAAATGCTATGAATTAGCTTGATTAACGGAAATGTGTTAAGACAACGACGGGAAGCACATGTCACGGTTGAGATTCTGGTCCTAATCAGCTGTCGTTAGTAAAGTCCGTGACATAATGCACTTGCCGGCCGCAGCAGCACAAGAATAATGGAGTCGGTCGCTACCTACGAAGTACGAAATACAAGATGCCATAACGTAATCGGGCGCCGGTTTTCGGCCGGACAGCTCTGTCGGCCGGCCGGTCGGGCGGTTAACTTAACTTCTCTCTCCTGCACTTTTGCACCGCGTCGAAGAAGTACGGTGTAGCCAGACCCGCAGTCTCGCCTCACGATCACTAATAAACAAAACGAACATCGAACGACATGGTGCAATATGCGTAGGTACATCTTGGTCAATATGTCACAAGCGCCGACTGACGCGCATATATTGAGATGCCTATATACGACTACAAAGTAATAGGTGAATTTCAGATATACATACTTGTACTATGCTTTAGGCACTTCGTACTCCCTTATACATTTCATAACGTTACAACTAGTATCGACATATCGTCTCACGTGGTATCTAAGCTACTACGAAGTAGAGCAATTATTCAAACCGAAGCTTGATGGCCTTTCGTTCCCGATCAGGCCGGCATGATGCCGGATTCTCCGCCGGACATGCCCCTGCGATTCAGGGGTTGGTTTGTTGAGCTGCGTACTTTTGCCTCACCCGCGGCTGACTTGTTCCAGGATGTTTTCCAGTTCCTGGTCGGCCACATTGAGGTCAAAGTCAACTTCTGCGGGCCACATATCTGGAATGGGAGCAGAAAGAGTCGAGTCTTGAGCGAGAAGAGAAGGGGCCAGTCCTTCTAAAGCCGTGGGTGCCGAGGCTGGAACTGTCGCTACAAAGTCCATCCCGGAACCGGTTCCCGGAGGGAGATGCTCAGGTATGCTCTCTTGTAGGGATGCTTTGAACTTTCCGAGTATGAATGCATCGTCACACGGAGTCCTTTGCACGTTTAGGATCTCTCGGGCCCGCTCCTGCAGTTGCGTATCACTCGGGAATACACCTGTCTTGTGTACTTCGCGCTTCACATATTCCGTGAGCCCCCTCTCAAGGTCTCGGCTGCAGAAGATCTTGCTCGCCGAAGAGTAATATTGCTTTACTTTTTGCAATTTACTGGCGGCGCTTGTGGTCGACTCAAGAGGATCGGCCATCGCGGCAGGCTCTGTGTAAGCGTACGGCGGCTCGAACCCAGTGGAATCATTAAAGACACTGGATCCTCCCCACATACCGAGACCCGGTCCAGTTTCTGGTGGGAGCAAGCCCGCGTCGACCTTGAATCGCTGCAGCCATTCGATATTGTTGGCAGCTGTCCGGTTAAAGGGGTCATCGCTATAGTCCGGTCAGCCAAGAGACAGGTTGAAATGCGGGCGTATCTATACTTACTCATCATATACTATCCATCTTGCCTGGTATATGAGTTCTTCATCAGTAGGTACGTGCCGGTTGGGATTGTGGGGAGACATGGTCGCTGCAACGTATCGGCTGAGATCTTCTGCCATTCGGCGATAGCAATTCGCATCGTTCAGGAACCTCGCACGAGGATGCTTCAGCCCCGTGGTAGATCCAGAGGGAGAATGACTACTCCCCTTGGCAATTCTCGACGAATTCGTGGGCGAAGACTGAATAGTAGCGGAAGCATGTTCACTACCCGATAGCGATAGCTCAGTTGGTTGAATGGAGCCAGATGTTATTGGCGGATGCCTTTCTCTGAAGTGTCCGAGCCAGTCTTTGTCATCCGCTGCTGTCTGATTCCACTGGTCTTCGACCTCATAGACTATAAGTCTTGCTTGATTCTGCAGATCAGAGTCCGTGGGCTCGCTACCAACCGATCGCTGATGATCCAGATATCTCCCCAGCTCAAGTTCCAGGCGGCTGTAGTTATGGACAGTGGAATCTATTGTCTTCGGATCGGTTGATCGCTGGTGGGGATCACCGACGTCTTCACTCCGGGGTAGGCCCGCACGTCGCCGGAAGTCCTCCAGCCAGAAAGTTGAGGATTTGATCATACGGATGAACCAATTCACGAGCATCTCGTCTGGATTGCTAGACTTTTCCTCAATCCTTACCAAGATTCTGCAAGCTTCATCCTGAAGCTCATGATCCATGGCGGTCAGTCCTAATACTGCTTTTGCACGAACAAAGTCTTGCAGCTCTTTCTCAAACAAGCAGCCTTCAAAAATGTTTGATTTGCCGTTGATACGAAGCGAGGATAAGCAGTTGGAACCAGGAGCACGCGGACGAAATGCGGCTTGACGATTGGCTTCCTCAGACGACATCACCAAGTCGCAAAGCCACGACGACGAAGATATGCCGTTGCGTTTAAGCAAGACCTCAGCGCCATAGAGAATACGGCAGGCTTCCAGCTGAATGGTGGCATCACTGGGAGAGGCGCCGACTTCCTCCGGCTTGTTGGCCATCCACCATTGCAGCTCTATTTTCAGTAAATCGTATGCGTTGGTTGGGGTCGCTGAAGATGGCTGGCTTGCTCGGAAGGGCAATGGTGATTGCCTCTCGTCGTGGATCAAGTCTGTATATGAAGGTCAGATTCTGCGATGTGAATAGACTTATAGAAAACACAGAACTTACAAGGGGGGATCGAATTCTCAACCAGTTCAAGAATGGACGCATCAAAACCCCAATCACCCTTCCAGTCGGCCATGGTGTAGCCAGACCTGAAGTGATCGGCCAAATGCTCAACTCGGTTTGTCCAACTATCAAGGGTGACACCACAGAAACCACATTGAGACCGGATTGCAGGAGATTCTACTCGCCATTTTTCCATTGACCAAGGGAGAAAACTAACGTCATGGACAAGTCGCAAGTGCTGTCGTAGATGATCCTTTCTGTAAAATGTTCGCTCCTCCTGAGTGTGTTCGACACAACTGGAGAAGTTGTGCACCTCGATATGCGCGTCGTCTGGGTTTGCTTCACCACAAAAGACACAGCTCATCTGTCCATTATCGGGGTGAGCGGCTCGGGGCCCGTCAGGGGAGCATATCCACCGCTCGAGGGAGAGATGCAGGGACTTTTCGTGGCGTTGCCAGTCATGTTTTGTCCTAAAGCTTTCAGTACAGAAAGTACATTGAAAAGTCTTAGGCGGCTGGTTCAGCTGCTGTCCCGTGAGCTTTGGTAGTACTCGTCTTCGTCGTCGACGACCACGGTTGCTTCGGACAAATGACGGAATAGAAGAGCTGAGAGACTGGCTCGAGAGGAGTGACGCGAATGAGCCATTGCTCGAATGTGAAGTTCCAAAACTACTGGTCGACGATTGGTTGCAAATGGACCTGGAGCCATCATCCGAGAAACTCCATGGGTTGGGACTAGAGCGACCTGCACCTGATGTCGACGGGTATGAGCCGGAAGCGGACACGGCACGAGCAATCGCAATGACTGAGGCGGGTTCGTTTTCAGGAGGAGAGTTCTCCCAACGCTGTAGGGGATTCATATATTCGAAGGGGCTAGGTGCGTTTTTATTCACATTAATGTCAATCGGCTGCGCATAACCTCGACCGATATGCGGCGATACGGCTCGAGTGGGCTGGAGCTTTCCACGGCGTCGGGCATTGGCCAGCCAGTTGGTGATCTGGGTCTTGTTCAGGCCGGTGATCTTTTGCAGATTCTCCCTTTGCTCGTCTGTGGGATACGGATGATGACTATGAGTAGCGATCCAATTCTTCAGCACCTTGACTGATTCACGGGAGAACCGAGCACCAATCTTAGGCTGAGTCTGAGACTGAGCCTGTGGTGATGGAGGTGTCTCCCCAACAGCTGGCGCCGTTGACACCCCCGATCCTGAGGTAATGACGGCGGGTATCTCATTTTCGTGAACAATGGAAGTCTCTGGTCTATCACCAACAGTCGGCCATGGATTCACAGGAAACGTGGTGCCGACCTCTGAAGTCGAGTTGGTGGTTGAGAGGCCAAAGCTACACTGCTTTCGAAGTGCCACACAGCCAGTACAGTAGCCCTTGTGTTTACCCTCTCTGATCCTCTTGCATTGATAAGCCCATTGCGAGCAGTTGATGCAAGGGGCCTCAGCAATCTCCCACGAAAACTGAGAAGTTGCGGGTGCTGTCCCTTGGGGCTCTCCTGAAATGTCGGTATTTTGTTGTATCTGCGTAGACTCGTAGTCGTGGAGTGCCACAGACCAATCATCGGAGGTGATATCGCCGAAGACAAGATCCAGGCTGGGGTCGACTAATGCTGCGGGTGTTGAGGTAGAGTCGAAACCGGAGACCTTCTCATTCTCATCGAAATTGTTCGGCCAGTCAAAGCCGGTGCTCGCTGCTGTAGCGTCCCAATTGACAAATTCCATAGCTGCACTCTCTTCGTTGGGCGCCTCTGGTATGGTTGTCATCCAAAGGGCGTAGGCCTAGTCGAAGTAGATAAAAGGCTCGTGTCTCAGAGATACGTGCCCGTTGAACAACTCCCACTATAATTTGGAGATATAAAAGAGTGATTCCCCAGTGCTTTTGCGATCAGAGTACAGGTGGTTGAAGCTGAATTGAGGCGAATGCATGAGAGGATGGGTATAGACTGAAGATAATGACCAAAAGAACAAGTATATTCTCTTCGACTCCGGTTTTAATAATTCAAAGGACACGATCGACACAGTCGTCGACTCGTTCGAGTGTGAATGCACCGGTGTCGCGTCTACAGTCCAACACGATATTCTTTATGCGGTTGAAAGATTTATGGACAGATCGAAACGGAGTGAAGTAAGATGTGAGATTCAAGTTGGCTCCTTCCCCGTGATGCGTTGCACCATATAAGACGTTCTTGCTAGTTTACCGTCGAGTCTATACGGCATCTTTCGTCCCATCTTCCGTCCGTCTTTCCGTTTCCAGGCTCGGATGAATCATGCTTCAGTGAGATTCACGGTGGAGTTGTACGCCCTTGAATTGACATGTGGGGCCAGCTTAAACGGGGGCCCGCCTGGGAACCGGCCAATCTCATCCAACCTCCATGCCAACCACCACATGGAAGCGATAGCCAGGCAACATCAGGTTATAAATAGATATCGTGAACTCATACAGTATATGGAGTTCATTGAGATAATTGAATCGTATAATTGATAATTGAAGCTTCTTGACGTCTGATAAGGAGTTTATTCTGCATGAAAAGTCAGTTTGCATTTTGAATTTGAAATGGACTAGACCTAAGAGGGTAAGTACCTATTTCGGCGTAGTCTCGCGCTACGTTTTAGGCCGGAGAGTTCCATGCAGATTCCCACGGAATTCTTCCTCTTCTCTGCACCAGCGCGTTGGCTCGACTTCACATCTAGATTCTAGGTAGCCAGACTCTGGGATTTATGATTATGCATCAATGGGTTTCTATTCTCGCTCTTCACATGCAAGTGTCTACACATTTCTTTGTTACCTATATCATGAGCTGATTCCGTCTCACGGAGACCACTCCGGCACCCGATGAGATTCCGGAACTGCAACGAGAGATGCAAGTTATCATGAAGCCCGAGACCGGCAGCAAGCTCATGAAGAGTCAATGGCACTAGTCGGTTCGGATATCAACGGGTGCTCCTGAACCTGAATTGCCTCTTGGCATCATGTGAGGCTCTTAGGTCGGGATATGGAGGATCAATTCCGCCTAGGTCTTTGCCAAGTCGGTTACGATTCCGTCTGTCAGCGACTCCTTTTCGAGATAGCACACAACGAGACGAAGAAGAATACCCAGTGAGATCCTTCTGTATCTCGATATATACGCTTCAATTGGAACTTCTTGCTCTGGTCCTTGGCAACTAAGAATTCGGAGGCAAGGCAAGAGGTTGATGCAAGGAATAAAGACAAGGGGACCGGGGTTCGACTATTTGATCCGTGACAACGTCTCGGTTCTACTTGTGTCGATTCTTTTCATCTCCCATCAATGAGAGCATGGAGACTTCTACCATAATACCTTGGACGCATGAAGAGGGACTACCTATCGAAGAGAACCGATTAGTCTGATCAACCGCTCATTTACGCGCATACCTCAATTCCGCCCGCGGGTAGATGCGGATGATGGCTCTTCAATCGCACTTACTACGACTCGTACTCGTAGTCTACGAGTCCGGATCTAACAGAATACAGGGATCGCCTTCTTCGAGGCAACTTTCTTATATCAGAAATAACGACAATATGAGTCCGTTCTCACTCCGAGAGTAAATCTCCCCATAATAAGTACCAAGGGAGCACACCAGATAATACGGGATAGGGGTTGAAACCGTGGCTTTCTTAATAGATCCGACCACGTTCTCTGTTCCGCGTTTGATCGTCTTTCGAGTTCAAATTACTATAAGAGCCCTGGGAGAAAGGTCAATCTCGCCCTGAATGCTATTGTCTATCCGTCAACGAGTTGGCATTACCTAGATACTATATATTATACGCATCATTACCTAGTCACGATGCAATAGCATAAGAGAGGCAGCAAATTTGTTCTTCGGAGATGAGATTCGCGAGAGACAGACCAACTACCTCCGGCTATTATTGAGAGAAAGCCTGATAATTCTGACCATAGTTCTTGTTTGGCGCTTTTCGCGATCTCACATCGATGTAACTCTCCTCTCGACGACGACGACTGATCCCAGGCATGTAGTAGCGATACCACACTGGCGTGGATATCGAGGATATGACTGAAAGCTTCGCATGGAGATGAATTATCATGTGAACTCAACTCACGAGTTGCTTTCAGACAATGATGAAGCATATATCATTCGACGACTTCAGTCTTATACGGTACACATGTGAATAGATGGCCGTATTATATACCTACTTAAACTGCTCCAGGAATGCTATTCATTGGCGTCCCATTCGAAGAGAGCTCTGACTCCGGAGATCTGGAACGGTGAGCTTGTAAGTGCTATGCGCATAGGTGCAAGGGTAAACGACGACTGTTTCGGTACTCCTTTTCTCTATACTGATTGCCATTACTTTGGATAGAAACCTCAACGTTTACAAAACCGATTCATGAGACTTCATCATCATAGTCCAGTGTACCGGTTCATCTGTTATTACATCTACACTCGAGTTGAGGCCTCCTAGGTGTCGTTCCAGGATTGATGTTCGGGCGTTCTTTCGGTTCTAAACTCGACACTATTGACATTCAAGACTGCACTTCGCTCAATATGAAATAATGATTCATGGAGCGTGACCAATCAATATAGAAAACCAAACTATCGGGGCTGTATTCGACGCCTTTGCCAATCCTGGCATTGAGTCTGCGATCCCCCAACTATGCCTGTATTATTCGACTCATAGTCTATGAAGTAGAGCTCCTGCTTGACCTGACATGGGTCTATTAAGCTCACAAAAGCAACGACGGGATGGAAGATCATCCTGCGGGGAATGAAGGTCGGCGAGCAGAGTAGCAGTGACAAACATACTCCTTGAACAGTAACTCTTAAGTGGCGTTGATTGAGAATCAATGTAATATTGTTGAAGAAGATGAGGTAGGTGAAGTACGGAGTAGAGATCTGGACCGAGTAACTACCTGAAAGGTGAGAATGGTGTGTTGAACGTTGACCTTACATGAGATGAGAGAGACTTATGTGGAGGATAAGCCCTAGTAACGGCAGTCATCTCTGTATTTCATGGGACGATACCGGTCGTTGTATCGCATCATCCCATGCTGTGACCAGGTAAGCTTAGCATAGATTCTTACAATCGATGAGAATTACAGAGTTGTTTCGACTCGCGAGTGAGATATCTTCGTCAAAATTCGTAACTCCGTACATTCCGAGCACCTACAAGTGACCGACCAGTTATCGTCTGCTATTTATGTATCTCCCAGGTATCTTATCAATACGTTCAAACCTAGCGATGTCACATCGTATCATCTCCTGACTGTCCCTCACGGCCCCGAGTCAAGACGGCTCCATCGTGGTCTAGATTAAGATCAAGGTCGCGGGAGAAGCCGCATGCTTTATGTAAAAGCCGAGCTGGATCTCCCCATGGCGGCCATGCATGGCACGTGCCGGTGGCTTGGCTTCTGCTTTTGCTTCTGATATCAAAAGAGCTGCCGTTCTAGCGTGTTGTGAAAAAAAAAAAAAAAAACGCATTGGAAAGTGGTTGGCTTGAATTGGCAGAAGAGATGGAAAAGAGATCCATATGCAGTGAACTGGAGACCTGGTGGTACTAATTCCGTACAGCTTGTCTTCTGCACGACGTCGCAACCACGGTTGTCTCGGCGCTGGAAGGATATGTTGATCAACTCAGGTCGCAAACCTGGTTGCTTGCCTATTCAGGCCGTTCGCATCTCCAGACTCCCTGGCGATAGAAAAGTTTTCATCATAGCCTTGCTTGACAACTCTCAATGCCCTACAATAGAAGTCCTATTCTTATGTCAAAAATCCGAGTTACTGCGCATTGGTCGTTTCAATAAGCAACATCTCGGCGCAACTGATTGGATCTCTTGGAGGTGACACGGCGTCGGCTGTTGCTGAATCGTTGTTCGGGCGAGTGTCTTGAATCAGCAGATTGACGCCTATCATCAACCGCGCTGACGTGATACTTGCCCTTTTCTGTAGAAGGGAGTTGGCATCGATGTCTCAACCCTTCCAATCGGGTTTCCGTCTCTCTACGGATGGCAACAGAAAACGAAGCAGTGAATCCGTACCTAACGATTTAGGAGGTACCTACGGACATAGCCCGAATGCAAAAGAGAATATGTAATAATCCGTTCTTCGTCTTCGTACTGTGAATGTAATCTGATGAGTGATGCCCGCGAACGGAGGCCGACCGGAGCTGAGTCCTGCCAATCAAGCGACGCTGACGCTGACAGGCCAATGAAGCCCCTGCGAATACCCAGCAAACCCCGCCAACCCCTCCACTGTTTAGTGTCTCTTTTGCGTCCACATTGGAGGGGTCAAACGGGTACACACAGACCAGTGGTGGCTCATTGCCATGGCATGATGTCTTCGATTTCTTGATATGTATCCAGGAACCAGGGAGCGCTCAGTACGACTTGTATCTTTCCGTACGCTATTTTGCTGGTGAACCAGAAGAGGTTGTAGCTGGAGAGGTTTGAATTGACGAATGGAAACGGGACGGGACGGGAACCGTATTTGCCTCATTCCGTGCCTGGTATTCTGTACGCGCAGTTGGAGGCAGATGGCAATCAGGCTACGTCGTAGCGCCAACAAAACATGGACAAACTCAGATTCCATATGGTTGCGTGTGTATGTATTTCATGGGAATATGACGGTACGCAGTACTTTCGCAAAACATAAACCACTGTGTGATCTACTCGAAAGCTACAGGCTTTTTGGAGTTTCTCTAGAGAACTCTGTTGTACTGACTTAGTATCATCGGAGGCCACAGTGTACTCCATACAGGATAAGTACCTCCTACACCGGCAGAGCTACCTTATCCAGGACTGATGCGCGATGGCTCTGCGCATGGATCGACATGATAGGCCATAGATTCGGGCTCCCGTCTAATCTGGCCAATAGTTGAGGCTCCAGATTTCGGAGTTGTTGCTTAGATGTCCACTAACTAGAATATTCCTCCAGGTGTCCCTCCATAGCCTGACTACAAGTTTCACAGACTTCGTTTTCTCCTGCTCTTCTTTCCTCCTGCCTCTTTTTTCCTTTGCTTTCTTTTTTTCCCTTTTGGCTCTTTTCTCTCTCCTTTCCGGCCTTCGTCTGCTCGGGTTACCTCCCTTCGTTCCACAATTGCTCGGCGTGTCGCATCTCTCGTCAAGTATTCTGACTCTCGAGAGAAAGACACTGGTGGAAAAGAAAAAAAAAAGAACAAGTTGTATCTCCCTGGCGGTTCTCCTTTCTTCCTCGTATGCGCACAACTGCTTAGTGAGATCCCTCCTCTCTACTCCTTTCTATACCTATGTCTCAATGCTGTGCATGTGTCTGTACCTGGTCTAGTCATACTGTCCTATATCATTAACCTGTCACTGGCACTGTCACTGTCACGTCCATGCTCGGCGACTACATACTCTTGTGATGGTATTCGTATCTCAGCCCAGAAACAACTCACTAACATTCCTCTTGCCATAAAGCTACCTCTCCCTCCCTCTATTCTGACCTGTGGTCGATTCGATAATCCCTTACAGCGAAGGACAACCCCGCGCCCACTGCCAAAATGCATATCAACGATATGATTGCGGATGCCGAGAGGACTGGCAAGCCGTCCTTCTCTTTTGAGTACTTCCCGCCCAAGACCGCCCAGGGTGTCCAGAACCTCTACGACCGCATGGAGCGCATGTACGACTTCGGGCCCAAGTTTATCGATATAACATGGGGAGCTGGTGGACGCATCGCTGACCTCACCTGTGATATGGTGTTACAAGCCCAGACCTTCTTGGGTCTTGAGACCTGTATGCACCTGACTTGCACTGACATGGGCGAGGAGAAAGTGAACGAAGCCCTCCAGAGGGCGTACAAGGCTGGCTGCACCAACATTCTGGCCCTTCGTGGTGACCCTCCGCGAGAAAAGGAGAAGTGGGAGGCGACTGATAGCCGGTTTCGGTACGCGAGAGACCTTGTGTCTCACATTCGTCAAAAGTATGGAAATCACTTTGCCATTGGTGTGGCTGGCTACCCGGAGGGCTGTGACGACAACAAGGACGAGGAGTCGTTGCTGGACCACTTGAAGGAGAAGGTTGACCTGGGTGGCAACTTCATTGTTACGCAGATGTTCTACGATGGTGACAACTTCATTCGGTGGGTGAAGAAAGTGCGCGAGAGGGGCATCACTGTCCCCATTATTCCCGGAATTATGCCCATTGCCACGTACGCGAGCTTTCTCCGACGCGCCAACCACATGAACTGCAAGATCCCCGAGAAGTGGATGGCGGCTCTGGAGCCTATCAAGAACGATGACGCGGCGGTCCGAGAGGTCGGAAAGACGCTTGTGGCCGAGCTATGTCGTCAGATTATGTCTGCTGGCATTGTTCACTTACATTTCTACACCATGAACCTGGCTCAGGCTACTCGCATGGTTCTGGAGGACCTTGACTGGCTACCCACGTCGAACCGTCCTCGACAGCAAGCTCTTCCCTGGAAGCAGTCGCTGGGTTTCGGACGCCGCGAGGAAGATGTACGGCCGATCTTCTGGCGGAATCGCAACAAGTCTTACATCTCCAGAACGCAAGAGTGGGACGAGTTTCCCAACGGCAGATGGGGTGATTCCCGCTCTCCTGCTTTCGGTGAGCTCGACGCATACGGTATTGGCCTGACCGGATCCAACGAGTCGAACCGCGAAAAATGGGGCGAGCCTAAATCGATCAAGGATGTTGCCAATCTCTTTGTCCGATATCTGAAGAATGATCTGGACTCCTTACCGTGGAGCGAGGCTCCCCTAGCTGGCGAGGCCGCTCCAATCACAGATCTTCTGGTCGACCTGAACGAGCGCGGCTTCATCACCATCAACTCTCAGCCTGCTGTGAACGGAGCGAAGTCGACAGACCCGGTCCACGGCTGGGGACCGCCGAACGGTTTCGTTTACCAGAAGGCCTACCTGGAGCTCTTCGTACATCCTGGCATGTACGATGAGGTGATCCGCCGAATCGAGTCTCACGAGACTCTCTCATACTTTGCTGTCAACCGGGCCGGAAACTTCAAGACGAACGCCCCTTCAGAGGGACCTAATGCTGTTACCTGGGGAGCTTTCCCCGGTAAGGAGATCGTTCAGCCTACCATTGTCGAGAGTGTGAGCTTCCTCGCCTGGAAGGACGAGGCCTACCGTCTCGGAAATGACTGGGCGCGCTGTCACGATGCGAACAGTCCCAGTCGTGTGCTGATTGAGAGCATCATGAACCAATGGTATCTGATCAACATCGGTAAGCATTCATATTTACAATTCATCATTATGCCATACTAACGATAATTAGTGAACAACGACTTCCACGACACACAAACTGTATTCGAACTATTCAACGGATTGGTAGTCAAGGACCTCGACGAGCCCGTATCCGCCCCCGCTCCCCAAGCCAACGGCGCGCACAAGGAGACGAACGGCGTCGAGGCATCCAGCTAAACGAAATCCCCGTAACGAACTGAACGAAATCTGGCGCATTTTAGGTTTTAGGCATTTTCAACAAGCATATGGCCTGGCGATACATGGGCTGAGTGAGAGAAGAGAGAGAGCAAGAGAGAGCGCTCGGAGGTGTCTGTCTCAATTGGTTCAACAAAGCACTAGAAGGCGTTTTATTATTGGGGAATACCATTCAAATAATTTTTTTTCAACAAAAGGAAAGGGGAGCCTTATTTCTTTCGAGAGAACATGCTCGATGTCGAGGCTCGGAAACAAAGGGGGGAGGGGATAAGGGTTCACAAAAAATTAGGTCTGCATCTAAACATCTCAACGATACCCCAGGATATTGAATTCGGAGTGGAAGACTTACATGTGTAAGGACTATGTGTTTGTGTGAGTGTGTGTGAGAGTGAGAGAAAGGGGGTGCGGAGACAGACCTCAACGGCCTGTCAGGGGTTCTATTCTTCTTCTTCTTCTTCACAGGACCATAGTGGAGGATCTCATGGCCTGCTTTGCACATAGGATGGATTTATTTTCATACTACTACCTACCCGGGTCGAGATTCGATATCTGTCTCCCTGGGTAGGTAGTTAGTCCTGTACAAAGCTTCTATCGAACCATTCGGCAATACATTTAATTGCTGCATCTGCCGATATCGAACGGATCTTTCGCCAATTGCTTGAACTGTTCTCATCCATCTCCTGATTTTAACGAGCCCTTCACAGAAGTAGACAGTGTCGACCCAGTAACCACACAAACACCTCGCATTCCGAGGCCGGCCGGGAAGGGTGTCGTTACCGAGATAGCTACTCCATCTCCATCCATTCAGCCATCTCTAATTCGTCATTCCCATTCCAATCCATTCCAGGCAGCATCCTCTCTCCAACTCCATCCTCCCGATTCCTTTCCTCTACCCCGTACGGATACATGTCTGTCTGCCTGCCTAACTCGGCGCACGCAAGGCTTACTAACGCCAAGTTTCACTCCCATCACAAACATCGATCGAATTGGAGCAAACGTCTCTGTTGGTTCACTTCTAATCTACCCACCTACCTACCTATTGTAAAGGAGGGTCGATCTACGTTACATTCTCACCACCCCATCTATCTCACCACCCATCTCACCACCCCAATACCAAACATACAAATAACGTCATCGGCTCACCCGCACCACCCGTCCCGTACCTATGCATCCCCGTTGTCTCGCGCCTTATTTCCTGTCTTTCCAGACTAGACCCCATTATCTCCGCCGCCACGCCGGTAGGATCTCGTCATCATCTCCTGCTGTCTGTCGTCGTGTTGTATCTTCCAGGATCATGACTTCGACTGCGGGGAAACTCCCCACGATTCAGACGGCGGCGTGTCTCGTCATTGGCGATGAGGTTCTCGGTGGGAAGGTCAGTTTTGTTAAAGAATACCGTACGGGTAAATTGATTCGTTAACAAAAATCGGTTTGCAGACCGTCGATGTACGTAAGACGGGAACTTCGCGTCCGAATCGCAAACGGCGCTGACGATAATCCGTAGACGAATTCGGCGTATATGGCTAAATGGTGTTTTTCTCTCGGCATAGTAAGGGCATTTTCCTAAAATATATCGTTTACATGAAAAGATCTCGCAATTGGCCGTTAACAATTCGCACAATAGAATCTGAAGCGAGTCGAGACGATCGAAGATGACGAAGACGAGATCATCGAGGCCGTGCGGAGAATGAGCGCGCGGTACGATTTCGTGGTCACCAGGTATGGATGGACCTTGCTCCTGAGTCCCTGATTCGTCTGCAAACGAAACCGAAGAAGAAACGTGCCAGGCTAATGGAAAAAATCGCATCGTGCTCGTATGATAGTGGCGGAATAGGACCGACGTGCGTTTTCAAATCTTCCCATTTTCTCAATTTTCATCTTCTCCTTTTCTTGATCCTGTTCTAGTAGCGTAGTGCAACTCACAACGGTTTCGCGACAAATCAGACACGATGATATCACTTACCAGTCCATCGCCAAGGCGTTCGGCCTCCCGCTGAAGCTCCACGCCGAGGCCTACGAGCGCATGAAGCGCCTGAGCCGGCCGCACAAGTCCCAGCCCAACTTCAGCTGGGACGTTGATTCGCCGGCCAAGACGGCGCGTCTGCGCATGGTCCAGCTGCCCACCGACGAGTCCCGTGACCTCGACAAACAGGTCCTGTTCCCCCAGGACGATCTGTGGGTCCCCGTCGCCGTCGTCAACGGAAATATACATATTTTGCCTGGCGTTCCGAAAATGTGTGAGTTCGGCCATGGTCTCCTTTCTTTTCCTCGTCCCTTCTTGTCTGCCAAGAGAGCTGTTTTGGCTGATGAGAGAGCCGCCCGGACATAATATGTAGTCGAGAGTTTGCTCGATGGCCTGAAAGTGTCCATCCTTGACCGGCTCATCGATCCCGGTGGCCAAGGTATCTGCCGCGTCATCGTCTCAACGCCGCTCCCCGAGAGCGAGGTCGCCGCGTACTTGACGGAGCTTGCGGCGAAAGTGGCGTCGAAGGGCGTGAAAGTCGGGAGCTACCCTCGGTGGGGGAACGGCAACAACACCATCACCCTGGTTGGTCGCGATAGGGAGTATCTGGAGAGTCTGGTGCCTGAATTGATTGCCAATGTTGAGGGCGAGCGGACCGTTGTCGTCAAGAGTGAGCACGACTAGTGTGGGACTCTCTTCCATGCACCGGGGATAATAGGTACATATTCCAATGCCGTTTTTGAACGCCACGTTTCGTTTTTTCTGCACAGTAGTGAACCATCGGTAGGGTAGATAGGTAGGTATGGCCATTGACCACCTAGGGAGACAATAATCCTTCAGACTTCGTGATCTGACATGGTGAGTAGTGAAAGAGGTAGGTAAATAGCAAGTAAGTCGGGTAAGAGCCGTTGATTACTACCTACCTATTTCCTTTCTTTCTTCTCTTTCTTCCATTCTTTCTTACTTACCACTAAGTAGTATTTATTCGTTCAGCAGACTTCACGTCACTTCTGCTTCTCACCCCTGACACCTGACATCTTCCGAGATTAGCGAGGTAGTAGATAGGCAGCTTCACGGCGACGGTAAGAAGTTAGTTATTGAGGCTTTTATGGGGTGAGCAGTTTATATCTGCTTACCTGCTGCAACTCAGCATAGACATTTGCCAATAGTCGCTGTCCGATCACAATCCTGACGGTCGGTCGCAATCCATAGCGCGTGGGTGTATGGAAATGCGTGTGTGTGTGTGTGTGTGTGTGTGTGTGTGTGTGTGTATGTATGTGTGTGCCCACCCACATGTGAATCCGTCGGCGCCTCCCATCTCCCCATCTCCCCATCTCCCCGGCCGCGCTCCCGTCCCTCTGTTTCCCGCCAAACAGAAAGAATTTTTCTTCAGAGCAAGCAAGGCAAGCAGCAAGAAGTACCTAGCAAGCAGCAAGCATCAGGTATGTACGCAGCAGTAGCAAGCAGCAGCTTGCATTGCATCAAGCATGCATGGAAGGATGTCAACGGCGGTGCTAATGTAGGTGGTTTTTATAGCGCGTCACTATTCCTACCTATCCGCATATGTCATGTCATGCCATGTACGAGCGAGTAGGTAGGTAGGTAGTCCGTAGTAGCCCGTGGTCTGTCGTCTGTAGTCTGTAGTCCGTAACATCATAGGTATCAGGGTGTGTACGAGTACTCGCACTCGTAGTACTCCGTCCAGAGGTAGAGGTATATGTACCCTTGGTCCTCGGACCATGATCCATCTTGATCCATATGATCCATCTGTCTATCTACCTACCTACCTATCTGCCTACAAGTATGGAATAGGTACGCATGGAACAACACACACCACGCTTGACAGGTTGTCTACTTACCTATTCGCTTTAGTCTGAGTAGTGCTGCACGCCAGCTCGACACGTTCCATACCGCTTTCTAGAAGCCCTCCTCGAACGAATGGGACGACTGCAAGATCGAAAAGGTACGGTGCCGTGTGGTAGGTAGGTAGGTAGTCTGAACGTAGGTAGGTAGGTACCTGCCTATTCCCTACCTACGCTACTCGTTAGTAGAGAAACAGACATTTTAAATAAGGAAGATCTCGAGAAGAAATCGTTCGAGCGAGGAAAAGGAAAAAAAAAAAAAAAAAAAAAAAAAAAAAAAAAAAAAAAAGGCCCGGGCCACACTAGGACGAAGAGCGTCACGCCCTCCCCACTGTGTCGCTTCCTCGTCTCCGTCTCGCTCTTCTTTTTCTTCTCTGACACAAGCTGGAACATGTCTTGCCGTTGATTGGCCGCTTTGCTGCCATCAGGCCATGTTCCTGTCATTTCAAGGAGACGGGTTTGATTTCGTTTGTATACGCAGTACACGCAGAATGCCTGTCGGGTTGTATTAATCTCTATTCCGTATGTAAACACGCGGCCGTTCCACGTACTGTGCCGCGGACAACGCCACACTGTCCGAGCATCACTGGCGAGCTGCCGCTGGTAGGTAATCCGCAGATAAAGGACTGACACTGACGGAGCGGCTAGACGAATTAGGTTGTTTTGGTGGTGTTGCTGGGTTGGCAGGAAATGAGGCTCATTTCGTTAACTGGAGAGTGAGAGACAAGAGAGAAAAACATTTCTCATTTTTCTCTTACTTGCCCTTACTGCCTTGGTACATAGACTGGCCCGCGTAATTAACGGCCGGTCTTGCACCATGCGAGCACCATGCGTGCACCATGCCATTGCCAGACAGAGGCAATACTCGTACGTATCGTATGTATGGACGGATGGATATGTCTGTGACTATTTTAGAGCTCACCATGCAATCCGTAGAGCAGGTAAAGTGAAGACCTAGGTACAAGTAGTAAAGAATCCCGTGAAGTACTTGGATGTGATGTACCTACCGTACCTTGACAGATCCGTATACAGGCATGTACTCGTAGATCGATGTCGGCCGTGTAGGGGTACTATTATGACCCAGGTTATTATTACGGAGTCGACATGTGTGCCTGTTCCTGTTCCTGTTCCGTACCGCTGACACTATACTAGACGGGGTATGAGGTCGTGAGCTAGTGCCTGGTCACGGATTTTCCATGCTATCCTGGGTCTTTATTGGTTTGCGAGGAGAAAAGAACAAGATGATCTTACCGTATGTCCGATAGAGATAGAGACGGCATCTCCGATCCAGCACTGCAGCAGAGGCATGCCGCCCAGTAATCACTACCGTACGGAGTTGACCCGAAGCAATGCCAATTGTGGTGTAGGTAGGTATAACTCGGGCTGGACGGTTTCGGTAACTTTTCGCCTTTCTATGATGGATCATGTATCATGTCGATCTTGTCGTTGTCGTCGTCGTTGTCGTCGTTGCACCGAATGGTTCAACCAGACGAACCAGGAAGCATGCGAGTACATACTTGCTTATACCCATACCGTCATGTATTCCATATTCCCTACTCCGTACCTAGACAGCATCTTGCAGACCGTAATCCGTATATATTGATATGGAGTCCCATGTGCATGGCATGGCATGGCATGGCGTGCGGCAGTGTGATTCTCTTCTTTCTTCATCGAGTCGACGCCATGCTGCCGCTCATGCAACGTGCCGGTATATGGTGCTCTCGCTAAAGTAAGTATCTGCGATGATATGCATCTGCTTCCTTTTGTCGACGGCTTTATCGAGTCTTTCTAATGCAACTCGGCACATTAACCAGAGCCATCTCGCTGTTCATTGGCCGACGCTCCAAGGGCAGCAACCTATTTTTACTCTTTCAACAGTCACAGTTGCTCGGAGTCGTCTTAAAGGATTCTCGATGTATCCGTAATACCTACCTAACCTACCAGGTACGAGTAGTCGTCGTAGCCGTAGTCGTCGTAGGTAATACTAGCCGGTCTCCATCCAGTCTGAGTCCAGGACATTCTCAGAGTATCCGTAGGTAAGTACCTAGGTAGGTATTCCGTACTCTGCCAGGATCCTCTAGTACGCCGTACCTATTCTGTCCGTATGGAATACCTCTTCCTACAAGTACACCTGCAAAGGCCGGACGTGATAGGCAGACTAGGTAGAACCAGCAAGCATCGGTAGGGCGACTTTAGCTGTGTGGATTTGGGTGTTAGCGCTCCATCCCGGAAACATCCTCACCTGGTATCTGCCCCTTTACCCCAAGATATACCCGGTATGTATGGAGGTAGCACTGGCATGCGTTGCCCAGAGGAAGAGAGCCGATGACCAATCCACTTGTCATGGCCACCGTTACATAGGAGGTACGCGTACCCGTGGGCAAGGAATAAGATATTTATCCAGACCAGCCGGGAGTGCAAGAAGTTGAGGCTGACGTTGAGATTGATCAGCTTGATCAGTGTTTAAGAACGGGATGGCATAAATAAGTTAGGGCAGGTACGGATTAATTGAGCGTAGAGAACCCGACAGCTAAGGTCGACGACGACGCTAGGTACCACGTACCTACATTAGATCCATGTGCGCTGTGGTTTAGCGGGTTTAGCGGGTTTAGCCCATGCCCGTGTATCTGCTTTGTACCTGCGCTACTACGGAATAGGCACTCGACGCCCAGGTACCGCGAGGTATTCCGTTATGAATTTCACACTAATCCGTGGGCTACTTAACCCTGGCTCCCAGTTCCTGCTTCGTACGCCGTCCTGGGTTACCTAGCACTCGTAGTCCTGGGCATCCGCACACACATGTCTGATTACATGAATGATGAGCGTGCTACGGGCGAGAGTACATACCTACCTGACGATAACCCTGGGAGTCGCGCATGCAAAACTCAACCAGGCCAGTGCGGTGTGACCCCCCCCTCCCCCCTTTAAAGCCACCTCCACCTCCACCTCCACACCCACCTCCACCTTCCCCCTTTAAAGCCTGAGGTCTGCTGCTGTACTCTTAGCAGCACGGAATAGCCACAGTACTTCCTGCAGCTGCTCGGTACTTGCGCGACAAGTACCTCGTCGTCCCGTCGCTTTCGAATTCTACCGAGAGACCTACCATGGTACCTGCCTTCATTAACCTTCACCTCTTCTTTGCACCATCCCCGTTAGTCAGGCGCTACGGAACGCACTAGGTACCGACTTACCTGCTTTGTGCACCGTCTAACCCGATTAGGTACCTTACTACGCTACGGATTACCTAGGCTGCTTGCACTACTACCTATGTGAGCGATAGTGACCTTACTACTCCAGAATACCTACGAGAGAGTAGGTCTGTCTGTACATTGCATCCAGACATTCCTGTTTCTTTCATAGCACACGATGTACGGATTAATACCGTGGTTTTATTCCGTAGATACCTACCTAAGAAATTCACGTGTGGTATTCCTGCTCGCTCCCTTTCTTCTGCACGCGCTTTCCTTTTTCCCCATGTTTGCTCGGTCCACGCCTCCCCGCCTCCCTCGAGCCTTCTTTCTCCGTTGCGCTCTTCCCATGTGTTGCCGTGTCTATGCGGCAATCCCTGAGGTATTACGTACCTAGGGAAGGTTCAATGTTCTCAAACAGGCTTTGGTCCCTCGTCGCGACTTCCCATGACCTCTTGCCCGAAGACCTTCAGCTAGGTATCGTAGTTTAGGTAGGCACGCTAGACTAGGTACGTACAAATCCAGCCACGAAGTACCCGGATACCTGCCCACCCAAGTACCCTCACTATCTGGGTACCCACGAGTGGAGTGGACCCGTGCTACTTCGCACCCACACTGTAATCCGTAAATGCGCTATGTACCCTTGACTCCCACCGACGCGCTATCGCCCATCTGGCCTAGCGCATTTACCCAGCACGCTAATTGATTGATCCCCTGGAACCAAAGCCAGCCAGCCCAAGCCTGGGACGGAGTTCAAACAACAAAACCACTCTCGTCCTCCTTGTCGAGCACAACTCTGCAACTCAACGCTTTTTACGTTGGTGCGCAACCTGCTCAGCCGCCCCCCTCTTTGACCCAACCCACGTCTCCTTGCACTTTCTAGCCTGTGCTCTGGTGCTGTCACGCAAGGATAGTTTCCGCGTCGTCGACTTGTCAATCCCATTGAAACGTCCTTTCGTTAAGACACTGGCAGGAGGAATCATTTGTCCCCGTCCCGAACACACACACACACACACATCATGGCGTCCAAGGTAAGTCAGCCGTCGCCAGCAGCAATTGAGCCGCCGCTTCGCCGCCCTTTTTCGGATCAATTGGACCGTCTCTCGCTCGCTCCGGCACGTTCCTGTCGCTAACATGGCGTCTGCTCTGTAGTTTCTGCGAGAGTACAAGGTGGTGGTTGTCGGTGGAGGTGGCGTCGGCAAGTCGTGCTTGACCATTCAGATGACACAAGACCATTTCATCGACGAGTACGATCCGACCATTGAAGGTATGCATCCGAGCCTGTCATCGCGACTCCGGTTTCCGTCGCCTTGCGTCTATCATCTAGTCTAATCACTGTGTCTTCTCTCTTTCCTGCAGACTCGTACCGAAAGCAATGCATTATCGACGATGAGTTGGCCCTCCTCGACGTCCTCGACACCGCCGGACAGGAAGAGTATGCCGCAATGAGAGAACAGTACATGGTTAATGGAGAGGGTTTCATGCTGGTCTTTTCGATAACATCCCAAGAGTCTCTCGACGAGATTCACGCCCTGCACAGACAGATCCTCCGAGTCAAGGGAAAGCAGGAGGGCGATCATTTCCCCGTCGTTTTGGTCGGCAACAAGTGCGATCTCGAACATGAGCGTGTAGTCACAAGAGAGAGTAAATACCACCAGCCGTTCCCCGCTGTGTCTTGCCTGCTGATACTGACAACCTTCTCCAGAGGCTGAACGAAGCGCCCAGGAATTCAAGTGCCCGTATATCGAGACGTCCGCCAAATCCCGCATCAACGTGGAGGCCGCTTTTTTCGAAGTCGTGCGGGAGATCCGAAGTTATGACCGCAACCTCGGCGGTGTGTCAGGAAACAATGGCCGGAGCGGCGGTGCCAGCGGCCCCGACAAGATGGAAATGTCCGATGGCGATGCAGAGGCAGGCTGTTGTTCAAGTTGCGTCATCCTATAATGACTCGGAATTCACCCATAATGCGGAGCAACCTTTACCATAACGAGGCGGGCGACTACATAGGCTTCAGACCTGTGTCTTTTTATATCCCGAACCATTATGATGGATGGCCTTGGCGGCTTTGAGACGACGTATATAAGCCTATGTCGGCATGTCCTTGCATGATATAAAAGGAGTCGGACGGTTTTTTTTCTGCCAGGTTTTCATGGAATGAATAATCATAAGCATCCGGCGGAAAATTGCGCTAGGAATGATCAAACGATCGCACGTCGTTTGCGGGATATGCCGTTATTCTCATTGTTGTCGTCACTGAAATGGACAAATTTCAACTTGAGATGGGCAACAGAATGTTTCGTTGGGGGGGCTGCTCAAGCTAACAAGGGATCAAACGAGATCATGGATATCTCCCTTACGGTCTTTTCTTATCTTTTGTAATGTTCTTTATTGTGTCGCAGTCTTTCTAGTGGTTCAGTCATAGATTCACCATTTTAACGGCCATAGGTGGTATTCAAGTCAACTTCATCTTTCAGCCCCCCCTTTCCATTCTGACCTGTCATTACTTTTCCATCGCATTGTAAGTGAGTGAAAGAGTGAGTGAGTGAGTGAGTGCACTTCGGGTTGCATTGACTTCCAACGTCTGTTCTGCCATCACTTTCGGAGGTAAGTGAATCGAGCCAACTGTGATCGATATGAGCTGACCGATGCACACACCGTCCCTTTGGATATGGAATACACAGCACGTTGTGTAGGATCTGTTGGAGGACTGGGCGTCTCTGCACACCTGGCAGGACAACAGGAACGACAACAACAACAGCGGTTTGGAAGAACAATAGGTCTGTATGCCACGCCATGAAGCACCCGCTTTGTCTTCCATAACAAGGACATTGTCAACTGCATCAAGGAGTCTTCTGGCCGAGTGTTTAAATACGATTGATCTTCCGGCAACTAATAGCCCTAGTCCAATCACCCAACTTCACGACACCAGTCTCTCAACATCACAGCTTCCCAATCAAACCTCTAATCATCGACTCCTAGCCGAGTCCTTACCTGAATATTCTATTCAACATCACGCGAATTCATTCAAGATGAATCCCCTTGGAGGAAATGGACCTAGGGTTTTCCCACCCTTTTCGTTGTTGGACCCCATACACGATCCTAATCAAGGGAATCCTCGCTACGATCCTGACCTGACCCATCTGCGTTTCCACGGCGATCGACAGGCGGCGGCCAGAGACTTCATAACTTGGAGAAATCACTTCTTTCCCAACCAGATTCGCTGCGATACGTGTTTCATCTATCGACGCAACTGCTATTCCTATGACGGCGGCGACGTCTGCCAAACATGTCAAGACGTACAATTTGAATGCATTTACACGCCTGGGCGTGCTCCGACTCCACCGTACAATCAACTACCGAATCCAGGCTCACCTGCCGGTGGTCCTGCTGATGGTGGCAACAATGCCGGTCCCGGCGGGTTCCCAGGTCCTGAGATTCCTGCTCCGCCGGCCGGAGCGGAAGTCCAAGGTCCGGGCGGCGGCGAGGCTCTGGCCTGCGTGAGTTGCACTAGGCACGGTTTCAGGGACTGTGATTTCGTGCCCGACACACAACTAGGATGCACGACGTGCAGACGGTTCGACATCAACTGCCAACTTCCCGTCCCTGGCCCGCGGGTATTCCTCCGTCCCAGGCCCGACGGTTTTGTCCCACCTTTGTGCTGTGACCGGTGTGTCCATCAGTCATTTGGTATTCTCACATGCTCGTGGCGCAGAGTAGGCGGCAACACAGGTACTTCCTGCGATAGATGCCTACGAGAGGGTGCAGTCTGCACATATATGGGTGTGCCACACCGGGCTCTGGGTCCGCAGTCCAACCATCACGATCGCACGCGGTACTTCGGCCCCCATCGCCCCCGGCACTTGAGAGAGTACTATGCGAATCCACGGCCATCGCCTGATCAGCCTAGAACAGACGAGGGCGAGGATGTGTACCCCGAAGACAGGCCCGTCGACACCCCGTCAGATGCGGACCCAAACCAAGACGACGACGACGACGACGAAGAAGTGGCCCCAGCTGTCCCGGATCAACCCAATCCAGCTCAACCCAATCCACCCAATCGGCGTCGAGCTCCACCTCGGCCCAGAGGAGGGCCGCGGGTGGCCGGAAGACCCGCTCGCGATCCCCGAAGATTGCCATGTCGGCTGTGTTCCACCTACGCAGTTCGGGGGCCTGTGTACAGGCGGTGCAATTGGCAAATAACCGGGGATCGAGAAAACCCAGAGCCTGATGCCATTCAGAGGGGGTGCAACAATTGTAGGAGATTCGGGCTCATCTGTGTGGTGGAGGATGGCATCGCCCTTCCACCTGCGTTGGACGTTGCCTTGCCGAGTAGGCCTTGCTTCGGACATTGCATTCCATGCTCAGAGAACCATACCGTTTGTGACAGACAGAGACCATGCGATTCATGCGTTCTCCGAGGAACTCCGGAGGACTGCGTTACTGGGAGAGCCGGGAATAAGGGGTTGTTCCCGAGAGGCAGCTTATTCGGGACTGAGTTGTTCACTTACATGTCTATCATGGGCGGTGGACTGATGGGAGTCCAGGATCCGAACAGGTTCAATGTTGTCCATGATCAACCCCCTGACATACACCTGCAGTACGTCCAGTGGCTGAGAGGCGGTCCATTTCCCGTCCCACTTCGATACGCTGCTACTAACGAGTCTCCTCCCCGACCGGACCACCAGTTGCGAGCCCTACCGTTTCCGATACCCATTCGGTCTCGTCAGGGGTCTGAGATCTCGTCTGCACCGCCAGACACTCCTCCGCATCAAGGTGCTCCCTCGCCGACTCCTCTTCCAGACACTCCTCCGCGGAGGAGTCCATCAGTAGGAGCTCCTTCAAGTGGCGGGAGCCGTCTAGGGAGCATTTCGAATCCTGTTCTCCTACCTAGTCCTCTTTTGGGCAATCCACAAGGTCCTCGCGCCCAGAGTCCCCTGGGTCAAGGAGAACCCGATTTCATCGTGCGCTTCAACATCCTTCAGGACGGCGATGCCTTAACACAGCCCCTAGCCTTACTCACGGCATATGAAGATTTGTGGAACCTGGCGACGAACGCCGTCGCCAACGGTCAGGTAATTGACCTTGTCCTGCTCAGAGCAGGTCTCCGCGAGGCGTTATTCTCGGGAGTCCCCATTGAGAACTCTGCCGTGGCACAGCCGTTTCTCCCACAGGACCCAGAAGCAGCTGGCACACGTCACGTAGCCATTCCACCCGGAGTCGGGGATGACGAGATCGCGTCGCTGGGCTTCGGCGCAAGGGTCATTTTCAACGTTGGCAACGGCTTGCAACGTCCGCCTTCTCCTACGCCCACAACCCGTCTGTTCGACTTCGCCGGCCTTCAGGGCATAGTCGGCAACGTGGATTTGCCGCCCGAAGATCCCGAGTACGCTGACATTAATCTCATCACAATGCCAGAGCCTCTCTACCCAGACCCCCTATCTATCCCGGCCTGCCACACAGTCCCATCCAACGCCTCGGACTTCGTCGCAGAAGACGGCGCCGTCTGCACAGAGTTCCTACCAGCCGGCGACTTCTGTGTCCAGTTCACCAACAGCTGCTGCGTGGACCTCAGCCACGACGCAACGGCCCCCCTGGGCGTCTGCGACAGGTGCAACGATTCCTCTCGCACCCGGTTCCAGCAACACCTGTCTGAAATGGCGCTCACGCTGCGCGCGTACGCCTGCAGAGACTGTGCCATAAATGCCGTCGCCAACCCGTCCAACTTCAACGGCAAGCGCCTCAACGTCTGGGGTCTGGCGCCCGACATGCTCAACAGCGGTGGCGAGAACGACTCGATCAGTCGCGGCCCGGCACTGCGCATGACGGGGTGCCATTGCGCGTCGAAATTACTCGATCGCCGCCTCTGTGCACCACACAGACTCCAGCATTTCCTCGAGATGCGTGCCAAAGCGCAGAATATGCGCAGGTATGTCGTGGGTACGTTGGGCCGCATGGTCTGCCCGTTCTGCTTCGTCCGCGCGGGCGAGGACGCGCATGGATTCACGGATTATTCGGGTGTTGAGAATCCTGTTCATGCGTGGGCGTGCATGGCGTGTCTCGGCATTGTCGTCGTCGATCCGGAGACGCATTCGGCCGGCATGAATGAAGTCGCGGAAGCGGTCCTGGCGCGTCTGGCGCCGTTTGGGCCGGGGTCGCGCAATGCGTCGGTGCAGCTTGAGATGCCGACGCTGCCGGCTATGGAGATTGATGACGAAGAAGATATTTATGGTATTTAGATGCGACACATGGTAAGTATCTACACGGTAAGTTCGTAGCGGTATATGGCTCAAAGGTAAGGCGTAGAGCGTAAGAATCTACTAATCTGATCTAGTTGTTGACATACAGGTAAGTAACGGAACGATGTTTGTTTGAGTGTTGACTTTCTCCGGGTACTATGAAAGGGGGAATGTGAAAAAGGTGAGTATAGGTAAGTGCTTCGACTTATATTTGAACTGCTTAGAGCCTCTATCATGGTTGATAGTAGATGATCGAGTAAAGAATCAACAACTATTCAAGTTTAGGTGAGTTTCATCGGAATGAAAACGACTTTTCTGAATATATCATAAAAGGGGTTATACACCAATATTGAAAAAGTGAACCATCTCGATTCTATGTTCTCGTCTCCCTTCGTTCTGAGTCTGAGTACCAAATTCCCAATCGACCGATCAACCGCTCATGAGTGGTTTTACATAAAGCCAAGAACCATTGAACTAATTAACAGTGTACTAACATCCATCACAAGACGAAACTTGAGGAAACAATCACTTAAATGTTGACTTCGCGTAATGTGAGGCATGCTGTGTAGGAGGTAATAGGGGCAAATATATAAAAAAAACAGACCTGCCTGTATTAACAGCAAATAGAACCACACCTTCCATCCGATCAGATAAGTAGGTACATGCGATCAAACATGCGATCGAATAAAAAGACAACGGCGCCGCGTTGGTTCGCTTCGCTTTTGGTGCGGCGGCATGCATGCTACGGATTAGCCATCTGGGGTACATAAGCAGCATGCCGGGAGTTCGCGGACGGGGGCGGGAGGGACGCTACGATTCGTATGGAGTCTGGACGCATGGCTGGATGTAAGGATGGCGCAGCATATAGTGGTGTAGAATAGCTTGATTCTGTAGGAATCCTTGGAGTGGATCCTATGTGGTGCTAAAGCAATATAGCTAAATACATACGGTGCCTAAAGGCCGTGTACAAGTGCTAACTACACATGGTGCTGCGCCATACTGCGCCATGCTGCGCCATGCTGCGTTATACTGCGTGGTGGGTTGCTACCCACA